>OY743156.1:20648618-21204583 GCA_963555695.1 Dasypolia templi | reverse complement strand
AACCTCAACCTGCACGCCGTGCTGTGTCTCGCTGAGAACGCGGTGGGACCTCTCGCTACCAGGTCAATCATACATTTTGTTTTCATCTCACAACCTTCGCGCTGGCCGTGCGGTGCCGCCCCAACCTCAACCTGCACGCCGTGCTGTGTCTCGCTGAGAACGCGGTGGGACCTCTCGCTACCAGGTCAATCATACATTTTGTTTTCATCTCACAACCTTCGCGCTGGCCGTGCGGTGCCGCCCCAACCTCAACCTGCACGCCGTGCTGTGTCTCGCTGAGAACGCGGTGGGACCTCTCGCTACCAGGTCAATCATACATTTTGTTTTCATCTCACAACCTTCGCGCTGGCCGTGCGGTGCCGCCCCAACCTCAACCTGCACGCCGTGCTGTGTCTCGCTGAGAACGCGGTGGGACCTCTCGCTACCAGGTCAATCATACATTTTGTTTTCATCTCACAACCTTCGCGCTGGCCGTGCGGTGCCGCCCCAACCTCAACCTGCACGCCGTGCTGTGTCTCGCTGAGAACGCGGTGGGACCTCTCGCTACCAGGTCAATCATACATTTTGTTTTCATCTCACAACCTTCGCGCTGGCCGTGCGGTGCCGCCCCAACCTCAACCTGCACGCCGTGCTGTGTCTCGCTGAGAACGCGGTGGGACCTCTCGCTACCAGGTCAATCATACATTTTGTTTTCATCTCACAACCTTCGCGCTGGCCGTGCGGTGCCGCCCCAACCTCAACCTGCACGCCGTGCTGTGTCTCGCTGAGAACGCGGTGGGACCTCTCGCTACCAGGTCAATCATACATTTTGTTTTCATCTCACAACCTTCGCGCTGGCCGTGCGGTGCCGCCCCAACCTCAACCTGCACGCCGTGCTGTGTCTCGCTGAGAACGCGGTGGGACCTCTCGCTACCAGGTCAATCATACATTTTGTTTTCATCTCACAACCTTCGCGCTGGCCGTGCGGTGCCGCCCCAACCTCAACCTGCACGCCGTGCTGTGTCTCGCTGAGAACGCGGTGGGACCTCTCGCTACCAGGTCAATCATACATTTTGTTTTCATCTCACAACCTTCGCGCTGGCCGTGCGGTGCCGCCCCAACCTCAACCTGCACGCCGTGCTGTGTCTCGCTGAGAACGCGGTGGGACCTCTCGCTACCAGGTCAATCATACATTTTGTTTTCATCTCACAACCTTCGCGCTGGCCGTGCGGTGCCGCCCCAACCTCAACCTGCACGCCGTGCTGTGTCTCGCTGAGAACGCGGTGGGACCTCTCGCTACCAGGTCAATCATACATTTTGTTTTCATCTCACAACCTTCGCGCTGGCCGTGCGGTGCCGCCCCAACCTCAACCTGCACGCCGTGCTGTGTCTCGCTGAGAACGCGGTGGGACCTCTCGCTACCAGGTCAATCATACATTTTGTTTTCATCTCACAACCTTCGCGCTGGCCGTGCGGTGCCGCCCCAACCTCAACCTGCACGCCGTGCTGTGTCTCGCTGAGAACGCGGTGGGACCTCTCGCTACCAGGTCAATCATACATTTTGTTTTCATCTCACAACCTTCGCGCTGGCCGTGCGGTGCCGCCCCAACCTCAACCTGCACGCCGTGCTGTGTCTCGCTGAGAACGCGGTGGGACCTCTCGCTACCAGGTCAATCATACATTTTGTTTTCATCTCACAACCTTCGCGCTGGCCGTGCGGTGCCGCCCCAACCTCAACCTGCACGCCGTGCTGTGTCTCGCTGAGAACGCGGTGGGACCTCTCGCTACCAGGTCAATCATACATTTTGTTTTCATCTCACAACCTTCGCGCTGGCCGTGCGGTGCCGCCCCAACCTCAACCTGCACGCCGTGCTGTGTCTCGCTGAGAACGCGGTGGGACCTCTCGCTACCAGGTCAATCATACATTTTGTTTTCATCTCACAACCTTCGCGCTGGCCGTGCGGTGCCGCCCCAACCTCAACCTGCACGCCGTGCTGTGTCTCGCTGAGAACGCGGTGGGACCTCTCGCTACCAGGTCAATCATACATTTTGTTTTCATCTCACAACCTTCGCGCTGGCCGTGCGGTGCCGCCCCAACCTCAACCTGCACGCCGTGCTGTGTCTCGCTGAGAACGCGGTGGGACCTCTCGCTACCAGGTCAATCATACATTTTGTTTTCATCTCACAACCTTCGCGCTGGCCGTGCGGTGCCGCCCCAACCTCAACCTGCACGCCGTGCTGTGTCTCGCTGAGAACGCGGTGGGACCTCTCGCTACCAGGTCAATCATACATTTTGTTTTCATCTCACAACCTTCGCGCTGGCCGTGCGGTGCCGCCCCAACCTCAACCTGCACGCCGTGCTGTGTCTCGCTGAGAACGCGGTGGGACCTCTCGCTACCAGGTCAATCATACATTTTGTTTTCATCTCACAACCTTCGCGCTGGCCGTGCGGTGCCGCCCCAACCTCAACCTGCACGCCGTGCTGTGTCTCGCTGAGAACGCGGTGGGACCTCTCGCTACCAGGTCAATCATACATTTTGTTTTCATCTCACAACCTTCGCGCTGGCCGTGCGGTGCCGCCCCAACCTCAACCTGCACGCCGTGCTGTGTCTCGCTGAGAACGCGGTGGGACCTCTCGCTACCAGGTCAATCATACATTTTGTTTTCATCTCACAACCTTCGCGCTGGCCGTGCGGTGCCGCCCCAACCTCAACCTGCACGCCGTGCTGTGTCTCGCTGAGAACGCGGTGGGACCTCTCGCTACCAGGTCAATCATACATTTTGTTTTCATCTCACAACCTTCGCGCTGGCCGTGCGGTGCCGCCCCAACCTCAACCTGCACGCCGTGCTGTGTCTCGCTGAGAACGCGGTGGGACCTCTCGCTACCAGGTCAATCATACATTTTGTTTTCATCTCACAACCTTCGCGCTGGCCGTGCGGTGCCGCCCCAACCTCAACCTGCACGCCGTGCTGTGTCTCGCTGAGAACGCGGTGGGACCTCTCGCTACCAGGTCAATCATACATTTTGTTTTCATCTCACAACCTTCGCGCTGGCCGTGCGGTGCCGCCCCAACCTCAACCTGCACGCCGTGCTGTGTCTCGCTGAGAACGCGGTGGGACCTCTCGCTACCAGGTCAATCATACATTTTGTTTTCATCTCACAACCTTCGCGCTGGCCGTGCGGTGCCGCCCCAACCTCAACCTGCACGCCGTGCTGTGTCTCGCTGAGAACGCGGTGGGACCTCTCGCTACCAGGTCAATCATACATTTTGTTTTCATCTCACAACCTTCGCGCTGGCCGTGCGGTGCCGCCCCAACCTCAACCTGCACGCCGTGCTGTGTCTCGCTGAGAACGCGGTGGGACCTCTCGCTACCAGGTCAATCATACATTTTGTTTTCATCTCACAACCTTCGCGCTGGCCGTGCGGTGCCGCCCCAACCTCAACCTGCACGCCGTGCTGTGTCTCGCTGAGAACGCGGTGGGACCTCTCGCTACCAGGTCAATCATACATTTTGTTTTCATCTCACAACCTTCGCGCTGGCCGTGCGGTGCCGCCCCAACCTCAACCTGCACGCCGTGCTGTGTCTCGCTGAGAACGCGGTGGGACCTCTCGCTACCAGGTCAATCATACATTTTGTTTTCATCTCACAACCTTCGCGCTGGCCGTGCGGTGCCGCCCCAACCTCAACCTGCACGCCGTGCTGTGTCTCGCTGAGAACGCGGTGGGACCTCTCGCTACCAGGTCAATCATACATTTTGTTTTCATCTCACAACCTTCGCGCTGGCCGTGCGGTGCCGCCCCAACCTCAACCTGCACGCCGTGCTGTGTCTCGCTGAGAACGCGGTGGGACCTCTCGCTACCAGGTCAATCATACATTTTGTTTTCATCTCACAACCTTCGCGCTGGCCGTGCGGTGCCGCCCCAACCTCAACCTGCACGCCGTGCTGTGTCTCGCTGAGAACGCGGTGGGACCTCTCGCTACCAGGTCAATCATACATTTTGTTTTCATCTCACAACCTTCGCGCTGGCCGTGCGGTGCCGCCCCAACCTCAACCTGCACGCCGTGCTGTGTCTCGCTGAGAACGCGGTGGGACCTCTCGCTACCAGGTCAATCATACATTTTGTTTTCATCTCACAACCTTCGCGCTGGCCGTGCGGTGCCGCCCCAACCTCAACCTGCACGCCGTGCTGTGTCTCGCTGAGAACGCGGTGGGACCTCTCGCTACCAGGTCAATCATACATTTTGTTTTCATCTCACAACCTTCGCGCTGGCCGTGCGGTGCCGCCCCAACCTCAACCTGCACGCCGTGCTGTGTCTCGCTGAGAACGCGGTGGGACCTCTCGCTACCAGGTCAATCATACATTTTGTTTTCATCTCACAACCTTCGCGCTGGCCGTGCGGTGCCGCCCCAACCTCAACCTGCACGCCGTGCTGTGTCTCGCTGAGAACGCGGTGGGACCTCTCGCTACCAGGTCAATCATACATTTTGTTTTCATCTCACAACCTTCGCGCTGGCCGTGCGGTGCCGCCCCAACCTCAACCTGCACGCCGTGCTGTGTCTCGCTGAGAACGCGGTGGGACCTCTCGCTACCAGGTCAATCATACATTTTGTTTTCATCTCACAACCTTCGCGCTGGCCGTGCGGTGCCGCCCCAACCTCAACCTGCACGCCGTGCTGTGTCTCGCTGAGAACGCGGTGGGACCTCTCGCTACCAGGTCAATCATACATTTTGTTTTCATCTCACAACCTTCGCGCTGGCCGTGCGGTGCCGCCCCAACCTCAACCTGCACGCCGTGCTGTGTCTCGCTGAGAACGCGGTGGGACCTCTCGCTACCAGGTCAATCATACATTTTGTTTTCATCTCACAACCTTCGCGCTGGCCGTGCGGTGCCGCCCCAACCTCAACCTGCACGCCGTGCTGTGTCTCGCTGAGAACGCGGTGGGACCTCTCGCTACCAGGTCAATCATACATTTTGTTTTCATCTCACAACCTTCGCGCTGGCCGTGCGGTGCCGCCCCAACCTCAACCTGCACGCCGTGCTGTGTCTCGCTGAGAACGCGGTGGGACCTCTCGCTACCAGGTCAATCATACATTTTGTTTTCATCTCACAACCTTCGCGCTGGCCGTGCGGTGCCGCCCCAACCTCAACCTGCACGCCGTGCTGTGTCTCGCTGAGAACGCGGTGGGACCTCTCGCTACCAGGTCAATCATACATTTTGTTTTCATCTCACAACCTTCGCGCTGGCCGTGCGGTGCCGCCCCAACCTCAACCTGCACGCCGTGCTGTGTCTCGCTGAGAACGCGGTGGGACCTCTCGCTACCAGGTCAATCATACATTTTGTTTTCATCTCACAACCTTCGCGCTGGCCGTGCGGTGCCGCCCCAACCTCAACCTGCACGCCGTGCTGTGTCTCGCTGAGAACGCGGTGGGACCTCTCGCTACCAGGTCAATCATACATTTTGTTTTCATCTCACAACCTTCGCGCTGGCCGTGCGGTGCCGCCCCAACCTCAACCTGCACGCCGTGCTGTGTCTCGCTGAGAACGCGGTGGGACCTCTCGCTACCAGGTCAATCATACATTTTGTTTTCATCTCACAACCTTCGCGCTGGCCGTGCGGTGCCGCCCCAACCTCAACCTGCACGCCGTGCTGTGTCTCGCTGAGAACGCGGTGGGACCTCTCGCTACCAGGTCAATCATACATTTTGTTTTCATCTCACAACCTTCGCGCTGGCCGTGCGGTGCCGCCCCAACCTCAACCTGCACGCCGTGCTGTGTCTCGCTGAGAACGCGGTGGGACCTCTCGCTACCAGGTCAATCATACATTTTGTTTTCATCTCACAACCTTCGCGCTGGCCGTGCGGTGCCGCCCCAACCTCAACCTGCACGCCGTGCTGTGTCTCGCTGAGAACGCGGTGGGACCTCTCGCTACCAGGTCAATCATACATTTTGTTTTCATCTCACAACCTTCGCGCTGGCCGTGCGGTGCCGCCCCAACCTCAACCTGCACGCCGTGCTGTGTCTCGCTGAGAACGCGGTGGGACCTCTCGCTACCAGGTCAATCATACATTTTGTTTTCATCTCACAACCTTCGCGCTGGCCGTGCGGTGCCGCCCCAACCTCAACCTGCACGCCGTGCTGTGTCTCGCTGAGAACGCGGTGGGACCTCTCGCTACCAGGTCAATCATACATTTTGTTTTCATCTCACAACCTTCGCGCTGGCCGTGCGGTGCCGCCCCAACCTCAACCTGCACGCCGTGCTGTGTCTCGCTGAGAACGCGGTGGGACCTCTCGCTACCAGGTCAATCATACATTTTGTTTTCATCTCACAACCTTCGCGCTGGCCGTGCGGTGCCGCCCCAACCTCAACCTGCACGCCGTGCTGTGTCTCGCTGAGAACGCGGTGGGACCTCTCGCTACCAGGTCAATCATACATTTTGTTTTCATCTCACAACCTTCGCGCTGGCCGTGCGGTGCCGCCCCAACCTCAACCTGCACGCCGTGCTGTGTCTCGCTGAGAACGCGGTGGGACCTCTCGCTACCAGGTCAATCATACATTTTGTTTTCATCTCACAACCTTCGCGCTGGCCGTGCGGTGCCGCCCCAACCTCAACCTGCACGCCGTGCTGTGTCTCGCTGAGAACGCGGTGGGACCTCTCGCTACCAGGTCAATCATACATTTTGTTTTCATCTCACAACCTTCGCGCTGGCCGTGCGGTGCCGCCCCAACCTCAACCTGCACGCCGTGCTGTGTCTCGCTGAGAACGCGGTGGGACCTCTCGCTACCAGGTCAATCATACATTTTGTTTTCATCTCACAACCTTCGCGCTGGCCGTGCGGTGCCGCCCCAACCTCAACCTGCACGCCGTGCTGTGTCTCGCTGAGAACGCGGTGGGACCTCTCGCTACCAGGTCAATCATACATTTTGTTTTCATCTCACAACCTTCGCGCTGGCCGTGCGGTGCCGCCCCAACCTCAACCTGCACGCCGTGCTGTGTCTCGCTGAGAACGCGGTGGGACCTCTCGCTACCAGGTCAATCATACATTTTGTTTTCATCTCACAACCTTCGCGCTGGCCGTGCGGTGCCGCCCCAACCTCAACCTGCACGCCGTGCTGTGTCTCGCTGAGAACGCGGTGGGACCTCTCGCTACCAGGTCAATCATACATTTTGTTTTCATCTCACAACCTTCGCGCTGGCCGTGCGGTGCCGCCCCAACCTCAACCTGCACGCCGTGCTGTGTCTCGCTGAGAACGCGGTGGGACCTCTCGCTACCAGGTCAATCATACATTTTGTTTTCATCTCACAACCTTCGCGCTGGCCGTGCGGTGCCGCCCCAACCTCAACCTGCACGCCGTGCTGTGTCTCGCTGAGAACGCGGTGGGACCTCTCGCTACCAGGTCAATCATACATTTTGTTTTCATCTCACAACCTTCGCGCTGGCCGTGCGGTGCCGCCCCAACCTCAACCTGCACGCCGTGCTGTGTCTCGCTGAGAACGCGGTGGGACCTCTCGCTACCAGGTCAATCATACATTTTGTTTTCATCTCACAACCTTCGCGCTGGCCGTGCGGTGCCGCCCCAACCTCAACCTGCACGCCGTGCTGTGTCTCGCTGAGAACGCGGTGGGACCTCTCGCTACCAGGTCAATCATACATTTTGTTTTCATCTCACAACCTTCGCGCTGGCCGTGCGGTGCCGCCCCAACCTCAACCTGCACGCCGTGCTGTGTCTCGCTGAGAACGCGGTGGGACCTCTCGCTACCAGGTCAATCATACATTTTGTTTTCATCTCACAACCTTCGCGCTGGCCGTGCGGTGCCGCCCCAACCTCAACCTGCACGCCGTGCTGTGTCTCGCTGAGAACGCGGTGGGACCTCTCGCTACCAGGTCAATCATACATTTTGTTTTCATCTCACAACCTTCGCGCTGGCCGTGCGGTGCCGCCCCAACCTCAACCTGCACGCCGTGCTGTGTCTCGCTGAGAACGCGGTGGGACCTCTCGCTACCAGGTCAATCATACATTTTGTTTTCATCTCACAACCTTCGCGCTGGCCGTGCGGTGCCGCCCCAACCTCAACCTGCACGCCGTGCTGTGTCTCGCTGAGAACGCGGTGGGACCTCTCGCTACCAGGTCAATCATACATTTTGTTTTCATCTCACAACCTTCGCGCTGGCCGTGCGGTGCCGCCCCAACCTCAACCTGCACGCCGTGCTGTGTCTCGCTGAGAACGCGGTGGGACCTCTCGCTACCAGGTCAATCATACATTTTGTTTTCATCTCACAACCTTCGCGCTGGCCGTGCGGTGCCGCCCCAACCTCAACCTGCACGCCGTGCTGTGTCTCGCTGAGAACGCGGTGGGACCTCTCGCTACCAGGTCAATCATACATTTTGTTTTCATCTCACAACCTTCGCGCTGGCCGTGCGGTGCCGCCCCAACCTCAACCTGCACGCCGTGCTGTGTCTCGCTGAGAACGCGGTGGGACCTCTCGCTACCAGGTCAATCATACATTTTGTTTTCATCTCACAACCTTCGCGCTGGCCGTGCGGTGCCGCCCCAACCTCAACCTGCACGCCGTGCTGTGTCTCGCTGAGAACGCGGTGGGACCTCTCGCTACCAGGTCAATCATACATTTTGTTTTCATCTCACAACCTTCGCGCTGGCCGTGCGGTGCCGCCCCAACCTCAACCTGCACGCCGTGCTGTGTCTCGCTGAGAACGCGGTGGGACCTCTCGCTACCAGGTCAATCATACATTTTGTTTTCATCTCACAACCTTCGCGCTGGCCGTGCGGTGCCGCCCCAACCTCAACCTGCACGCCGTGCTGTGTCTCGCTGAGAACGCGGTGGGACCTCTCGCTACCAGGTCAATCATACATTTTGTTTTCATCTCACAACCTTCGCGCTGGCCGTGCGGTGCCGCCCCAACCTCAACCTGCACGCCGTGCTGTGTCTCGCTGAGAACGCGGTGGGACCTCTCGCTACCAGGTCAATCATACATTTTGTTTTCATCTCACAACCTTCGCGCTGGCCGTGCGGTGCCGCCCCAACCTCAACCTGCACGCCGTGCTGTGTCTCGCTGAGAACGCGGTGGGACCTCTCGCTACCAGGTCAATCATACATTTTGTTTTCATCTCACAACCTTCGCGCTGGCCGTGCGGTGCCGCCCCAACCTCAACCTGCACGCCGTGCTGTGTCTCGCTGAGAACGCGGTGGGACCTCTCGCTACCAGGTCAATCATACATTTTGTTTTCATCTCACAACCTTCGCGCTGGCCGTGCGGTGCCGCCCCAACCTCAACCTGCACGCCGTGCTGTGTCTCGCTGAGAACGCGGTGGGACCTCTCGCTACCAGGTCAATCATACATTTTGTTTTCATCTCACAACCTTCGCGCTGGCCGTGCGGTGCCGCCCCAACCTCAACCTGCACGCCGTGCTGTGTCTCGCTGAGAACGCGGTGGGACCTCTCGCTACCAGGTCAATCATACATTTTGTTTTCATCTCACAACCTTCGCGCTGGCCGTGCGGTGCCGCCCCAACCTCAACCTGCACGCCGTGCTGTGTCTCGCTGAGAACGCGGTGGGACCTCTCGCTACCAGGTCAATCATACATTTTGTTTTCATCTCACAACCTTCGCGCTGGCCGTGCGGTGCCGCCCCAACCTCAACCTGCACGCCGTGCTGTGTCTCGCTGAGAACGCGGTGGGACCTCTCGCTACCAGGTCAATCATACATTTTGTTTTCATCTCACAACCTTCGCGCTGGCCGTGCGGTGCCGCCCCAACCTCAACCTGCACGCCGTGCTGTGTCTCGCTGAGAACGCGGTGGGACCTCTCGCTACCAGGTCAATCATACATTTTGTTTTCATCTCACAACCTTCGCGCTGGCCGTGCGGTGCCGCCCCAACCTCAACCTGCACGCCGTGCTGTGTCTCGCTGAGAACGCGGTGGGACCTCTCGCTACCAGGTCAATCATACATTTTGTTTTCATCTCACAACCTTCGCGCTGGCCGTGCGGTGCCGCCCCAACCTCAACCTGCACGCCGTGCTGTGTCTCGCTGAGAACGCGGTGGGACCTCTCGCTACCAGGTCAATCATACATTTTGTTTTCATCTCACAACCTTCGCGCTGGCCGTGCGGTGCCGCCCCAACCTCAACCTGCACGCCGTGCTGTGTCTCGCTGAGAACGCGGTGGGACCTCTCGCTACCAGGTCAATCATACATTTTGTTTTCATCTCACAACCTTCGCGCTGGCCGTGCGGTGCCGCCCCAACCTCAACCTGCACGCCGTGCTGTGTCTCGCTGAGAACGCGGTGGGACCTCTCGCTACCAGGTCAATCATACATTTTGTTTTCATCCACAACCTCGGAAAGATTCCGGTTATCATTCGAAATCTGAGTGCAAAACGTGCATTTTATCCGCTAGCGTGAAAAGATTCTTTTTTAATCGAACCTTTCTAATCAATAATTCTCTACACCGCCACCAACACCACCACTGAAAATGCATTAACCTCTTGAATGCCGTAGCTCCGTTAACCTAAACGCTCGAAATATCTACGTAATTTCAAATTTTTGGGTAGGCCTTCGGAAAAACGGAGAATACCTTCCTGTCTTCGTTATGAGTTTATCCATAGAGTGTAGAATAATTAAGACTGATCGTGTTGCTAGTGCAAATAATCGTATAATACTGTAGTCCAATGGCGATGACATTAATTGTGTACCTATATCATGCGACGCTCAAGGGATTAAAACATATTTTATGTCAGTGCGCCAACCTCATTTTTAGAATTACACTGGCTTCATCGTCGTCAATTTCATTCAGCTATCAATGGCTTTCATATAGGTACCTTTTAAAAACTTTGCCGCGAGATGGCGCTAAGTGTTTTCATTTTGTTGCCGATTAGCCGGTTTGTCTTCAAGACGACTTTGACAAGTGACAAACACACAGCGCTCTCTTGCGGCGAAGCTTCCGGGAAACGAATATATTTTGGATAATGTTATGTGGAAGAGCAGCGTCTCCTATCACAAGCATTTCCTTGCTTAAAAGGAGACTCCAAACCATATACTGTAACGAATATATGTTTATTTTTTATGTTTATATGTTGCCGATGGTAAAACCCATGGGGCTCACGGCTTGTTGGATATAAAATATGATCTTCCACCTTATTTTGCCAACTGTGTTATTTTTTTCTAGAGCCCCCAATTTATTTACATATCTCTCGCGAATCTGAAACAGCTATTGCCACGTTTTTATTTAGACGTGTAATCTATATAAATAAAACAAAGTCGGTTTACTTACACCATTTATAATGTATATTTGTTGGATTTACCTCCGCCGCGAATAGCAAAATAACTATTATAACATTGATGAAAAAAAAAATGAAGATAACATCCGCCATGATAATACCCCAGCTCAACGCCCCCTAATTTTCTCTGGGTCTTCTACTGCGCCTGAAAGTCTCAAACGCACACAAGGAGGCGTTATCGCCCACGTTGAGAACCTATGCTTTGAAATACTTGATTAACATGGCAAGTACATGCCGTGATATTCAAGTCTTGGATTATTATTTTGTTTCCAGTGAAAACGTTATGATTCTTTACTGACAACGATTGCCTAAAATATGCAATCGTTGTCAGTAAAGAATCATAACGTTTTCGACAGCAATATATAATAAACCCAGTGAAATAACATATTTTTATTTATTCACAGACCTGATGACATTCACACGCTGTATTCAGGACGCACCGTGGAAATCAACAACACTGATGCAGAAGGTATTATTCTATTATTATAGACTATTTGACTGTTTTTTTTTAAATTTGATTTTTCGAACGCTAGAAAACAATTAAGCTACAAAAAATCGATTTTCTATGCTTTTAAAAATTGATGCTAGACAGAGACAACATTCATTAGCAACTTCGCGCCGTCCAGTACAATGATCGTTTTGTTTTCTTCATTTCTCCACCGCTTTTTTTTTTCTTGCAAATCGTATTTTTTTTTGTTACATCTTTAAAATAAATGTATATTTTTATAGTAGTCAAATACTGTATTACAATCAGCCCAGCCCGTACCCAACTATGTTGTGATCAACTGCCTAAGTGACTCCAAAACCCAGTTACTGAGCAACACGATACTCCTTGGCAAGACTTAATATTGTCAGACTTTCGGGCTAGCCTCTCTGACGAACCGTAACGACTGTCAAAGATCTACGAATGGCAGCCGGGACCTCCGCGGCAAGGAGGGGTCTCGATGTGTTATGGATGGTCACCCATCCACAGACCGACCTTGGCAAGGGTTGCTTAACTTCAACATTAGCCACGAGCTCCTCGTCACTCATAATAAGGATGATGACTTATATTAGAAATGTTCGAACAAATAATGTTATTTCAAAGAAGGCGTAGTAAAAAGAGATAATCGAAACAATTTTTTTAAACTCGATGAAAATATGAAGAAGCTAAACGCTTATGAAGTTTGTGGCGGGGATTATTCCCATCCTTGTGGCGCGGTACGGATAATATGGCGCTAGTATGAAGTTAGATAGTCGTGACGTCACTTTTACGATAGTGTTCTCTTTGTGTAACAGTTATTTAAAATGTTTGTGGCGGCATCTACACCGCCACATGTGAACAACGCATCACACTGACGGCACAGAAATCCTGCATCGCGCAATCAGAGTTTACCGCGCAGCTAGCATAAATACAGCTTCCCGGCATTAATCGTCAGGCAGTTGCCCACCAGATACGACATCCATCTGGTCGGAGGATCCTCCCTTTTCCAAGAGTATGAGTGAACTTTACACCCCGTTCCTCATATCTCTTCATGTTTATAACTTGGCAATTTTTTAAGCTACCACACTTTTAAATATTTTTTTTTGTGAAAGTTGTCTTCATCCCCTATTGAAGTATCTGTTTGTAATGTCAAAATAATAGCTTTTTACTAAATGCGTAAGAAAGTATAATACATATAATAAAATCTTTTTTTACTGTTTGTCTGTTTGTTCCGTCTTATTTCTCTCACCTTATAACATCAGCTATCTGCTAGTGAAAGTATCACTAGCAGATAGCTGATGTTATAAGGAGTAACTTTCTGTCCCGATAGCATGTTCCCGTAGGATAATTTCTGACATCCACGCAGCCAAGGCCCCGGGCAGAAGCTAGTTTTACATAATTATAATGTTCTTGTATATTTTCACAGGTCGTCTGGTTCTTAGCGACGGTGTGGTGTACGCGTCTAGAGATCTTAAAGCTGATACCATTGTAGATGTCGCTACTTTAACTGGGGCACAGGTACGTGAAATATATTACAATATAACATTTTAATAATATTGATCCGCAATCAAAAACGATCAGAAAGCCTATTCACACGTACGTACACGTACTTAGAAAGATAAAATTCAAGTCACAATCTCATCTCAGAAAGAAAGAAAAGTATTTATGTGATTCGCACTAACTAAACTAATCGCACGCTTAAAAATGTAAAAAAATAACATAATATAACATCACGCCTTGTTTCCCCGAAGGGTTGGGTAGAGGTGTACCTATAGTACACCCACATTTCGCCAGTTATGTTTTAGTCCCATGTAATAGAGGGCGAGCCTATTGCCATTTACCGGGCACAAATCCAGACTTCGGGCTGCTACTGAGAAATTCCAGATAGATAAATGATAAATGATAAATGATTTTATTTCTGTAAGTAGGTTTTTACAAACACTTTTACACGTCAATACTATTTTAAAAGTAGATGAGATCGGCGTTTCCTATCTGACTACTCTGAGAAGAAACGCCAAAACAAACTCAGAGGTCACAGTCTCTTTTAAAGTCCAGACATAATCTTGGTCAGGTCATGTGAAGACCATGTGGATTGATGTCTGAAATGGTCTTTTGAGGAAAGAACCAAACAGAATGAGTGGACCTGTCCAGTCAGTGCACGCATTTGTCAGTAATCATGCAGCTCAACACAACACATATGGAGCTCAACGATTCGACGAACATTACCAAAGAAAGGACATTTGGGTAGGCCGCATAAATTGCTCAAACTGCCAGACCATGATTAAAACTAATTTTAAAATTAAAAATAGATTGAGATAAAAAAAAAACAACAAATCCACACTGCCTTCACATTCACAATAATTAAAATATTATAATACTTTACAAAGAAAAAACCCAATAACACGTTGCCCGACCTGGGAATCGAACCCAGGACCTCATGCTCAGCAGTAGCGAATGCGACCACTTGACCAAAAATAAATAAAACAAAAAGTAAGATGAAAATAAAAACCAAGTCCTGTTCGAGGCCAAAAGGCTCTCAGCATAATGCTGCATCTCAGCGACAATCAATGTCAAAAACTTGTATGTAAATTGATTGTATCTTTGACAGATCGAGACAGATTAGAACGCGAACCTTCTTAAAAGTACGAGGATCGCCTCTTGGATATTGGTTTTGGCTATTAATAAAACTGTACTATTGAGATATTTTATTATAGACAAGTTTGTTCACTAGCTCTCTCTAAGATGCTATGATCCTGTTCCTTAGAGCTCGAGAGAGAAACCTCTCAACAAAGCGAAGAATAAAGCTTTTTATATCTAGTCCTCGTGTGCAGTTTTCTACGAAAGCCTCTTTAGATGTTCGTTGAAGCTCTTAGCTGTTTTTTTTTTTTGCAGTTTCTTAAAAATACTAACCTATTACTTACAACGACATAATAATATAACCTTTAGATGCGTTACCCGCGTTCAATATTGACAAGACAAAAGCAAGGCAATTGCCCGGCTTGAAACTGTCTTGCTGCTGGTAGTGACATAATTAATTATGTATTTTCATATTTCCTTTACTTCGCGCTCTGTATGATTGTGTACACTAGTTCGTAGCTACATTCAAGACTTACGATGTTTTTGAGTGCACTAATGTTCGTGTATGACGCGTCTATTTATAATACGTACTACATTGATTATTTATATATTTTTTTACAGGGCACAGCAACAGGCAAGTACCACGCCGCGATATTGTCCAACAGCAGTCGCCTGGAGTCCCTGTGCGTGTCGGCAGGGCTCCGGTCCGGCGACCTGGTGCACCCGCTGCCCTTCGCGCCCGAGCTGCACTTCACCGAGTTCACCAGCTGCGTCGCGGATATGAAGAATAGTGTGGCTGTGAGTATACGCACAGGGTCCAATGCTTCGATGCTTGTTACTTAATCGCGAAAAAACGGCTGCATGGATGTGGTTGTAATTTTGCAAACAGATAGTTAATAAACTTTAACGGAAAATTTTAATACCGGTAGTATGTTCCCGTGGTTAATTATACACGTGGGCGAAACCGCTGGCCAATGCTAGTGATAAATAAATAGAGCCAAGTTGTCATCCATCATTATGGTCAGTTTTTGTTAAAGCACCTGGAATCAAAACTCATTATTATTGCAAAACTAATAAGCGCGATACACTTTCTAAAACTGCCAGACTCGAAAGAATTTGCGTAACAAACTTTCAAGCGGTATAGTAACCTTAAAACCCTTAACTTCCAGGACCGCAACAACGCGCAGACGTCTTGCGCAGGCCTGTTCATCCTGTCGCACCTCGGCTTCGACTTCCCCGGCAACTGGCTGCACGTGGACATGGCCGCGCCGGCGCACTGCGTAAGTTACCCCTAAAGAAGCCATTATGATCTGAGAATAACCAGCACCCTAATTGCGTAATACACAATCAATCGGAATCTGAATCGTTTTGAAACAGATTGCTAATCCATTGCTTCTTAAGTTCGATAAAACTTCTGCTCAACAATGTATAGAACGCAATGAATGTTCTTGAACCGTCAAAATCAAACAGATTAGTCGTAATCGTTTACGAAAATGTGTTACGCAATTAGGGTGCAGGTTTAGCTTCGATTAATAATAGTACTAGATTCAGTATCAGGAACAAAAATAAGTCGCCGAAGTGGCCACGTTTGCACACAGGTAAACATCTAAATTTCTTAGAAAAATGTATAATATTTTTAACAACTTCAGATGATTATAAACCTTAATGCTTATACATAAAGTTTAATAACCATCTCTTAATATATTTATTTAAGTCCTTTCATCGGAGAAAGGTTAAAAGCAATAAATTTAAAATGTCGCTTGAAAATAAAAAGTCATCAGTACAAAAATATTTATTCTAAAATGAAACTTAAACTCTAAGCTATAAGGTAAAAAAAAAATTGCACCATGTCGTGCTTATTCTATGGTGGAACTAGACGCAGTTCTTGGTATTACATTTCAAATCACAGAACACAGTAAGTATTGAAAGACGTAGAGTAGCAGAATATTTTTTAGGTTTGTTTTGTATGGTGGCAAATATTTCAACCGTACCAAAAAAGTAGTGGATACTGTTTAACATTGTCGCTATTGCAAGGTAATAAAAAATAAAAAAGTCAAAAAATCAAGTGAATAAAGAAACGTGTTTTCGGCGTATTCTTTATACTAAGTGTTTAAATATTTTGTATTGTTTAAGGTATTTATTTATTTATTGGATCGCCAACACAAGTACGTGCATGTTAAATAGAACACAATTGACAATACTAGTGTGCGCTTCCAAATACAGGCGACCACATCATTCGCTTATAATATAGGTGGGAACAACAGGTTTGATAAAGTAAGAAGAAATAAACACAATTCAAAATAATTAATTCAATTACCTTTAAACAAATTCAGCTTGTTATAAAGCTGTCTTTTGGAAGTATTTTTTATTTGAGCGGTTTCTTTTTTACAAATATAATGTAATCTTACATCAATGAATTTTTCTATAACTAGTTTAATTAAGTATACTTTATGGCTGTGTTCGTTTCCCCCAGAAAACACATCTTTTTCAATAAATGCGTTTAAAACATTAACACATACGAAGTTTTTATCGTCCTTTTTTGCATTGATTTGCCACCACTCATGCGAAGACAGTTGCGTATAACACGTTCGGTTTTCATGCATATGTCAAACACGTCGTTTGAAGCATAACATAAACCACCCATGTCTCCTAAATCTATTAATTTGTGGAACCACAATTTTTCTTTAGCCCACAAATTTATTTTACAGTCCTCACAATTAATTTTCTTAACAAGGCTACTGACAACAAAACCAGAAATGTAACCTACTATTTGCGGAACAATATCTGAAGTTGGATTATAATCAAGTTTTTCGATCAGTTCAGTGCAATTTGTCTGATATTTATCAAAACTCTGTTCTATGGATCTTTTTTTTTTAATTTCTGCAGAACTTAAATTTTTCTCCTCGGTTTCCTTAAAACGGTAACCTATTGACAAGTTATTAATTTTGTTTAGCGATGATGATCCGGATAAAATAGGTATGTTTTCTATGGGTATACAATTTCCGGTAAATTTTGAGCCCAGTTCTAAATGAGACAGCAGTTTTTTAAAACTGGCTTTAAATTGCCTAGTGTTGGGATGATTGTTATGTCCATTTTGACTCCGTATGTTCCCAAAAAATAGCTCGACATGGTCTTGGCTGAGTTTATATGTTAATAAAAAAGAAAGAATGTCAGTTGCAACTAAAGTTTTATACAAATGAGTCAGACTGTTGATGCACACTAATAGTCCTAATAATCCAGTATTATTCTGTGTTGTGATAAGTGGCACTTTTTTGGTTGAAAACACAGTTCTTATATCGGTACCGACTTTAAGAGTTCTTTTATTTGTAACATTAATTGCTAATGACAATAAGTAGTCTTTAATTTGGGACAAGAATGACAATATTTCTTGTGAATTACCCTTATAAAGGGTGTTTGAATCCAAAGTCCTTAAGGTTTCTAGTATTTAGGGTATCAAAAAGATCATTTAGTATCTTAATAAATTCTACTGTGCATTCTGATTCTCTAAATGCGGGAATATTTAAGGTTTTATTACAAAAGTCTATAGCTTTGGCAACGCTTCTACTAAGAAGTCGCGTTGCTAATTTGACATTCATTATTTGATTTTTAAAATGGACATGTCGATGTGGAAGTTTATTCGCCAAGTGTAAACAGTTATCTTCTTGCAGGTTATATAATTCCGATAAATATTGCCATCTAATTTTTTCACCAGTAGTATATAAATCTTTCTTAGACTCGAAGGTGTTCCGCATCAGTTTTAACATATGACACGCGTCCAAAAATACAACAACACTATAATCAGCACTGGGGTGTTTGAAATCAGTTTTTAAGTTTTTAAAATCATCTAAAACGCAACCCAATGATTTCATCGTTGCAATATTGCTTTTGCAGCCATCGAACGTCACAGAACGAATTTGCGCACCAATTTTTTCACATTTTTCTAAAGCCTTATTAAATTCGCCTTCATATCTGCCTTAATACTGTCAATAAAAAAATAAGCTAATGGTAGTTTCCAGGAATCATTGATTGCAACAAACATAAAAACATAAGCTTGGGTGGCAATTTGGCTACTGTCGTCGCTACCTAAACCCATATCTACTAGGCCCTCATAGATTTTACCTGTCCATATCTTTTGCCTCCTAATAGACATTTCATCAGCAATTAAAGCAAGCCTATTTAACGTTTCGGTGCAAAATCCAGGTTCCGCATTTACACTTCGATACCATTCATATAATGTATGGGGGTGGGGTAAACATGTATTAAACATTTTACGTACATATTTGTATGCGGATGGCGAGTAAAAATGCAGCGTTAAAGCAAATTTTCTCGCACCTGGAGGATATTTTGTGAACGGCCTCGAACGATTTTTTTTATTTTTAATGTACATTCCATTGAATAATTCTGCAACTTCAATATTTTTTGCCAAATCAAAAAATATTGAATCATCAATGGATTGTTTCTTTTGAAGCAAGTTAATTATGTGTTTTAAAGAACAATTTTTCTTAGTCAATCGCTTATTTGCTTTTTGTAAATTATGTATTTTCTTAGATTTGGTATCTATAATTCTGCGACATGTCGTCAATTTCTTTTTTAAGTACCCTTTTCTTGGAGTGTCACAAACAGATGTTAAATCTGATAATGATGCATCAGGAGACTTCAAACCAGTTGCATCAGCCCGAGGCACGTCACGTATTCCCGTAGAATCATTAAAACTTGAAATCGCTGAAGTTGTGGCCTAAGAAACACAGTATATTGAAAACATTAAAAAAATACATATTTAATGAAAATACCTACACGAGTAGTTTTTACGAAGTTTTCAGTTTTTTTACAAAGATTTTTACAAAACATACCTGAAATGATAAATCTGATTGCACTTTTATTGGTCCGTGAATCTAAAACAAAAGTCATAATCAATTTACTACTTTATCAAAACGTTATTATGATAACGTTTTGATAAAGTTAAATACATAGTTGGTGTATGCACCAACTATGTATTTTAATACTTTATGATAATTACCTGCAATTTGGGAATTGCTGTTTTTAGTAATCTACGCCTTTGCGTGTTTCCAGTTATGTCCATTTTGTCAAAATGAATCGAACATATTGTCGAATTTTATAAGGGTTGTACATTTCTTCTCCTCTTTCTTTCGCTACAATAGATACCCATTCTGCACAACGAAATGGGTCACTAGGAAATCTATAAACAAAACTAACATATAAAAAAAAAACACACTACTCCATGCATTCCCTGTTCAAGAACAGTCGATGTTTGATACAATAGTTGGTGCGTTGTAGGCGTTGTAGCAAACATTGGCCAAACAATAATAACATTCGCTAATTGAACTATATTAACAGTTTAATTCTGTTTATACTTATTATTTTATGAAAAAACACATTAACTTACCGAAAAAAAGATATTCCTTCCAAAACCTTGGTGTTACGGTGGTTATTTACACAGTTTTTGAACGCGCACTGCGGCATTTTGACGTCTTAATGTTGGCTGTGATTGGACCATACTAATTTGAAATAAGAGCACAAATACTTTTGTGCTCGTATTATTCGGGCCGTTTTTGAAGCGCTCATCGGGAATCTAGTACTATTATTGATCGAAGAGGTTTAGGCTTGTAGCTTAGTAATAACAGCCGTACGTATACGTTACATCCGTGCCTCGGAAAGCACGTTAAGCCGTTGGTCTCGGCTGTCATTCGTGGATCTTTGATAGTCGTAACGGGTCGTCAGAAGCCCGAAAGTCTGACCACCAGTCTTACCAAGGGGTATTGTGTTACCCAGTACCTGGGTTGTGGTGGTCAGGTAGGCAGTCGCTACATGTAAAATACTTGTATTCAAGACTTGAAGCCGACCACAATATAGTTGGGAAAAGGCAGATGATTATTTTAAATATGTCTGTTTTTTTTTTCTTCTAAATTCATATATTAATATTTTTATTTTATTAATTTTAGGAAAACGTACAGCTTACAACAACGCTATTTTAATAACTAGTATAATGTGTAAATGATGGCCAATTACCAGTTTCCACTAATGATTCATGTGAATAAAATTAACAAATACGCGAAAACAGCGACGTAAGAGATACGCAAATCAAATAAATCACGCTTAAAAATACAATATTAAAGAGAAGAAAAAAGTGCTCATACATCAAAAATCAATTGTTTAAACTTTTCTTTACTTCGTTAACGCTACTGGTAAATAAATCTAAATCCTGACACAATATTAAAAGTTCGACAAGCTCTTATCAAATACGAGTTCTGAGTTGAGGCACATGGAGAAGACGTGGTCTCCTAAGAAATGCACCCGGTACACGAAGCCCGATATTGCCCACCAGCCCAGGGACGTCAGTAGATCCGTTCATAGCGCTAAATAAGAAAGCAAGATCTGCAATTTTGCTTCGCACGTATACACCGACTTATATAATTCGGGAGATAGGTATTTGAGCGAGATTGAGTGTACCTCAAAAATAGCCTTTAAAGCCGATTAATGCATTGCATTGATAATTGCATTTTAATTTGGATTCCAAACCTGAGAAGCATATTCAAGGTGGCTACGGACAAACGCACTATAAAGAATTTTCATGGTTTTAACATTCTTAAAATCTGAAGAGACTAAAAATAAAGCCCTCGAAGCCTGGTTGACTATGTTATTGATATAAAATCAAACAGATGCTTAGAGTCAAAAGTAACTCCAAGATCCCTGATGACACTCACTCTCGCTACCAAGGCATTCGAAAGCCTATAATCAAACTTAACAGGGTTGGGCCTACGTGTAAATGTACATACATAGCATTTGGGTACATTTAAATCCAACCTATTTCTAGCCCAGTATTCGTGGAACCTGTCAAGATCATCCTAGACCGTGCGTCCTCAACAGTTGACACTTGACACAAAATCTTAATATCATTCCCTTACAATAAGACTAAAGAGTTAGGGAAACAAGAGGCAACGTCATTTGTAAAAATATTAAGTAAGAGAGGTCCCAACAAGGATCCTTGGGGAACTCCCGACGAAATCTACATCGCTCTCGACATATATCCGCTGAGAACCACTGTCTGGCCCTATTCTCCACATATGACGAGAACCATCTAAACAAGTTACCCCTCACACCAACCAACAGGAGTTTACGCATAAGAAGCGCATGCTATATTCGATCAAAACACTTACTGTAGTCAGTGTATATGATGACATAAGCAATGTTTTACTATATGTATTTAGGGCTGATTTTTCAATAGTCAGATAACTCTTATCTGAAGAATAAATATTTCAATTTGGTAGCTTTTGTATAGAAAATATGTCAAACTGTATACTTTATTCTTCAGATATAAGTCATCTGACTATAGAAAAATCAGCCTTGAGTGATTGAATATTCAACATAATCCGTTGTTCTGTATCTCTCAGGGCGAGCGCGCCACCGGCTACGGCGTGTCGCTGCTGTGCGTGTTGTTCGGTGCGCACACGCAGGCGCGACTACTGCGCGCGCTTGCGCCTGCGCATGCGCTGTGATGTACAGCACCTGCACGCCGCACTATAAGGTAAGGAGTTCGGTGCGCACACGCAGGCGCGACTACTGCGCGCGCTTGCGCCTGCGCATGCGCTGTGATGTACAGCACCTGCACGCCGCACTATAAGGTAAGGAGTTCGGTGCGCACACGCAGGCGCGACTACTGCGCGCGCTTGCGCCTGCGCATGCGCTGTGATGTACAGCACCTGCACGCCGCACTATAAGGTAAGGAGTTCGGTGCGCACACGCAGGCGCGACTACTGCGCGCGCTTGCGCCTGCGCATGCGCTGTGATGTACAGCACCTGCACGCCGCACTATAAGGTAAGGAGTTCGGTGCGCACACGCAGGCGCGACTACTGCGCGCGCTTGCGCCTGCGCATGCGCTGTGATGTACAGCACCTGCACGCCGCACTATAAGGTAAGGAGTTCGGTGCGCACACGCAGGCGCGACTACTGCGCGCGCTTGCGCCTGCGCATGCGCTGTGATGTACAGCACCTGCACGCCGCACTATAAGGTAAGGAGTTCGGTGCGCACACGCAGGCGCGACTACTGCGCGCGCTTGCGCCTGCGCATGCGCTGTGATGTACAGCACCTGCACGCCGCACTATAAGGTAAGGAGTTCGGTGCGCACACGCAGGCGCGACTACTGCGCGCGCTTGCGCCTGCGCATGCGCTGTGATGTACAGCACCTGCACGCCGCACTATAAGGTAAGGAGTTCGGTGCGCACACGCAGGCGCGACTACTGCGCGCGCTTGCGCCTGCGCATGCGCTGTGATGTACAGCACCTGCACGCCGCACTATAAGGTAAGGAGTTCGGTGCGCACACGCAGGCGCGACTACTGCGCGCGCTTGCGCCTGCGCATGCGCTGTGATGTACAGCACCTGCACGCCGCACTATAAGGTAAGGAGTTCGGTGCGCACACGCAGGCGCGACTACTGCGCGCGCTTGCGCCTGCGCATGCGCTGTGATGTACAGCACCTGCACGCCGCACTATAAGGTAAGGAGTTCGGTGCGCACACGCAGGCGCGACTACTGCGCGCGCTTGCGCCTGCGCATGCGCTGTGATGTACAGCACCTGCACGCCGCACTATAAGGTAAGGAGTTCGGTGCGCACACGCAGGCGCGACTACTGCGCGCGCTTGCGCCTGCGCATGCGCTGTGATGTACAGCACCTGCACGCCGCACTATAAGGTAAGGAGTTCGGTGCGCACACGCAGGCGCGACTACTGCGCGCGCTTGCGCCTGCGCATGCGCTGTGATGTACAGCACCTGCACGCCGCACTATAAGGTAAGGAGTTCGGTGCGCACACGCAGGCGCGACTACTGCGCGCGCTTGCGCCTGCGCATGCGCTGTGATGTACAGCACCTGCACGCCGCACTATAAGGTAAGGAGTTCGGTGCGCACACGCAGGCGCGACTACTGCGCGCGCTTGCGCCTGCGCATGCGCTGTGATGTACAGCACCTGCACGCCGCACTATAAGGTAAGGAGTTCGGTGCGCACACGCAGGCGCGACTACTGCGCGCGCTTGCGCCTGCGCATGCGCTGTGATGTACAGCACCTGCACGCCGCACTATAAGGTAAGGAGTTCGGTGCGCACACGCAGGCGCGACTACTGCGCGCGCTTGCGCCTGCGCATGCGCTGTGATGTACAGCACCTGCACGCCGCACTATAAGGTAAGGAGTTCGGTGCGCACACGCAGGCGCGACTACTGCGCGCGCTTGCGCCTGCGCATGCGCTGTGATGTACAGCACCTGCACGCCGCACTATAAGGTAAGGAGTTCGGTGCGCACACGCAGGCGCGACTACTGCGCGCGCTTGCGCCTGCGCATGCGCTGTGATGTACAGCACCTGCACGCCGCACTATAAGGTAAGGAGTTCGGTGCGCACACGCAGGCGCGACTACTGCGCGCGCTTGCGCCTGCGCATGCGCTGTGATGTACAGCACCTGCACGCCGCACTATAAGGTAAGGAGTTCGGTGCGCACACGCAGGCGCGACTACTGCGCGCGCTTGCGCCTGCGCATGCGCTGTGATGTACAGCACCTGCACGCCGCACTATAAGGTAAGGAGTTCGGTGCGCACACGCAGGCGCGACTACTGCGCGCGCTTGCGCCTGCGCATGCGCTGTGATGTACAGCACCTGCACGCCGCACTATAAGGTAAGGAGTTCGGTGCGCACACGCAGGCGCGACTACTGCGCGCGCTTGCGCCTGCGCATGCGCTGTGATGTACAGCACCTGCACGCCGCACTATAAGGTAAGGAGTTCGGTGCGCACACGCAGGCGCGACTACTGCGCGCGCTTGCGCCTGCGCATGCGCTGTGATGTACAGCACCTGCACGCCGCACTATAAGGTAAGGAGTTCGGTGCGCACACGCAGGCGCGACTACTGCGCGCGCTTGCGCCTGCGCATGCGCTGTGATGTACAGCACCTGCACGCCGCACTATAAGGTAAGGAGTTCGGTGCGCACACGCAGGCGCGACTACTGCGCGCGCTTGCGCCTGCGCATGCGCTGTGATGTACAGCACCTGCACGCCGCACTATAAGGTAAGGAGTTCGGTGCGCACACGCAGGCGCGACTACTGCGCGCGCTTGCGCCTGCGCATGCGCTGTGATGTACAGCACCTGCACGCCGCACTATAAGGTAAGGAGTTCGGTGCGCACACGCAGGCGCGACTACTGCGCGCGCTTGCGCCTGCGCATGCGCTGTGATGTACAGCACCTGCACGCCGCACTATAAGGTAAGGAGTTCGGTGCGCACACGCAGGCGCGACTACTGCATGCATTTGTAATACATTGTTCATTATTTCATTACCATTGCTCTCAAAACGGTGAAGGAAAACATCATGAGGAAACCGGCATGCCCTAGAACCATAAAATTCGAAGATATATGTATGACATCTACCAACCCGCACTGGCCCGGCGTGGTAATTACAAGCCCACTCCCTATCACAGAAAGGAGGCCTGTGTCCCAGCAGTGGGAACAGTATAGGTTGATCATGTAATAGTAAAAATTATTTTTTATTCCACAGATATAAAACCCCGCGTCCACTTAAGCGGAGATGGAATCCAGTTCGAAAATCAGGAACAGTTTCTAAATTAGTGGACGACCAGCCTTTAAAACAGCCTTTACAAGAGTTCAATTTCGATAAATATTACCTACAATAGTAATTCGCTAGATACCTACCTACATGGATTTGGTATCTTATGGCTTCTTAACATAATGAATTGATAAAAACAAAACTTATTTAAGTCCCTTTGACTATATAAGGACAACACTTTACCTGGTCTGATCAAATCAAATTACACTAACAGTCCGTTCCGTTATTTAACCAGCGAGTCTGCATCGCTGTCAAAATCACAGTATTCTTTATTACTGTTGCAATAAGTTTCCTGTTGGGTTGCTGCCACTGACAAGCCTGACTAAATCACAGTGAACTTTATTCTCGTCACAATAAGGTTTCAAAATAAATGTGAAAGGGTCAATCAATGTCAAAACCTTGCCAAAAATGTAGGGAAATTAGAGGTATATGATATGAGTGAGTTACGCGATCAACCCGCAGGTCACATTGAAAATGTACTTAGTTATAAGGGTTAAAAATAAATTATATATTTCTGTAAGTAGGTTTTACACGAAATCAT
Organism: Dasypolia templi; assembly: GCA_963555695.1. NCBI lineage: Eukaryota > Metazoa > Arthropoda > Insecta > Lepidoptera > Noctuidae > Dasypolia > Dasypolia templi. The sequence continues at coordinate 21,179,101 of OY743156.1, read as the reverse complement.
TTTTTTTTAACTAGATGAGGTCGGCGTTTCCTATCTCTGAGAAGAAAGGCCGAAACATACTCAAAGGTCAGTCTCTTTCAAAGTCCTGACATAATCTTGGTCAGATCATGTGAAGACCATGTAGATCGGTGTCTGAAGATCATCTATGTTTGAAGCCATATGGTAACCAATACAGCATTTTGAATTTACAAGATTTATACAATGTCTTATGAAAGTGTGCTTATAACTACATCCTGATTATAAGTAATAATCCTCTTAGAATAATAAGCATAATCATTATCTTATATCAAAGAATACTAGTTATTTTTCTTTTTTTTTGCCAAAATAGTTTTTTTTTGGAGTGAAGATAGAAAATGTAGAATTAAATATAACTGTTGTCTAGAAAAATAATTATGAAATCATGAATATCAATTATATTGTGGCTACCTACTTATACTGCCCTGTACGAGATTTTATGCCTTGATATAACCGAATAATAGATATAATGGCAAATCATTAGAAATAATATTGTTATAACAAAGTTTTCTATATATCTAGGACTAATTTAGTTGTTAGATTTGTATACATGGGCAGGGTTGTCAAAAATCCGTTTACGAGAAAGTTTTTTTCTGTTAAAATATAATGGTAGTTGCGCATGTAGCCCACCAGAGATAACACTTGTCTGACCGAAAGTTCATACCTTTTCAATGGAGGTCCATTCTACCTAGTTCCTCCCCCTCGAGAAGCATAGTCGACAACTTTCTCCATGTGATTTTTGAGAATTTTTTCGCGAGAACGATATTAGTCCCATGATACGTGCTATGTAAATCTTAATCTCATCGTATGCTGGATCGTACCCGGACTTAACATTTAGACCAGACATTTCCATTTTTACCTCACCTCTTTACATTTTTTATTTTATCGAAAAAGGAACAGTTTACAAACATTACATACCACACAAACTATCACGGGTAACTACTTATTAATTATTAATGAACATTTAGGTAGTGTAGTATATTACAAAAAAAAAACAAGATCACACTTAAATCGAGCACGTATCTTAAAATTTTAATACATTCGAACAGTTCTTTGCACATATACATTTTAGGTTTTAATAGAAAATAAAACAAAGAAATCTTTCTGTATTTGTGTTTTTGACCACCCTTAACCGTGTTTCGAGTGTAACGCATTCTAGATCTAACTGAAGCAATAAATAATGTACAATAATAAATGTTAATGTTATTTCAAGTTACCGGTTACAGCAAAATAGACAATATTATAATAATATTACTAATACCGTCCTTTATAATACTTACCTTCGTTTTTGTGGCAACAATCAATATTTCACGGTGAAATTTATTGTTAAGAAAATTTACTTCCATCTGCCCCAGATTTTCCCAATTCATTTTTAAGAATATTTACTTCGATCTGCCCGGCCTTTTGCTAATTATGTAGGGTTTGGCTTCCAGTCTAACCAGATACAGCTCAATACCTAACTTAAATCCGTATATTCAAAACACAACTGTAACTCTTTGACAGTTGTATGAAATGGCTAAGTAACAATTTCGCCAATTAAACTGAAGGCGATCAGCATATCTAAAACGGCGTTCAAGAGCTGTCAGTGTCAATATTCCATAGAAATATTGCGTTCAGTTTTATTGGTAAAATCCACCGTAAATAACACAGCAAATTGACGTAGGGTGTAATTTTTTTTTTACAATAAATTTCCCTGACTGTATGTAACAGCTCGAAGTCTGGATTTGTCCGGCTCGCCTTCTATTTCATGGGACTCAAACATAACTGGCCAAATGTTAGCGTACCATACACCTCTGCCAACTCCTACGGAGAATACAGGCGTTATGTTATGTTAAATATAACATTATATTTGGTGTTGTCAAAGAATATTCAACTTTAAGGTATAGCCATACAAGCAATATAACTGTTCTTAACTGCTACAGTAACCGTCTTCGTGGCACTATGGCGGTCCCGAAGTGGGCTCGTGGCTGCGCAGTACCGCAACCCTCATCCACGCGGTCACATGAATTTGTTACTAAAGTGCGCGCAAGATAAGTCTGCGCGCGTGTTTGACTTTATCCCTGCTAGCACTTTAAATCACTTTCGGCATAATGATGGCGATTATTTACGTTGTAAAACACTGAACACAGCACACTCTTGACACCTGATTTAAACGTCAAGATGGCTGTAAACGATTATTTCCGATTGCGGCCGCGCGCACACTTACTTTGCGCGCACTCTACACAGATACTCGCCTCGTTTGTAAAGCCGCCATAAAGTTTTCATCGGGCTGTAACGATGCCTTTTATGAATATACCTAGTTGCAGTTATTAGATGTTTTATTTTGTTACACCATTAATATCTAGCAATCATTTAGTAATATGTCTGCTATTTACTGTAAAATGAGGCTTTGAGTTGAACCAATGATACTAACAGCGACAAAAAGCAGTAAAAACTAGGCGTTGATGTACTACACACCTTTGTGAACCCTTTTATGTAATACAGGCGTGATTTTGATGATGTGTTGAAGAATCTAACACAATAAAAAAAAAAAAAAAAAATGTTCGTTGGTAAGCGCATCACTTGAGAATGGCCGGACCGTTTTGGCTATTTTTTTATTTTAAATATTCTTAATAGTCCGAATAAGGTTTTAGGGGAAAAAATTGGAAAAGTTACCCGGAAAATTGGAAAATTCGGGATAAATTGAAAGTGATTTATTCAATCGGGATTGAAAATTGGATAGGAAGCCTGTCGGGTCAATTAGTGACTAATAAATATTGGTACAACTTGAAGCTCTCTTCATCATCTTATAACCACGCTAGAAATCTAAAAAATATTTAGCAATAAGTTGGAAATGTGTTCATTCTGAGCCAAAACGTAAGCCATGATATTTTATACTACATATAGAATTTAGTTTCAGTGCGCAATAAAAATATTAACTTGTAGGTTTTTATTCATTTTGAAACGAATAAATGTCAATAAAATGTATAAGCGAAAGTGTTGACCTTTTTTGAAATAAAGTTGTATTTGAATATAATGGTTTTTATTGTCCTACTCCTTTGTCCTGAAACCTGAACCTGGAGCCCTGAGACAGCTAGAAGGCGTCTTGGCAGACCCCGTAAATAGCGGGGGCCTATTTTTTTTTTTTTTTTTTTTTGTTCCCGGGGTGGAAAATCCTCATGGATGTCCTCCGCCCTGGGGCGGGCGGAGGGGTCTGTCAGACTCTTACTGACTAAAAACCACCCCGGTGTTCCTTCTCACACCTACGCCGGGGTCGCGGGAACACATTATTCTTCCACAACCCCGGCTGGTGCCGGCCCGCTTGCGCGGGCCCCGTCTCGGGCGGGGGGAGTGAGGTGTACTCCCCCCGCAACGTCTGTGGTCGGCGCGCGAGGAACACTACGCGCGCCGCCTTCTCGGGTCCTGATGTTGGGGGGCGACGGATGTCCCCGAATCCGTCGCCCCTGGACCCATTTAGGGGGGCTGGAAGAGGGCGTTGACCGCCCTCCGCCTGCGCCCGGTGCGCCTGCTGCGGATCGGGAGAGTGGACGAGATCTCTCTCTCCCTTTCCGCAGCCTCCTTCTGCGAGATGACTGTTTCGCAGAAGGAAACCACCGCGTCCCAGGACTCGGCGCTGCCGACCATCGAACTCACTACGGTCGGCAGCGACAAGTCACTGCCTACTTCTGAGATGAGGGCACGGCGCGGCTCCTCCCAAGCGGCACACTCTGCCAGCGTATGCCACGCCGTGTCCTCCCGGCAGTCGACGCAGTGGTGACACCGAGCGTCCGGCTCCCTGTTTATGCGACACAGGTACTTCCCGAAGCAGCCATGCCCCGAGAGCACCTGCGTCGCCCGAAACGACAGGGAGCCGAAATAGCGGGGGCCTAAATTGACCTAGACGGTGAACTATGTATAATTATTGTTGATTTGTTGGTATTCGGAGTCTGGATTTGTGCCTGGTTGATGGCAATAGGCTCGCATCGCGCATAAAACCTATCTGACGAAATGTGGATACCCACATTTGTAATGGGTATTACATAGGTACACCTCTGAATAGCCCTTCTGGCATTACAGGCGTGTTGTTATTTTATGTTGTTTGAATAAAATCTCTCTCACCTCTAATCAGGGTTTGTTTACGCTTTTATCATATTAAAGACCAGTTTTCGTCTTTTCTCATCAGCAGGTGTACGCCTTTATGATTATAATTCCGTTATTCAGTACGTAGTGTACTGCATAACGGTATTATAGTACGGATAATTGATTATTCACGTTAAAAATGTGTAGTGTTTGACCAGCGACGGTGCGACACCTAGTGTTGTAATGTGATAAAAATGCTCTCTCCCCAGTACCTTTCTTAGCTAATGGTAAAAAGTAGGTAGGTAGTATTTTGTTTGTACTACTGTTGCTACCCATAAGCGAAATGTTATTTTGTCAGACGAGTCCAATATGTCCAAACTAGGGAATGGGGTAAACAGCAAAAAAAATCAGTACTTTTTTAAATAGACTGAAATAGCATGGTTAAATAAAGGAATCAGGTATAAACGGAAATAGAAAAAAAAAACACACGTATTGTTAGATAATTTCAAAATCATTTAATTATTTAAAGTCAAGTTACAATAGACAGATCCCCCAAAACGCCCACCCTTCGCCACTTCCTAGTGATTTCGCTGGGAAGAAGAAGTGGCGGAACAAACTCCCCAGCAACACATCTGTCTGTTTGGTTTGAAGAACTTGATTTCGATGCGAACATTTAGTTCACTATTTACAACAAATAAATTAAGCTGTTACCTTTCGACTTTAAAGTTTTTAAATTGAACAAAAAATAGAGACTAATAGATTTAATTAAAATTCATTCATAAAATTCGTTATTTTAATTTACTGGTCATCTGCCACACCAATTTATTATTTTAAGCGTCGGAGATTTACTGACCGACTGACCAAAAACGGCTGTCTGCAAGAAATTGAGGAATAGAAGGAGGTTCAAGTTTAACGATGAGTACTGGTATCACACCCAGGGCGGCTGTTTTGTTTGTAAGGATTTGGACCAGTACAAGGCCGTATTATAAAGTATGAGTACCATAATTATTCCTCTGTGAAAACGGGATGGTGCTATCGGCCTTTTATAGCTCCGTCTCTCTCTCAAACTGGAAAAACTTTGGCATTAAAACACTATAATACGGCCCCTGGTGTTTTACCAAGCGCTGGTTTGAGGAAGAGGAGTTGTAATGGTGTTACCCAGCGCTAGTTGTATAGAGACGATGACCAGCAGTGGGACTACTGTCGCAGTCTTCGTTGTATGGGTAGAGTTTCGTGTAGGAAAGAGGACAGGTACTGCATTGCTGGTTTTATCCAGTGGCAATATTTGTAGACGAGAACCAGCACTGGTATTACCCAATGTCGTGGTCCTCGTTGTTTAGGACCGGCACTGGTTTTACCCAGCTTCGGTTGTTTAGCGACGAGGACCGCCACTGGTGTTACCCTGTACCCTAATTGCGTAATACACAACCAATCGGAATCTGAATCGTTTTGAAACAGATTGCTAATACATTGCTTCATAAGTTCGATAAAAAAATCTGGTCAACAATGCAAATAACGCAATGAATGTTGTTGAACTGTCAAAATACAACAGATTAGTCGTAATCGTTTACGAAAATGTGTAACGCAATTAGGCTGCTGGTCGTGGTCCTCGTTGTTTAGGTGCATGTTTAGTCTTGAAAGTGGTTCTCGCCACATTAAGACCTGTGCCTGTACCCATGATGTTCCTCACACAATCTAGGCTGCAGAGCGTCAACTTAGGTAGTAAGCACAGAAAGCGTTTGTAAGGAGCTCCATCAGTTTTCACCGACTCGGCCCCTGTTTTGGTAATTCTGTGCGTAGTAATATTGCATTTTGAATTGTATTTCTCTCCGACTTCCATCGTCCATTGCGCATGACACAATCGTCTGCCAACCTTAAAATAGCATCGTTCCAATAAGACAATACTTACTCCTTTTATTTTACATCATGACATGATCTTATTGGCTGCTCTCGATGAGTTCGGATAGATCAAGTGATTTTATTTTTTCCCACTGATAAAAATAATGCTCCAAGACGTGGAGCTTAGGAGCTACATTATTACGCCCGATCTTTTTCCTACGATACCTACTGTGGTTAGATACACTATTATACATTTGCTTGATAGTTCTAGATTATCAAGAAATTTGAGTAATTATGTTCATGCTCGGCGTCGCGACCGGGTTTGTAGATCACAATATAAAATAAAAAAATGAATTATCGAAATGGATGCAACCGCTTGAAGTGATTCGCGGACAGACATTTTTGGCAATTGATTTATAGATAGATTTACGGTGGATCAACATATTTTATTTTTCTTTTACAGAAAAAAAATGTGCTAAGTACCCTTTTTATTTGAGTTGGAGGTAGAATTTTTTCTGTTCTTTTATTTTTTACATAACAGTATGTTAGATGGAATAATACTCAGCTGTATGAACGTTATATAAAACTTTGTATCCTGGGACTTTTACTGAGTGTACCACTTATTGATGCAAATTCTTCGAAATATGATTGCCCATAACTGCATGCGCATCATATTATTCTTACGGTAATTGGCAGTTTTATCCGGATTACCTATTAAATAAATGAAAGATGTATGTGTTATGGGTTATATTTTGTAAGATCTAATAGGTACATTTTCAATTTCGTGAAGTTGTAACTATGATAGGGTAGGGTAGATTAACATCCCTTCTCTGTCTGAAAAAGTCTGCTTTTATTTATCACTTTATACTTTTCGTTATAATAACAATTACTCGTACAATCCGCCCCTAAGATGCCCCTCTGACCGCACCACTTTTTCCATTTATCAAAGTTACGTTGTTATTTACGATAAAAATAATTTCTTCTCAAAAAAACATTCTGGCCAAGTGAAAACAAATTGTGAAGGACGGACGGAAACGGAAAGGAAGGAAGTACTATTCATTAGGTTTGAAAATAGTGACCATGTTAAAAAAAAGGCCCCAAAAAAAAATACACAAGATGATTATTATTGTGTTAGATTCGCCAGTGAGTGTAAGGATAAATAAAACAAATTATGGTCGTTTGGTTAAGTATTTACTTCAATTCGTGTACCAATAATGCTGGGTAAAAACACTAGTCAATGTATATAAAAGCCAGTTTAAAATCCAAATACTTTTGTATATAATACATTGTAAAATTTCGTCACAGTAAAATACAGGTAGGTAGACAAAAAAATAAATGCACTTAACGCGCCCTATACATGGCAACATTCACTTAAGATTTTTTGGCAAATCCTTACGTTACATTATCGAGTATAAATTGCACAATGACTTTAAAAAATAAATTAATGAAATTTTTCATTTCCCTAAAAAAAAGTTCCAATTTCAATTTTGTAAAAAAATAAATAGGTGTCTTTTGACCGAAACAGCATAAAATGACTAATGTAGAACTTAATCACACCAGTATAAAAATTTAAAAATAAAAGCACATCTCTACATATAGAAAAATCAATTTTGGGCCTGATGATGTCCTAATCAATTAAAAGTTACCATAACTTTGATTTTAAATAAAGTTACATCTCTCACTCACATATTTATCTCTGCAAGTGGAAGGAGACAGATATTAAAATCAAAGTACTGATATGTTTTAGGATATAGGCGGATATTTTATTGTGCAATTCATAAATCCCTAACCCCAGTCCCATAGTTTGCTCCTCCTGCCCTATTCAAGGCGTCTTTGAATTGGTCGATGTCTATTTCGGATTGATTTTCCAATTGTAACTCCACTGCAAAATTCTGTAAAAGAAAAACAAAAGCTATTAACGTTGTGAGACCGCACCGCACGGGTCAGAAAACGGAACGTTAAAATCAAACGTCAAGTGCCGTGCCACTGTGTCATCAACTTGACGACCGCCAAACCAAAATAGCAAACTGTCAAAATAAAGTGAACAACGAAAACGCAAGAACCAACGCTTTAACCGGAAAAATAACCAAAAATGGAAGAATTACAAAACAAAGTGCCGTGTAGGGAAGAACAGTTGAATAACTTGTTTAATTTACTCGGCGAAGGTGACGAATGTTTACCTTGTTCTATATTTATCAGTGGCAGTATGGCAACGGGAAAATCTTTATGCGTAAACTCTGCACTACGAAGTTTAAACTATAAACATGTTGTTATTGACTGTATCGAGGGCTATACACCTAAAATAATGTTCGAGAGTATTCTGTCGGGATTAGAAGATGAGGAAATCGACGTAAAATGTGAAACTTTGATGGATCTAACAAACGGTCTGCATAGGCTACAAGATACCCAAATAGGTTATGAACCGGTAATAATAGTGTTCGACAGGGCCGAGAGGCTACGTAGCATGGACCATAATATAATGAGCGCGTTTTTAAGACTTCAGGAGCTTTGTAACCTCAACATTTGCACAATATTCATTACTCATTTGGTTTATGAGAACTTCTACTTTAAAATGGGTGTTCGAGAGCCCATCAAGCTGTATTTCCCGAATTACAACAAAGAGGAGCTGTTCAAAATAATCTTTCTACATCAAAAACGGTTTATAAACAACCTACTTATAACCTATGATGTTGATCAAGAAATTAAAGGAGAATTAGAGAAACCAGAGTTATTTGCGAACTTTCTTAATGCATTTTTGAGCGTATTTTACAGACCGTGTCGCGATCTGATTGAATTGCAGCACATGGCATGCGTCAACTTCATAAAATACTGCGAGCCGATAATTAAAAATGAAATAAATGCTACCGATTTATCCAAACTCTGGCGTCACATATCACCAATTCTCAAATCAAGTTTAGAACTTCTTTACCTTCGCATTAGTAACTCCAAACCTACCAAACCATCACCAGGGAAAGAAAACAGTGATGCATACAACATACCAACGCACAACTTTGAAAATACATTAAAAGAAGAGTTGACATCAACAAAGACATTTGCACAGAGTTTCGAACTACCTTACTATGCTAAATTCCTACTCATTGCCGCTTACTTAGCCAGTTACAACCCACCAAAGGAAGACAAAAGGCTGTTCATGAAGCATCATGGAAAGCAACGCAAGCGGATGCAGCAAGTGAGAGCAAGAGCAAAGATTACCGAGAAGTTAAACACTCAACTTGGGCCAAAAGTCTTCACTCTGGACCGTTTACTGGCCATATTTTATGCAATATTGGAAGAAAAAATTGGCTTGACAAGTAATTTGCTGGCCCAAATAGCGACTTTAGTTGAATTGAAGCTGATTGCGGGCAGCAAAGAGATAGATTTGGATACAGCAAAGTATAAATGTATAGTTGGTTACGATTTCATCTCTGCTGTTGCTCAAACTGTTGGTTTTAACGTTAGGAAGTATTTGTATGATTTTATGTGATCTCAATTTAGATTTTTTTATTTTTTATTTATTGCTTTTTTTAATATTACAATGCTTGAAATTCTTAATCATTTTTCATGTTTTTTTACTTAGGACTTTATAACCTGTTCCTAATTCTACCCTTTCTTAATATGGAGCATTGCATTAAATTTGGCACATCTAAAGAGGATTCAAGAGAAAAAAGGCTAGTTATCTACTAATATTACAAAGAGGTAAAATTTGTTTGCTTGTAAGTTTGTATGTAATTTCTGGACCTACCTCTCGGATTTCAAAAGCGAAACGAAGTTATGGCGCGGGCACGAGACGGGCTGGGTCGAGCCAGAAATTTTACGCGGGCAGATGCTAGGTTTAATAGATTTTAAACGCAGAACGTCGATTCTTATTTTATTAAAATCCAATAGCATATCTCCATTGGCACCAGCACTACTCTTAAAGTCCTCATCAATAAGGAGGCTACATACATGAGTCATATTACCACATACCTCTCCATACCTTACTAATAAGAACGCGTCGTACATCTGCCTTTGCCAATCATTCCCGACGTATGAATCCTGATGATTCACATTTAATTTATTGCCGAAACAATTTGTATGACTGCCGAATGACACACGCTTATCTGCGAGACAGTCAAGGGCTCTAGTGTTAAGGCTTCTAATATACTGATCAGAAATGTCAGTTTTGCCATCTCATAAAGCAATCGTAAATGTAAGGAACACATAGGTACATGGAGCGCGTATAAGAAACGATATCTCCGTAGACACAGCGTTTTTTCTATGTGCGTTTTCTGCCTTGAGAAAGCAGAACTACCTATAGTTGCGTATTCAGCGCGTCGACGCCGAAAGTGCGTAATTTGGTGGTTTGACGGTGCCGGCAGCCGTAGTAACTACTAGAAAAAACTCATCGAAACCAAACAGTCTCACAGTTTCTTATCAGGCCAAACTGACACTGGACTCTTTGGTTTAGCCTCTCTATGTACAGACAGTTGTAGGTCATTGTTTCGAACACAGAGAGGCGCTTTACTTTTTTTCATCGCCACTGCTCTCAAAACGGTGAAGGAAAACATCGTGAGGAAAACGGCATGTACTAGAACTAAAAATTCGAAGACACGTGACATCTACCAACCCGCACTGGACCCGCGTGGTGGATCACGGCCCACTCCCTCTCACCTGTGGAGGCCTGTGTCTCAGCAGTGGGAACATTAACGGCTGATTATCATATTATGACAAGTAAGATGGGTTTTACCAGTCTGCCCGAATCCACTGAATATTTTATCGATATTATTGAAATCTGTTTGAAGTTGCCATCGATACCTACCAGACAAGACGATAACGTTATTATTGTAGGTAAATTTATAGAGTCATCAAGTAAACTTATCGTAGATGTTTTTTTTATGGTGCTGATAAAAAAAAACCGATAGATGAATAAAGACAAAAAGACCCAATGTGGGTGTACCGACCGCAACAAAAGTCAATAAATATTACTGTAGGTATCTTTAACATTTAATAGAGCACGGTTGTTTTTTTTCTTCTTTTTAATTTTAATAAGTTACGCAATATAAGATTTAAAAATTGTGAATTCGACTTTTGTTGCTGACCACATGCACCACTCCGCCTACCCCTTCAGGAATTACAGCCGTGATGTATGATAGTGGACAGAATAGGTGGTATGAAGAGGTACAAGTACTTACAGAGATGATGTCTTTAATGATGGCTTTGTCGGTGGACATTTTGGCCCGGTTGATGACCGACACGTTCGGGCCCACCCACGTGACAAACAGGAACTTCTTACGTTTTGACATCTCGTCGCCCATCTGCAACCTGGACATAAATTATTATATTATTTACTTGCTCTAGAACGCAGCTACGACAGGAAAAAGCGGACACGCACGCATCACCAAGACCTAAAAATTATACCAAAATTCAAATTCTCTTCTGCGTGGTAATTTATCATTTTGACGGTTCAAAAATTATTATACATAGATCATTGCGTTATTTAAGTTGTTGAGTAGACAGCTTATTCGAACATATGAAGCAATGGATCAGCGATATCCCTCAAAATTATTCAGAATGTGATTGGCAAAACAAGTGTTACGCAATTAGAGTGATGGTTCTAGTTATTGAGAAGAACCTCGGACAGACGAACAAAAAATTATTATATGAAGGTAATCACAGAACACAAATACCCTGAAGGTAATGAAGTAGTTAATCTCCGTATCCTACTTAGTATTCCTGTGCTATTTGAAGAGATTGGTTGTAGTAATGTAGGGACACCTCTACTGCATAGCGATTCAAATAAAGAGTTGCTTGCTTGACTGCCGGAAGAATGGAAGAATTTTCTATTTTTAAACTGACAACATTTTTGTGTTTTTGATTTGTAAACAGCCTAGAGGACTCACAACAGTCACAACACAACTCAAAATTAGACATTTTCAAATATTGAGTTGCCTTGCTTCGCTGTCAGAAGAATTGCGGTCGTCTATTTTATTTAAACTAACCAAAATTTCGTGTTTTGGATTTGTGAACATTAGCTTATATAGGACTCCTTCGATAACATTGATTGGTGTTCGATTGGGCACGGAAGCGTATCGAACTGTAAAACTGTTGTGAATACATAAGGTTTTTATGAAATTCCAATTTATGATTTGTTTTGTAGAACCTAAAACTAATTAATGGCGCTAATATGATGCCATTAAATGTATTTTCATTTCTCATACTTGGAAAGCAGGTACGCTTGAAGTTATCTGATCAGAGAGATGAAAACAGTACTTTTCGTCTCTGGGAAGATTTTCCCTGCTGTCAAAAAAATTAAAAACTATGCAATGCAATCCATGTCCCAACTTTAAATACAGCCCCTCTGGTAAATCGCGAAAGCCAGTAAAGGACCTTTAAAACTGTAATAAACTTTTTTTAACATAATTAAGTATACACAAAATTATGTTTCACAAAATTATTATTTAATTTACATACATTTCAGCTAAATATTTCTATCTGTATTTTTATCATTGATTTCATCTGGCTGGTAGAAATATAGAAAAAGAAACATAAAAAAGGCAGGAAAGCGGCAATTCGATCTACGGTTATCATTTAACAGATATCTGTTTAGATAAAATCAGTTCATCAGATTCAGATAAGGACAGTAGGTAGTGGAAAATCTTATACCGCCAGAGTCAAAAGAAATAAGTATACTTAAAATCGTACAATACATAGCAATCTTGTTTATTCAAGTTTGAATAAAATATTGTATGTTTAACTCATTAGGTTTTTAGTTACTTTCCTCGTATTCGAAATGAAAAGCTAGATTGTTTACTACTCGAACTATTTCTTATATGGTCAATTCATCCCTTGTATTACAATCTACTATACCTCACAAGCTGACTGAAAAAACAATGGCTCCATAATCTTATCTGGCTGTATACATCACGCGAAGCATGACCACCATAGAAAGGAGTGTTGTCGACAAAATAATAGACAAAAATAGATGAAGAAAAGGAATTTGTCTATTTGTCTCTTCTTCCGTCGACAAAACACAATCATACTAGGTACTTGTGCAGATTGGATATGCTAGGACCTCAAAAAAGCTTTCCCTGAAGTTAGCGTGATCAGTTTTTCTTTACCTAGTAGTAAGAAATCTATTATACAGCTAGGTAGGTAGGTAATACCTATTGTGTCACAAGTACCGTCACGGATAGTGAGTCGGTCACCACTTAGTGATTTAATCGCGTTACACCGCTTGCTTCACCTGATACTTAAATGCAGTTGCTTAATTAGGACACCATAATTTCAGACAATTTCAGGTAAGTACTGAAAGTTTTTTAGCATGTTTATTTTACAGTGACATCTTTACCACAAAAGACTATATAACAAAATAGCATTTGTGCCAGTGTCTTTCTTATTTCCCGTAGGAAACCACGTGTGTTTTTCTTTGATCTGGGACTCGTCTTCGATAGCCGGTGGAACTTCAGGCCGCATTTTCAACGGTTAGCTCCCAAATTGATGGGCACTGCGAGTCCATGGCGTTCTATGGAGCGCCTGTATGGGCAGACAGCCTGACGGCCCTCAACATTGCAATAATATTTAGTGTATAAAGGGTCCGTATGAGTGCATGCGATCTAACACCACACCACGCCGGGGAAGCGTGACGAGCAACGTGTGGTTTTAGTCAGTAAGAGTCTGACAGACCCCTCCACCACAGGGTGGACATTCATGTGAATTTCCACACGTTAAAAAATAAAAGGTAACCACGTGTGTGATCCACGATTGTGTTGTATTTTCTATTCCTACCATAATAGCCAGCGAAGACTAGCTCACTCTTTCCTCATTCTCATAGTCCGATGGGACGTCAATCCGACGCTCCCGGAGAGAGGCTAGGAGTAGACCAACGGCATAACGTATACCTAGCTTCAAAAGACAATGTCAAATAACCTGAGATATCCGAAGGCGCGGTCATCATCAGAGAACTGGGTGCGGAACTCTGTGAAGTCTGAGCCGCGCGCAGAACACACGATGCGGGCACCGTCGAATTTGAACACCGCCCTGAGAAATTCAAAAAGGATATTATATTACTTTTATACATTCATTAATTCCCCCCCTTTCCTATAGTGGATGTTTGAAACTAACAAATTAACGTTACGCCCTTACACACGCTTTTGGCGTCAACTCATTACTTTGCGTAAATCGGCTGCTCATCACGACACAAGCCGGTTGTGAGTAAGAACAAGAAATATTCATATGACCCACCTATTATTTCCTACCCCAGGGAATTTATATCGTGGGTTAACGTTACATGCAGGAATTGGTGCCAATTTTTTATGCAAAGAGCAGCATTGAGTCAACTTGTTGTGTCTATGACACAGGGTGACCGAAACTTTCAGAATGGTATTTATTGAATTCGTATATCTTCAGTATTTTTTTAGCGCTCGAATGACGTCGACAGGGGGGGCGCTGTTGGTGAACATTTGTGGATTTTTTTTTGAGAAATGCAATTGAAAAAACAAGATGGCAACGTTGGTTCCGACTTTGGCCGCGCGCCAAAAGAACTTTGCATTTGCAGATAGATATAAAAGACTTACCAATCAGTGGGCGATGTGTCAGATCTTACATCATCGTAGGCGGCCCGTATCGTATCCCTGTCCAGCCCAGTCGTCATTGTCACCTGCAACAAACATACAACAGTATTTTTTAACAGGAAAAACAGGATCATAGATGACCTAGTGAGAAAGCCCACCCGATGTTAAGCGGTCATCGATGCCTATGAAATTTGCAATACTTATAGGTAGGATATGCACACATATTAATATCGGTCTACAGGATCTTATCAAATACACAACTGGCTTAAACACCTAGGATAATATATCCCCGTTGGGTCTTGCTTCTAAAAGTTTTACACACACAGGTACTTTACATAGTCATCGCTGGTGCGTATTGCCATCTCAGCAACCAAATCGCACAAATACCTACTCAAATTTTCTTGTATGTTGATCAGAGAATTTTCATATGAAATATTATGAAAAATTCTTAGGTGGAACAAATTTCCAATGTTTGACGATTGATATGAAATTGATGATTATTATTCAGTTGAAATTGATGATTATTATCATTCCTACAATCACGAATCGCATTTTGATCAACATATGACGTAAAACAGAGCTGCAATTTGCAAAAAAAAACAAAGAAAATATGATTTCGGCGGGCTACGGCTGAGGATTCGCCTTCAAAGAACAAAGCAAATGCTTGGCGTCAGACAGATAAAGTACAGAAGGGACGGGAAGTCCCTTCTGACGAGCTTCTTCGTAAACAAGGAAAAATTGCCATCACGCTTAATAAAATTGATGACACAGTAAAAAGCGAGGACAATTATGCTTCGTATCCTATCCACACATATCGGCCGTATGTACACACAAATATTTTTTTAACCCCCGACGGAGCACGTCTCACACGTCGGGCACGGCTCATATATGTGTGGATAGAACATAGAAAACAATTTCTTATCTTACGCTAAGCACTTTCTAAAACTCACTTGATTATCGTCGATAACGGCTTCACTTAGTGAAAGACTGAGCTAATATGAAAATTAATAAACTTACTAATCAATTATTTCACGAAATGAGATATAAAACGCGATATAGTTTTATTTAAGGATGCAAAATTACGTCAGCACGCACCAAACGAAAGGGAAATTTGTCATCGACTGATCACTTTCAGTGCCGCTGACAAGCCCCTAGTGTTTTGTAAATTCCTACTCAGGCACCTGTCCCTCCGCCCCGACGAGGAAGCGACTAGCTATCAACGATTTCCTCGCTCAAGAAACGTACAAAAGATTGTTGGTCCCAAGTAAAAGAGATACATAAAGTCTCGTACACACTGGCGCGACGCCACCGCGCGACACAAAGGCACCGCAAAGCGTGTCGCGCGAAGAGTCCTTTCTGTCGCGCTGAGGCGTCGCGCCTATTTGTGTGATCGCTGACTGTTGACACCGCCGACGAGTACCTACTCGTTTGTCGCAGAGACAAGAGTCGAGTCTAATAATGAGTACTCGCTCAGAGACGCTCGCGTGCCAGGAAGAACGCTCGCATTGCTCGCTGAGAGACTCACGACACACGAATTTACAATGGCATACTTTTATTATGGCAGAATTTTATTTGGCATAATAATAAAAAAAATCGCAATGTTTCGCTAATTGGCATACTATGAAGACCTCATAACTTCATTTGGAAAAGTTTTATTAGGCCATTTCTATAAAAGAGCATTTTTAACCTTGAGTTGAAATTAAAACATTGTTTTTTGTATTAGGTTCTGCTACAAAAGTTAGTGACAGAAAAGAATCGCTGCAAAACCGACTCCACGTAGTCTTGTCTGCCCTACCCCTAGAGTGTTATTTAAGACTAGCTAAGGAGCAGGTGGCTTCAACGCTCGCCGCAGCAGCGGCTGAGCGGCAGTAAGCCGAAGCTGCGAGACGATAAGCTCGCGTGGGACCGCCGCGGCGCCGGAGCCCCGCAGCGCCGGAGCCGTGACAGAAACCATGCCTGCTGCATGTTGCATGCTTGCTCGCTGCATGCATGGTGTATGCTTGTTTGCAATGTGATAGACGAGTCTTTCAATTATTATGGATATGAAATGTATGCCAAAAGATGATTATAACAAACTTTCTGATAAATGTTAAATTATGACAGTTCTGCCTTTTAATTACTATCGATATGAAGTGTATGCTAAAAGACGATTCTAACTGTGAACTTTTTGCTATACGTTGGTTCTACTTTTTAATTATTATGGATATGAAATTTATGCTTAGATGATTCTGACTTACAAAATTATTAGTTTTGAATGTATGATAAATGAGGGTCTGCCAAACGATTTTCTGCGAAATGAAGTTTATGCTATCCGCTGTTATGCAAAATAATAATATGGCATAAAAGGTTCTGCTATATACGGTAGACCCGCCTAATATAAGATGCCGCTGGTTCGCCGCGCCTGTTTGTAAATTTTCGGTGTTAGGTGCCGCTGTCCCGTGTGGCGTGTTTAACGCGTTATGTATGCGGCATCCTACTTTATGAAGATAGAGGTGATAATGCGTGTTATTATAACTTGTATTTCTTCATTACGGTACTTTTCGCTGTGCCTATATATAATTAGGTCCTGGAAACCCAAATAACTCCTTAATTGATCGATTTTTACTCGGAATCATACGTTCCTTGTTGGACCAAGAACGGTCTGAGGTAGAAATTCCCAAAAGTTTGTTGGAAATAAGGTAGGTGCCTCAAGTTGGATCTCTAATTAGGAAGTTGAAGTATCTTTTTCTGAGTAACTTTGTAAGAATGAAAGAATGTTAAAATACAAGCTTTTATTTATCACTCTGATTTCTTCAAGCTTTTGTTGCTGACCTTAAGTTTGGCCTAGTGGCCAAACGAAAGTGTGGACATCTCTGCTGTCATCTTGCTGATTAGCTATAGCTATAGTTACAAATCATTTGTTATTCTGATAAAGTTCGTGTCGAGACGAGAGAAGGACGAAGCATTTATTGTAAAGCAACAGGAAAACCGAAAAAAACAGTCGACGTTTTCAGAACAATCCTTTCTAAAACTTTCTGTATACGGCCTAGACCGCTACGCTTTTGTCTTTTTTGCAATCTAGCTGAAATGTTCGGTAGTGGACACTTTTGTTCGAGAAATATTTAAAAAAACAAGTCTTTGACAGTCACAGCCTGATTCTGTGGACAATGACTTCTTATCTAAGACTTTTGTAATACAAAATGACATCACTACGTTCTGCAATAATCCAATTAATTCTGAGAGTAGGCTACGGAATAGGAAAACGCAGACAAATGAGAATTTTAAAAGTTATCCATAAGGACCGTGGGTAGGTGGTTCAAGTCTTCATTTTCTGGTATAGTGACTGATGATTGTCCCGTACCTCAATATTGAACATACATTACTGCATATATGACTATGGTATGCCATTAATGCTGTTTCTATATTAGTTATTTTTGTTATTTTACGAAGAGCGTAAACGATTTTTTTTTTTAAACAAGATCTACGTGGGAATTCCAGTTGCAATAATTAACAATATTATTTTATTCCTAGAAGTTTGATTTAATTTTCTTCTTCAATGATGTTATTGTTACATTTTATTGGCAAGTCACTGTGTCTTTTTTATTCCTTTTGTTATTATAAGTCAGGTTTCTCATGAATTTGGTTTTATCAGCATTTATTTCTAAGTTATTTGCAATTAACCAGTCATGTAGAGCTTCATTGGTAACGTTTATCGCCTAATAAACAGTAGCTTCTTTAGTTTAAACAGTGATATCATCTGCGAATAATACAATGTATTGATTTGTTGATTCTGGCAATTCGTTTATAAATGCTAAAAACAATATCGGGGCTAGCACAGTCCCCTGTGGTACGCCATAGTGATTCGTTAAGTATAGGTTACCTAAGTGTTAGGGTCTGGATGCATTTTTAAAATTTCTGTGCATAGTTTTTGACCCCTTAAATAACTTTCAAACCAATTGTAAGCCAGGCCTCTTATGCCGTATTGTTCTAATAATTTATCATGGCATACCATATCAAATGCTTTGGTCATATTTAGAAATACAGCTATGGGAATATCGTTTTTGTCTACTGAACTGAGAATTTCTGTTATTAATTTAAAACATGCTAATGTTGTGGATAAATTTTTAATAAACCCTGTTGCAGTTACATGACTTATTTTTTTTCCAAAAAAATCATTAGCCTAGCACACATTACTTTCTCAAATATCTTGGCGAGAATTGGTACCAAAGTAATTGGTCTGTAATTCCCCGCTTCTGTTTTCGAACTCTTTTTATGTAGTGAGACGAGAATTTTAGAGCATCAGGAAAGTTTCCGTTTTCTAAGGACAGATTTATTAAATAGGTCAGCTAAGTAGGCTAAGTGGGCTAGGTGGGCTTTAGTGTAGCAGATATATTAGGAATCTTTTAATTTAACTTCCTAACTAGTATTATAAATGCGAAAGTAAGTTGTTTGTTTGTTACTTCTGACGCCAAATCGGCTGAACGGATTTAGATGTGGCACACAAATAGACCATGACCTGGGTAAGTACATAGGCTACTTTTCATCCTAGATCGCAGACGAAGTCGCGGGAAACAGCTAGTTATTAATAATGCGACTCACAGACAGAGTTTTATTCCGGGTGTATGTTCCCATGGGATAATTTCCGACCAGAACGCGGGCGAGACGCGTAAGCGCAAGTTTTATAATGCCTAAAAGTATATGATCCACTGCAGTTAACAAATTCAGAAAAATATTTGATATTGTTCAGGATATATGCTAGTTAGATGGTGTGTTGAAAACACAAAAAAACTAATTTGAAATGATATAGAAAAAAAGACGAAGATACCTCTAAAAGTGTCTTCTATCGATTAAAAACCATGTCATATGGTAACCAAATCATTCAGTTTTTTTTTGAATTATGTAGCAACCTAATAACGTAAAAGTGTTTTTTTTATAGTCCAATCAATGGATATTTTGTAAATAGAATTGCTTCATTTTTGCAATAAATTACCAGCGTGTGTCACCGCGTTTCTCCTTCTTTTCTATGCAGTCAGATATCGTGCTTTAGCCCTTGTCGGCTCGTGGCTAAGTAGTAACGAGTCGATCAATCAGTGAAACTACCTTGACGCGTTCGGTCCGTGGATGGGTGACCATCTTTACATTTCAAGACCCTTCCGTGCCTCGGAATCGGAAAGCACGTTAAGCCGTTGGCCCCGGCTGTCATTCGTGGATCATTAGCAGTGTTTACGGGTCGTCAGAAGCCCGAAAGTCTGACAACCAGTCTTACACTTACTGAGGGTATCGTGTTACCCAGTAACTGGGCTGTCGAGGTCAGATCGGCAGTCACTTCATGTAAAATACTGGTAATCAACTGCATCAGATGAGGCCCTTTCGCATTCATTGTGGCAGACTTTTGAAACAAAAGATTTAAAGAATGAAGATTGGTCCTCCAACCACACTGCAGTGGAATGCAATCAGCCTAAGTCGTGAAAACAGAACATTTGTGTGATTAAATTACTGACATTTAAATTGGAGTGTCCCAATTATTTAAGTATGTTATTTTTAAGTTTTAAATCTATTAAATTAGTTTCAACGTTTTGATTGATTGATAAAGACTTACATTAACAGTCTACACAAATATAAGTATCTACGGTATTTCGTAATACGATATCGAAATGTCTCGCCAGACTTGCGGTTTCGATAAACGGCAGACATCGATTATTAACTGTTAAACAATTTCTTTTGTAAGTAATCGGAGTCTGTTCAGATCTAATTCAAGTTTAATCGAGTCGATCTTTTTCATTTCCTAATCGAATTGACGAGAATCGATGTTACTTTTTTGACGCGGATGTAGGTTAAGACGTGGTTTGGTGTACTAGGCTTCTTAATTTTAACATGATCCAGGTTTTGTTAGAAATTTTTGAATCCACTAAATAAAGAGAATTAGCTAGCACCACTAAATAGCACAACTAAAAGAGTTAAAATAGGGGATGAAAAGTAAAAGTAAGTACCTCGTTAAAGTATGGAAGTTGTATTTTTTCACGGGCACACGGCTTGTCATTCTATAAAATATGAATGTTGCAAGTTTAACAAAAACGTGATAGATAGTGTGTAGCTCTTCATCACAACCCCAGGTCTTGATGACACACCACTAACCTTGACCGGCGTGCCAATACTCTGGCAAGTCACCGGAGACAGCTATCTTGAGACATGAGAAAATTGGGCATGTTGGCATAATCATAATAGTGTCATGTCACACGTGCCAAATCTGTGATTTAACGCATGCACTGGGCCACAATTGCTCCCCCTGATTCTTTCATCGAACCACCAGAGAGCCTTTTACTTAGAAAAGCGTTGTTGGGTGTTGCGAGAATACTGGGCCAAAAAAAAGAATTTTACTTCTTTTCAAACAATATTTGCCATCGACGCGCTAAGAATAAAAGTCAAAATTGAATTGCGAATGGCAAGAATACAACAGCTTTCTACATCTCCTCGAAAGACTTCAACCAGTACCTTAGAAGAGCAAGAGAATCCTGAATGGCACGACTCGACGTCCTCCGTGCGGAGCTCATGGCAATCAGTATCACATGTGTCGTCCTCCTTCCCGTCCTTCACGATCGCATACAGCTCATCTATGCGGTTCTTCAGGATTTTAATCTCAGAATTGAGATTTCTCCTGTCAGTAGAAACTTCTTCTAAAGCTAAAATTTTCTCTGAAAACTGCGACAGAATTTTCCGCAGTTCGTCCACATTTTTGTTCAAAATTTCGAATTTGCCAATGACATGGGTCTGGTTTTCTGTCAAGTTGTTTATGTGTTCCTGCAGTAACTTGTAGCTGACTTCCACATGGTGAGTATCCTCCCCGTCCATATTCAAGTTGAGGGTTCAGAATTTGTACATTTTAAACGATTAGTTTTACGTTATTACGTTTTGGGAATTTTGTCATATTTGACAGTTGGGTTTTGTGTTTTTTTAAATTTAAGTACACTAGCTTTTTTTGGCCAGCAGTACTTGGACGTACCTACTCATGAAAGATGGATGGGTTTAACTTTTTTGATATGATTTTTTAAATGTCGGAAAAAATAGATAGTCCAAAAATAAATTTCGACGAAATAAAGCCAAAGAAGCTATAGTTCGGTTTTATTTCGCGTAAAATTATTAATTATGCCAAAAAAAGTTCGTTTACCGTAACAGAATTGGCGCAAAATGTAATAGGAAAGACAAACAAAACAAATCTACTTTTGAAACACCGCCCACAGGACGGGTCAGTACACCTTTATTTACGCACAGAGCAACGAACAAAATCATTCAATTTTAAAAACATGACTGACACCTTCATTTCTTAGGAAAAAGAGCGTCCAATTGTGTATGTAACACCGTATAATATTTTGTAAGTAATAAGTACATAACTAACGAGCAAAAAACGCCGAAAGAAAGACATTTCTTCCACGGGACATCCTTTCATGTGACAGACGGATGGACTTCGGAGCCTTAGTAATATGGTCTCTGTTGCCACGCTTTGGGTACGGTACCCTAAAAAGAACAAAAACTTTCATCGCATTGCCGTTGCACACATTCCGACGCCATCTTGCAGACAAGCGCGGGAATAAAAAACTGTTATTTTGCAAAAAGTTTATCAATCACGGCACGGCACGGGCGTCCGAGCGCGACGCTACACGGTAAGATCGCGGATCACTTTCATTTGAGCGAAAACATCTGAGGAACTGGAGCAAACGTGGGCTGGTGCAAGGTATGAGAGGATTGAGGAAATTTACGATAGAACGGGTGGGTGGGTTTTTGAATTTTACAAAGTACATTTTTTTTACTAGCCTGCCTACACCACCCACCAGGTCTCCTTTAATGCCTTCCATCTTTCGCAAGCCCGCGTGTCCTCTTCCCAGTGTCAGGACATATCCATTTCGTCCCGCCATCTACTACGTGTCCTGCTGCGGCCCCGACCTCGCCTCACTACCTCATGGCACCAGAGCATGGGGTCTCAACTTGAACAAATTATAATTTGTCTTAAAGCGATACACGGCAGAATTTTGGCAGAATTATGATTGGTAAAAGGAAAAACTTCCTTTTTTAGTGCTGATTTATTATTTCCACAAGTTTTTGACAAGTTTTTGACAATTGATTGTCGCCGAGATGAGACTGCGACTAGATTTTGAACGTTTTTAATTACGGTAATTGGCCTTCTGTTCTATGCTATTTGGGACCACAGGCTTGTCCGGCAAGCGGCAGACATGTCCTGCCTGTTGCATTGAAATGACCCGGGACCGAAGATACGTCCAGCGCATCTTGGACTGTCAGCTCCACTACTAAGACTAGTGCTTGGCTATTCTTCTCTAGTCTATCAGCCCTGCTACCAACTGACTGACTTATCACCACCATTACCACGGTAAGAACTATAGCATAAATAAATTTTGTACAGCACGCGTTGCATGACCAACTTGTCGACGGAAGAATAGACAAAATGACAGATTTCTTTTATTTTTAGGGTTCCGTACCTCCAAAGGAAAAAACGGATATAGGTTCACTTTGTTGTCCGTCCTTCCGTCTGCCTGACTGTCAAGACCCTTTTTCTCAGGAACGCGTGGAGGTATCAAGCTGGAATTTTTTTTAATACTCAGGTCTACTGTCCCTTGGAGCTGTGAAAATTCAAACTTGTAAGCCAACGCAATCAAAAGATACAGCCGTTTATGCCGCAAATTTTCGACACTCGCAAGGGAATCAAAACCTACACGGTACTTCCCGTGAACTCAGAATCTTGAAATTTGGTAGAACCAAGCAACGTCTTATAGCACAGATAAAGGAAAAATTGCGAAAACCGTAAAGTTTAGTTACATCATATAACAAAAATTATTAAAATTAATAATTTTACTCTTACTACCCCTTTCCTCATGAACGCGTGTGAACTTTTACTTATATACCTACAGGTTTGTACGAAACCCTCGGTGCGCGAGTCCGACTCGCACTTGGCCGGTTTTTTGTCATTGTCTCGGTATTGCATGTGTCAAAATTTCGTCGAAATCTGTTCCGCCGTTGAGACGTAAAAAGTTAACAGACAGGCATAGTTACTTTCGCTTTTAAGTATAATAAGTAAGTAAGTAAGTAAGTTTAAAAATAGTAAGATTCATTATCATCATCATTTCAACAAAAAGACGTCCACTGGTAGATATAAGCATCTCCAAAAGGGCGTTTTGCGATCGCAGTATGGACACCACTCTATTAACGGCCAAACCCAATAAGCGATTGTCAGTGAAAGACAGATCGCTATTGACGGACAGTATGATTCTATCTGTCCCTGTCAAACAAATAGCTGTCAACATGATAGGTTTTTCTATCTCCAGTACGCCAAAATTGACGATACGTTATTGGGTTCTGCCGTAAGTATACATATATGTACCTTAGTGCTATTCTGCAACCATCTTACCGTGAACACTTAGGGTGAAGTGAGCGTGGAGTGAGCTGTCAGTGCCACTGATGCTAGAGATTGACCAAGTCGGGATGACACTCACTCCACGCAAGTCTTCACGGTGAGATTTTTACATAATCGACACGCCTATCTAACTAAGAATGGCGTCTGCCGTTGAGTGGGTAATCGAATTATACTCGTGTTTTTACTTTTATCTAATGCCAGCAAAGTGTTTTTGTCGCCGACGCCCTTGCTATCAAGCGTTCGGTTACCCCCGCCAATCATATTAACCTTGACCCAAGGTGTGACGTATGACGCGTGACTAAACTGTCTCGAAAAGTAGTCGTACAAGTTAAGGCTAAAGGTCAAAGACAAGTAAGCTTTTGTAGTGTTTCTTTCAGTGACTAATTCAGTTAGGTCTCTTTTACAGAATAATTTTTAAAAAAACTTGTAATTCGCCTTCGTTTTTAGGTTTGTCAACTGTTTTGTGGTCTTTCTTAATCACTTATTACAAATAATTGAAAAGGGATCATTTTAGTCATCTCATCATTATGAACCAACTAAAAATCTGCTGTTCTCTACAGTTTGTTGAGTTATGTGAACTATTTCAGGGTATTTGATAAGTACAACGACCCCTTTACAAGTTTTCAGTTATTTTAATCGGGAAGCCCACTGCCAAAATGGCTGCTGTTCCCAATACAAGCTAATAATGCAAGGCGTTGGGTGGTTTTTATTTATTTGTGCGAAAATGGCTCTTGTAGTGTTCCTAAATGCTTGAGACTTGGAGTCTACTATTCCGAAAGACTCCAAACTTAGAAGTGTTCGTAGATAATAATTTTAATTAAACAGAGTTCGCTTTTATGTCGGAAACATTTTGATGAAAGCGATTACAAAGAAAGAAGGAATATTTGTGTGTTTTTTTATTTATTACATTTTCCATGTCGAATAAATATTGATTTAAAATATTGAAATCACCGAAAATAACGAAATAGTCAAGAGTGAAATGAAACTAAACTCATGAATAAACACGAACTGGAATGAATGAACGAAATGCCAAATTTGTTGTAGGCCGTAGGGACCTAGCTATGATCACGCCATTTTCATTAGCTTTGATCGACCTTCGCCATTAACTTTTAAGTAGTTATGAGTACCACATTTCGCCACTTATGGTAAGGGTTACAGGATGTGCCGTAAGTCCGGAATCTGGTGATAACAGTTAACAGAAAAATATTTTAAAAATTAAAATTTATAAAAATTAAAACGAGAAAATTACTGGCGGCCTTTTAACTCCAGTTGCGACAAATATAAAGTTTTTTATTTTTAGTTTTATTGTTCTGTTAACTATTATGACCCGACCTATCACCCGACTCCGGCTTGATGTCGACTTACGGGACACACCCAGGATAGTCGGTTGACGTGCGAGTTGGTCCTTTGTCATTAAATATTAATTACTAACTATTGCCCGCGACCTTGTCTGAGATCCAGGATGAAAAATAGCCTATGTTCTTAGCCTGGTCATGGTCTATCTGTGAGCCAAATTTCATCCAAATCCGTTGAGCCGTTTTGGCTCACTCCCTTTCGCATTTTATAATATTACACTTAGTACGATTGTAGAATGTAAATCGCTACACGCTCCAATCTTGCACCCGTCTGTAAGTGTTAGTAGATGTAGCTATGACAAACGGAATTATTTTTAGTTATCTCATGTTTGTTCAACAGTTTATTTGCTCGATTAACGTTTATTTTACAAAAGAAAGTTGTCGGATATTGCACGATTTAATCGCTGGAGTGTGTTTAACAGGTAATAAATCGACCGTTTCTTTCCTTATGTTTCGAGAAGCAAGCATAATGGGGATGTTAACAGAATGGGCAGCATTATCACCTTAAAATCAGACAGCTGTGCTACTGGGCAGTTTGTTGCGCCACTTCCTCTTCCCATCAAAAGCATTAGGGATTGGTGAAGGACGGGCGTTTTGTGGGACTGTCCTTTATAATTTTGTTTGTTTCAAAAAGTGCTGATTCTCAACCTTATTTCATGGTATGACTTTTGTAGGTAAATGATTGACTGTAAATCCCAGACATACTTATCAAATTGCCCCTCGTTTTGGCTGTAAAATCTTTCCGTGTAAACTATGTATTTTATTGCAAATTAACATTTTTTATTTGATTTTATTTAAATGGACAAAACAAAAGTGTTACCCTAGTAATTAAATCTTCGAAATATTTTAACGTCAAGGAGTATGTTACCATGGTGATAACGAACTTACGATCATTTTTCTTGGTGCTACGAACTTATCTATATTTTACCTCTGACGGCAACAGCCCAATGGCAACCTTAAAGTAACGATGATAGAGATCATTTGATCATTTGAAAAACGGCTAAAATCCTTACTAGTGAACAAAGTATATTACAGTATTTCGGAATTTATAACAGACAAAAAAATAACGACAGAATGTTGATATAAAGCTAATAACATATAATTATGTATATTTGTCCTTAACATAGGTTTTGTTTAATGACACTAGCTGTATTGTTATTGACACCAGCACCCTAATTGCGTAATACACAATCAATCGGAATCTGAATCGTTTTGAAACAGATTGCTAATCCATTGCTTCCTAAGTTCGATAAAAATTCTGCTCAACAATATATAGAACGCAATGAATGTTCTTGAACCGTCAAAATCAAACAGATTAGTCGTAATCGTTTACGAAAATGTGTTACGCAATTAGGGTGCAGTATTGTTTATTGACATTAGTATTGTGTATAGTCTTAATATTTGTTTTCAGTCTATGTGTTGACATGCAATGTATTGGACCTCTTTTTATTTTTATATTATTATTTTTCTATTTTATGGAAATTGATTCTATTGATTTTTTTTTTGCTATTTGTTCACTGTCCAGCACCCTAATTGCGTAATACACAATCAATCGGAATCTGAATCGTTTTGAAACAGATTGCTAATCCATTGCTTCTTAAGTTCAATAAAAATTCTGCTCAACAATATATAGAACGCAATGAATGTTCTTGAACCGTCAAAATCAAATAGATTATTCGTAATCGTTTACGAAAATGTGTTACGCAATGGGGAAGGCAACTGTCAAAATGGCGCTGTCGTAGCTAGTTCCCAACACAAGCTTATAATACGAGGCGTGATGTGGTTTTATTTTATTTTAGTGAAAATTGACGCGTTATTGTGTTCCTAGATACTCCGAAATTGGAGTGCACCATTTCCCGAAAGACCCTAAAATTAGAAAATAGTGGTATAAAGCTATTCGTAGAGATTTTTTTGAGTTCGAGTTTGTGTCAGAAACATTTTGAAGAAAGTGATTAAGTGGAAATATTCATGGTTTAAAATTCTGTCACTTTCCATGTCAAGTACTTGATGTAAAATACTGAAATAACCGAAAATAACGAAATAATTAAATTAAATCAAAGTCATGAATGAACACAAAATGGAATGAATGAACGAAATGTCAAATTAATTAAAGGCCGTAGGGACCTAGCTATGGTCGCGCCATCTACAATTAGCTTTGCCCGACCTTCCCCATTAGGGTGCAGCTTTTATTTTTATTATTTATTCATTGAGACTTGTCTGGCTGGATCACTTCACCGTTTTTTTATAAACATTTGTACGCCCTCTGGCATAACATAGCGCACTCTTTGTTAAATTTTTATACCATCTTATTGTACCTATGCTAAACAAATTTATAAATGACTTCTGACTTATTGTGAATTTGACAGACCTGTCATTGGCAGCAACCAAACAGCAGCCTTATTGCAACGTCTTTAAAGATCTCGATAGTGATGCAAACTCATAGGTA
Source organism: Dasypolia templi (assembly GCA_963555695.1). NCBI lineage: Eukaryota > Metazoa > Arthropoda > Insecta > Lepidoptera > Noctuidae > Dasypolia > Dasypolia templi. Next base: position 21,151,438 of record OY743156.1, on the reverse strand, counting down.
AAATAACTGTGAACGGACTGTACAACAAGGATCTTCTGGCGCTAAAATGAAGTTGCCTGGGGTGGTCAGTTGGTGAACATTATGTACTTAAATTTTTTCGTTAAAAAAACAAGATGGCGGCATTCGTTCCGTTTTTGGCCACGCGCCACATTAACTTTGTAGGCCCCGCTATACATTATCTGCGGAACCACAGAAAAACAGGAAACAAATCGATTCTAATAATTGACACACGTAGGTTGTATAGAATTATTAATTAATTAAGTTCATAGAATTAACTAGGATTCAGGGTTTCCCCTTCATGTTTACGTTAACGAATAGCCAATTAAGTTTTGCCTTTTGCTTTCTTAGTTCTCTCTGCTTTCTTAGTTTTCTAGCTCTTTAGTCGCCATCTCGGTAGTTACCCCATTTTTTGCCATATCATCTTTCACACAGTCCATCCATCGTTTCTTTGAACTGCCTTCATACACATTCATGCTCAAAGCTTAACCTACATTACCTTAATAAGATGGCTAAATAATATAATTTCGATCGAACAACTGAACCTCACACAAAGCAAATGAGTTGGCACTTAGCAATATTAAGCAAATCACAGCTTAGATGTCAAGGAAAATCTACATTTTACAGTTTTTTTAGGGGGTACGCTAAGGTTGTCCGCGAAATTCAAAATATCTTACGTGTTTTCCAATTTACAGGTCAGTGACAGGTTGAACCATATGAGTCGCCACCGTAACAAGTACGTACTCGTATTAACAGAATTATAATAATTAATAAAACGTAATTTCATTGATTGATATTTTATTAAATTGTCATTCTATAGGATACTATGAACGAGAATTGCATCGATGGTTCTTATGCTTACATAAATTATAAGTCTTCCTGCGCTAGACGAGACCTATCATTTATCTATGGTTCTTATGATTATAATTCCATAAACCCAGACTCAAACGGGCTGCTACTGAGAAATTTCATACATAATAAATCTCTTTAGTTTATTCTAATTTTATTTCGTCTTAGTCCAAATTACTCATTCGACATCTGGCAAACTAAATATTGTTATGTACCTATTTAAAAACGGAATAAGTTTTCCTATGTAAATTGTTTACAGTCCGACTGGTTTTGTACAGACGGGCAATGGCTACTAAAAGTTGAGGGTTATAAAATGTTATTAAAAGGTGAACTTACTAAAATCTTATCATCAACTATCTGACCCGGTGAACTTCGCATCGCCTCAGAATATTATATTTTCTATTATTATCTTCGTTACCCATGTTTATATGTATAATAGTTATGCTATTCGGTGCAGAGACAAATCCAACAAATCTATGATCGTAAATAACGGTCCAGCTGTTCTTGAATTCTATAAGGTTTTACGAACCCGACATTGTTGAGGATACAAGGAGTTTTATTTTTATAGATTATAATTAAGTAACTTAAATTAAAGCTTGAATTTATAATTTCATGAAGTTTTTGACCACCGCGCCGTCCATAATTTTTTATCTGAAATAACTTCCTATGCTAACTTTGCCACACCAAAGCGAAATAATTAATATCACGCTGTTCAACCGACGACGTCTCTGCTTAAAGAAAATTGTTTCAATCATTCATAAACTAATAAGTTACATACATACTTTGAAATTTAATATACTTACCTACAAATATACAACCTAAAAAAAAGTCGCTCAACAAACAACGCGTTGCATTCACAGCATCCCGTCTGCATCGAACCTAACTTCGATCGTTCGTTCAACTCCGGCGCATGCGTCATTGACTTTATTTAGATCCGTAGAGTGTTAACCTTGGTCCGGTGTCATCTCCCGATGGGCATGCGCTTTAGTCAGGACTGGATTGGGCTTTAAATGGATTAGTGGGACACGGAATGGTATTTATTTTGGGTATGGTGGAAAGACTTTGTAATAATGATTTTATTGGTGGATTAAATAACGAGACAGAGAGCTATGCTTGGAGTTTCCCTACGTGATCGAATCAGAAATGAAGAGATCCGCAGGAGAACCAAGGTAACCGACATTACCCGAAAAATTGCCACACATACGTTGCAGTGGGCATGGCACGTTCCTCGCAGAACAGATGGCCGATGGGTCCGAAAGGCTCTGGAGTGTCGACCGCGTACCGGAAGACGTAGCGTTGGGAGGCCTTCCACAAGGTGGACCGATGACCTAGTGAAGGCCGCAGGATTCCGCTGTATGCGGGAAGAACAGAACCGGTCGCATTGGCGGTGCTTGGGGGAGGCCAATGTCCGGGAGTGGACGTCTGTCGACTGAAATGATGATGATGATGTTAACAAGGGTAGGTGTCGAAAGGAGTTATGATTTGATTAGGGCTGAGCATCTGATAGTCTTATATGGTCTTCGTCTCAGGGTGTCGATGCAAAAGAAATGAGGTTTGGCAAACCAAAATGACGTTACTTCATGGGATTCTTTATGAGGGTTTCTACTGATATCCTGAACCATGACAGGAGAATAGACAAAATGACGGATAGAATAGACAGACGTTCCATTCATCTGTCATTTTGTCTATTCTTCCTTCGACAAAACTCGTTTCTATGGTTGTTATGTTACGCGTGCAGGAAGTTAATTCAAAGCCTTTCAACTCTCCCAAAGCCAACTCACCTTGAATGAGTTCCCCAAGCAAGTACCGGTGACATAACAGGCCAGTCACTCTTACCGCAAGGCGAGTTATCTCACAAACTAATCTTCATACACTCATACTTACTCGGGAATCATTCGAGTAATATCTTATCTGTGGTAATGTCATTTGTTAACTCTCTATTAGTGCTATCAAAGAGATTGGTTACTGAGAAATTGACAAGGAATGTATTGTATGTATTGTACTTGTGTGTTGTACCACGCCTTTGGTCAATGGGTTTTATAGATAAGTCTGCGCTACGGCTTTACTTGTGTTTTTGAACTGAAATCTCCTTTAGGCGCCTACTCCTTTATTTTTGGTAGTGGACATTTTCATGGGTTCGCGTAATGTTTTTGTAGCTTTATGTATGACGTGTTGCGCTTGACCAGGCAGTGAAAAAACCACTGATATTTCACAGTATAAAGTTTTCACTTCTGGCAGCACGGCACACAGTGGGCTGGGATTACAAGCTTGGGTCTTAAGAGAAAAAATGTATTTTTTTGGTATCTAGGCATAAAAAAAACGTTTTTATTCTTCGACATTTTTTAATTTAACTAGTACTTACGGAGATATAGCCATTTCAAATTTGTATGAAGATTCATGTTATTTTAGTTAAGCAATTTATTCCAATTAAATTGAAATTCAAAATAATGTACACTAAACGGCCTGAAACACCTCAATATCTACATAGTTCTTTAAAAAAAAAACGACATTTTACACCACCATAGGTATGACGTAATTTGTTTTGACACTTATTTCCGGGAATCAAGGGATAAGAGTGCGCGAGCGCAACAACAAGTTATGACGTGTCGTAACGTGATTGGTGCAACGATAGGGTACGGAATGTACGGTTGCATTCAAACGTACTTCAGTGTTCTATTACCCACCATAATAGACGCACTACCCCCACACATTCATTACTTACTTATTTTATATTTTGTATTTGTGAAAATGTTTGAAGATTTAGTGACAAACCTCTCTGATCTTTTCGTTATTTTAAAAAACATTGACTTATGCATGGTGCAGCTATTATTGAAAGTTTTGGTCTAATACCAATTGGACAGCTATCTCAAGAAGCTGCCTAAGCTAGAAATAAAGACTTTCGTAGGCACCGCCAACACCATTCCAGGAAATGCAGTAGAAAAACTGCAAATGAAGACATTATAAATAATTTATTGACCAGCTCTGATCCACTCATCTCAGCGAAACGTCACAATCTTCGCAGAAAACATAAAACTTTGTCAGGAGAAGCACGAAGTTTATTAATAATTGAACAAGCGGAAACATTTGATGATGACGAATACGATTTTTTTTTCGTTAATGTGGTTACCCTTGACAGTGATTAAATTAAAACAGTACAGTGGCCAGTAGTGATTGTGATTTTTACTTATTTTATTAGTCTTTAGTGGATTAGGCCTAAAGGGAAGAGCACTACATAAAAAAAAGCGCCTAGTTCTTAATCTCTATGGTGGTGTGGACTAGAGAACAAAATTTGAAATTGCGACCAAATCGAAGAAAATCACAACCTGAGAATAGGCGCTAAAATAGGACAAATATACATGCTATGCATACGTAGAGCCCTTTAAATCTGCAGGGCTGGATGGCATCTTCCCAGCCCTTCTACAATGGGGGGCTGATTTACTAGCACCATGCCTGGTGAAGACCTATCGGGCCTGCATTGCACTCAGACACATACCCCTAGCTTGGCGCGAAGTGAAAGTCATTTTCATACCCAAACCAGGCAAATCCGACTACACGCAACCCAAGGCCTACAGGCACATAAGCCTCACATCTTTCTTACTGAAAACCCTCGAGAGACTCTGTGATAGATACATTCGTGACGGACCTCTTCAGGCAAAACCACTTCACAAACAACAGCATGCGTACTCCACAGGCAGGTCAACGGAATCTGCGTTACATAGCGTAGTATCCAAAATTGAATGCGCCGTGGATCACAAATGCTCAGCACTAGCCGTCTTCATTGATATCGAGGGCGCCTTTGACAAAACCACTTTTGGTAGCATCAACATGGCCCTCGACAGACACAGCATCGACCCGACCCAGAGCGGGTGGATCACCAATTTGCTCAAACTGAGAGCTGTACAGGTAAAAGTGAACGACACCACAAGGGCCATTGTGGCGAAGGGCTGTCCGCAGGGGGGCGTCCTCTCGCCGCTTCTGTGGAACCTGGTTGTAGACAGCCTCATCAGAACACTAAATGACAAAGGCTACTTTACTGTAGGCTATGCCGATGATATAACCATAATAATAAATGGCACCCACGAAAATACCTTATACAACCTTATGCGCCAAGCCTTAAAAATAGTAGAAGACTGGTGCAACAGACACCAGCTATCCGTCAACCCCACAAAAACCGAACTGATTCTCTTTACAAAAAAGAGGAAACAAATGACACTACAACTACCACGCTTCTTTGGTACTACCCTAAGCCTGTCAACCGAAACCAAATACCTAGGCATTTATTTGGACAAACAGCTTAATTGGGCGAAACACACCAAAAATATATCACTACAAAAGCCAGCATATCTCTGTGGCAGTGCAAGCGAATGCTTGGCAGAAATTGGGGGATTAGCCCCAAAGTCACCTACTGGCTATACACTACTGTTATTCGACCAATTATCACGTACGGCTCGTTGGTCTGGTGGCCTAGGACAGACCTGAGCACAGCCCAAAGAGACCTCGAAAAACTGCAGCGGTTTGCCTGCGTAGCAATCACTAGCTGCATGAGAACCACACCCACTGCTGCCCTACAGGCGATGCTTGGGCTACCACCCCTACACCTCATCGTGAGGGAGGAAGCGACCCTAGCTGCCTTCAGGCTCCACATGTCGGGAACCCTAAGCAAAGACTCTAGGGTCAAGCACATACGCATAAAGGAAGATGCGGTCAACCGACAACCAATGATGGCATCACCCTGCGACAAAATCCCGAAACGACATTACTTTCAAAAGCACTACAATATCAAACTCTCAGAAGAACAGTGTGACTACTCAGGCACGAATGAACTGAGAGTATACACCGACGGCTCAAAGACCGGATCCGGTACAGGAGCCGGAGTTTTCTCAAATGACCTCAACATAACCATATCAAGTCCGCTGGGAATGTTCAACACCGTCTATCAAGCGGAGTGTGTGGGCATCATACAAGCGGTGTATGCCATAGAAGCCAGAAGAGTTACGGACACCCACATACGTATACTCTCCGACAGCGCCTCAGTCCTCAAATCATTAGGGAAAGAAAATATTACCTCGAGTCTAACACTAGAATGTCACAACGCCCTAGAACGAGTTACGGTATCTAACCGCAACAAGGTGACACTTCAATGGATAAAAGGACACAGCGGATCACTAGGCAACGACGCAGCTGACGAATTAGCCAGGAGAGCATCCAGCACATCGGCTTGCGGGCCTGAACCCGTCATACCCATCCCCTTCAACCAGATACGCAGGTGGCTGCGGGAATCCACCCACACACTAGCCGAGAGGTGGTGGACCTCGACACCAGGCTGCAGGCAGTCCAAGGAAGCTTTGCGCCTGGTGACGGGGACCATCACAGGACACTGCTCGCTAAACAAACACCTTCACACAATAGGCATCACGGATAGTCCACTGTGCAGAGCTTGCATGGAGTCGGACGAAACCGTTGCGCATGTGCTCTTTGAGTGCACAGGCGTTACCCAGATAAGAACAGAAACCCTCGGGACACCCGGATCTTTCACAGATGTTCTCGACAGACCAGAAGCTTTGATCGGCTTCTGGAGGGAGGTGGGCTGGTTGGAATATTAACCACCGACGGGCGCCATGGCCCACGCACAATGGTCCACATGAAGGACTAAGTGCGGAAACCAAACCCTCTAACAACTAACTAACAACAACATTTGATGATGACGAATACGATTTTTTTTTTCGTTAATTTGGTTACCCTTGACAGTGATTAAATTAAAACAGTACAGTGGCCAGTAGTGATTGTGATTTTTACTTATTTTATTAGTCTTTAGTGGATTAGGCCTAAAGGGAAGACCACTACATTAAAAAAAATCGCCTAGTTCTTAATCTCTATGGTGGTGTGGAATAGAGAACAAAATTTGAAATTGCGACCAAATCGCAACCTGAGAATAGGCGCTAAAATAGGACAAATATAAATGCTATGCATACGTAGAGTCATTTCTTTGGGAAAATTTGAGAATTTGGAGATTTTCACTTTTAAGTCCTTTACCGGCCCGTTTCAGCCCACTGCACACTGTGCGGCAGTCCCCATGGCTGTCTTTTTTATATCTTGGGTGACAATTCACAGTACCTACCTTTTCTCGACCGTGATAAAGTCAGGGAAATTCCATTGTTTTTTCAAATAAAGTAAGTTTAAGATAAGTATCATTTTGTTATTAGGTATTAATGTATATTGTATTTTAATAATGAATTTGATATCCGTTGTTATTTACGTAGTATATACTATTTTAATTAGGTTAGCTACCTCGGTTTAGACAGACGTCTGAAGGACTATTCATAATATATGTAGTCTTAATTGAAAATAAAATACACAGAATAGCAGGTAAAACTTCCATTGTTTTTTTTTCAATTGATTTGTGCGTACCTCTATTAGATCACATATTGATGTAGTGTGTCAATTTGATGATGCACAAATGATTTTCCTGACTACACTGTCATTTTAAAAGCAGGTTAGAAAATCCATACTTATATTCATATTATGAATTCGCTGGTAACTCTGTTTGTATACCTTACTTTACCTTTTCAAGTCAAACCACTGAAAGAATTTCGATAAAATTTGGTAAGGATAGAAGGACATGGACGACTTATTGTTCCGGTAGCACGACGCTTTGTATATTTATTCCGACATCCACGAGCTAGTAATTATACGAGTATATTGTAGTAATCAAAATGTAAAATAATATAACATCACGCTTTGTTTCCCCGAAGGGTTGGGCAGAGTTGTACCTATAGCACATCCACATTTCGCCAGTTATGTTTAAGTCCCATGTAATAGGGGGCGAGCCTATTGCCATCTACCGGGCACAAATCCAGACTTCGGGCTGCTACTGAGAAATTCCAGATAGAAAAACCCAATAACACGTTGCCCGACCTGGGAATCGAACCCAGGACCTCATGCTCAGCAGTAACGATTGCGACCACTAGACCAACGAGGCAAAATAGTACTTGGTTAAATGGTACATCACTGGAAGAAGTCATTGACTCCTGAAATACAGGTAAGTACTCTAGCTCTGGAGTCAGGGTTTAACCCCGTTTATGCCAAAAAATAATTTATTAATAGTTAAACTTCTATAGAGACTATTATTTTTTGAAGCAGTAATCCAGGCCACAAACTCTGCCAAAATCAATAAAGAATATAAAAATCGCTTCGATAGTTTCGCATTAAAACAGCGTTGCGTCAATCAAAATCTGAACAATTTTGTAGGATGTTGCTAATCCATTGCTTCATATGTTCGAAAAATTAGTCTGCTCAACAACGTAAACTCAAATTCAAATAATTTATTTCAATTAAACCATTTACAGGCACTTTTGAATTGTCAAGGAGTCGGTCAGTCAGAAATATGAAGCTAGTTGCCCATTCCAAAGCGCAGTAGGTCACTATGGAGAAGAACGGGCAAGAAACTCCATGGACACTCTTTTAAATAATATTGTTGTTACAAATATATTAGTTACATCGATTAATGTTGACACTATAAGTGAGAACGATGTACAAAAACCGTACACGTTAAAAGCGTCCAGAGTGCAGCAAAACATAATTAAAAACAATCCAGCAAATTAATTATTAAAATAAGCCGTGGCAGCTAAGAGAAGACGTAAATAACGCAATGAATGTTGTTGAGCTGTCAAAATGAAAGTCTTTGCTATTGTTAGTGTGTTACGAAATTACCCCGCTACGCTGTAGCTACAGACATAGATTCACTTACGGCTACTGGAAATAGAAAAACTTATCAATCTCTGGTTTTAACGTACCAATAAAGCCAAAGTATGCGGCCCTATAACGTGTTGACTGGAACGGATATACTTGTACTTTCATCAGTAGCGATCTGTCTTAGGTTTTTATGTTTGGCTGTTAGTTGACGGCTGGATTTTTTCGCACTGCTTAGTGCGTAGAGTTGAAAATCCAACAGTGTTTTAATGTTTTTTCGACGCGACGCTGTTGGATTCGGTGCAATTCATTCATACGAAAAGTGCTGATCCTCAGCCCGAATGAATTTTGTTTTTTGTTCATTTCAACAGATGAGATTTTGAGTGCGTATAAATACGGAGGTAATGTGTATCAATAATAATTAAGCATAGGTGACAGAATGGAAGCGCCTTTATGTCGTAACTGAAAGGACGATTTTTGTAAGGCAAATATTTACCACTGATATGCAATTGACTGTACTATAATGTTATTAGCCGTAACCTCACTCATTGTGTTACATTGAAAGGAAAATTGTACAAGAAGTAATTAACATTTAATGATTCCTACTCCTATCACGATTAATTTTGAGAAACCATAAGATTTACAAAGAAACATTGAAACTTATAAACCGATTTGATTTATGTGATTAGTAACAAGAGATTGTTAATCAGATTATAATTGTATTTTAACGTATAAGTAAAATCAAACTGTGTGTGTGTGTTTGTGGACTGATGTTAGTTTACGTTTAAACTCACATCAGTACCTCAAACACGCGGAGAAGACGCCCTTAGAAGAACATGTAATAGTAGTGACCTTATTGTTGTGTATACTCGTATGTTCTTCAGAAAGGTCAGGAGCGTAGTGTACACGCACCCGCCGCGCGTTTATGAGCAGCGGGGTAAGTGCATCAGTATCAATGGCTTTCATTTTGACAGTTCACCAACATTTATTGCGTTATTTACATTGTTGAGCATGCAAATTTTTGAAGCACCATTGCTTATAAAAAAATCATATCCATAAACGTATCCCTATCCATAAATTAAATCCAGATTAGCAATATCCTTCAAAACGATTCAGATTTTAATGGAAAGTGTGTTACGCGATCAGGGTGCTGATATATGTATGAACGTAAACGAAGCAAAAGGAGTAAGTAAGGTAAGCGTAGCAGTAAGCTTTCTGTAGTTTCTGCCCACCATGGGACGTAGGCGTGAGTTTAAGTATGTAAGTAATATCTCTTGCCTAAGAGCCTCTTTCTGAAATGCCAGATTTACAAATGGGGATCTGTGGTACCAATTAAAGAGCACTTGACTGAATTTATACGTCTAAATGGCTCAGTTACTGAATGCAGACAAGGGTAACCGAAATCCAAACCCGCACTGGGCCCATGTGGTGGATTATGACCGTCTCCATATTACAGAGAGGAGGCCTTACAGGGCAGGAACATTGTAGGCTGGTTATGTAACCGAATTCAGGAAGTAATTTAAAAAATAACCTAATTTACCAAATTAAAAGAAAAACGGCCGATGCATCAGCTACTTATTTAGTTAATAACTTTACAGTCAAAGATTTCAATTGTAGACGCGCCGCGCTGTCATATGGTGGTCGCATTTCTTTTTCGTTTTGACACCTCTGACACACACAATGTCGCAGAGACTTGACTTAGCTGTCATGATGTGAACACCATTATTATTGTGTGAGCTCACTCTTCAAAGTATGGACACTATGTCGCGCGACTAACTGCCGAACCCAATATCCTATTTAAAAAAAAGACAGGTCGCTATTGATGACAGACAGTATAATTCTATCTATCCCTGCCAAACAAATAGCTGTCAACATGTTATAGAGACGCATATTTCTGCTTTATTGGGACGTTAATACCAGATATGGGGAAGGCAACTGTCAAAATGGCGCTGTCGTAGCTAGTTCCCAACACAAGCTAAAAATACAAGGCGTGATGTGGTTTTATTTTATTTTAGCGAAATTTGACTCGATGTTGTGTTCCTAGATACTCAGAAATTGGAGTTCGAATTTCTCGTAAGCCCCTAAAATTAGAAGATTGTGCTTTAAAGCTATTCGTACAGATTTTTTTGAGTTCGAATTTATGTCGTGAACATTTTGAAGAAAGTGATTACGAAGAAATATTAATTCTGACACTTTCCATGTCAATTACTTGATTTAAAATACTGAAATCACCGAAAATAACGAAATAGTGAAATAAAATCAAACTCATGAATGAACATAAAATGAAATGAATGAACGAAATGTCAAAAATTTTGTAGGCCGTAGGGACCTAGCTATGGTCACGCCATCTACAATTAGCTTTGCCCGACCTTCCCCATTGATAGGCTTTTCTATCTCCAGTACGCCAAAATTGGTGATAGATACGTTATTGAGTGTGACCGATTATTCGGCAAGGGCAAATCTAACGATTTAAATCTTTGGTTTCAGTCCGATAGCCCTTTAGGTGCTAGTCGGTATGACATTTTGTCAGGCTATTTCAGCTATAATCCGATCTCGACTGTGTGCCAATAAAATCCCGCGTGTCACTTTTAGGTGCCAAGTGAGCCTATTTCATTTTTAGCTCGTGGACCATCAGTTTGATTTGATGCTTATGTTTCTGGTCACAAGGCTTTTTCTTGGTCGTGACTCTCAACTATTTTAGTCACAAGAAATCATGATGACGGCTAAGCGTCAGCGGTCTTTAATAACAAAGAAATAAAAATCTTTTATTCTTTAATTTCTTTTTCATGATCGAACGTAACTAGAAACTAGTGCAAACTTTCTATTGTCTGGTCAACAACAATTAATTATCATTTTCTCTTATAATATTAAGTACGTTTATATTATTAATACTAAGTTTTCCGTCGCAAATGGTAATGGTAATGAGTGAAACTTCTCGTAATGACTTGAGATACGTATTGCTTGATGTAAGGCCGCCCTCTCGCCGACGATTTGTCGGATTGCTATGCGATGAGTCGCTAGCGTAGATTAGATCTCTGAGTGCTTATTACGTTATAAAGTGCATGTTATTTCCATATTGCATTCGTTAAGTAGGCAGTGACGCATCTAGGGGGCAAGGGAAAAGGATCTCAGTTCTTGCATGAAAAATCTTAAAATGAAATTGATGTTATTCTAATGAAACTTTTTGAGCGAGCAATACACTATCTAAGGTACAATTGTCATCAATTATCATTAACTAAATAAGTATCAAGGATTAAATTTTAACTTAGAAGACTAAGCGAAACTTAAAGAAATTAAGGCTGTTATCGTCAAAGGAAAGGGATGGAAAGGATCCTTTGACGGTAACAGCTGCTGTAACTATTTGAAATTATTTTTTCGCTTTCACGGCAATTTCAGGCTGCTACATTAGATTTTAACTTTTGTTATGAATTTATGAAATGGTAGAAAGTGTTGTAAGAACACTGGAAAGATATACTTAGAGAAACTAAATTAGAAGGAATTTTCCAAGAGGCGTGTCGTATTGTAGAACCTTTGGAGATCACAGTACAGGCACTCAGCCAAATCAACTCTAACTAACGTCATTAAGGAATTTGCGAAAATTAGTCCGAGGAGGCTTGATATGCGTTAAATAAAATAAAATGTTAACATAACATAACATCACGCCTTGTTTCCCCGAAGGGTTGGGCAGAGGTGTACCTGTACACCCACATTTCGCCAGTTATGTTTAAGTCCCATGTAATAGGGGCGAGCCTATTGCCATCAACCGGGCACAAATCCAGATTCCGGGCTGCTATTGAGAAATTCCAGATAGAAAAACTCAATAACACTTTGCCCGACCTGGGAATCGAACCCAGGACCTCATGCTCAGCAGTAGCGATTGCGACCACTAGACCAACGAGGCAGTCTTTGTGTGTTGTGTGCTTTTATAGTGTTCACTTTGCTAAAACCTACCAAACGACGATCCTGGATCCGCTAGTGTAAGTACTTGTAACTGCGTAACACGCCTGCAGATTCTGTGAAAATGTCACCGTGACAACTTACGAGAAGTGAGCTGTCAGTCCACTTGATGACACACACTTGATTGACACTTGTCGACAGCTCACTTCAAGCTTACTTCACCTATGTTGTCACGGTGAGATGTTTACAGAATAGGCATCTCTGTAGCGCTAATTAGAAGTGCAGTAAGGAGGTTATTCGTAGTTTCGAGTAAATTTCTCCCAATATATAGAGCTCATTTCGAGGATCCCGAATCTATGAGTAACTCAGTTTCCCAAAAATCCTTCCTTACCACGTACCTAATTAACGCGGCAGATTTGGTGATCGCATTTGAAATAAAGGTAAAGAGATACCTAGATACCCAAGTAACACAAAAGAATCGAGAACTTTTAGATGCCGATTTCATATGTTCTTTCATAATAGCTTCATAAAAGTGGTATTCTTGGACAATAATCGCAAATGGTTTATATATCTAAAGATTCCGCTCGGTAAATTGACGACACCCACGAAAAGAAATGGGTTAACACATTCTTAGCCAGACCACACGTGTAGTTGTTAGTGCCAATTTAAGTAAATGAGTTGAAGTTTGTAGTGAACGTGTAGTTGTAGGCGGTGTGTAGGCTCGACAAGCCGTAGAATGAGCAACGTAAACGTATGTTTTATTCTATCAATGTCGATTACCTCTCAGGGCTTGAATTTTTACTTGCACTTAGAATGTTTCCGCCACGAGATCGTGGTCGCTTTTCTGTTTAAATTATTGTTTTCTTCAAAATCAAAATAATTTATTTCACATAAACCCACATGGGCACTTAAGAAACGTCAAAAGCTAGGTGCACGGTTCCAATTGGTCGTTTCCTATGGAGAAGAGCCGGCAAGAAACTCCATGGTTACTCTTTTAAAAATATTTGTCTTTTACAATATTTTTTAGTTACAGTGTTAATAGGTATGGGAGGACAGTGTAGGCCTGTCAGCAAGTAGCAGGTACAAAATGGTCTACGACGACGTTCTTTCGTCGGATATAAATTATTCTGCTTACTTACTGATGTTAAAAACCCCATGGTATATTTTAAGAGGTGCAGTCTTACAGTACAAGTACAAAAATTAAAAGCCAGTCAATTTCAGAATCTATATCTTATTATCTGACCAAGATGTCTGGACTTTAAAAGAGACTGTGACCTCTGAGTTTGTTTCGGCCTTTCTTCTCAGAGTAGCCGACCTCATCTTGTTTAAAAAAAGTTTAACGTGTAAAAGTGTTTGTACAAACCTACTTACAGAAATAAAATAATTTTTATTTTTGTCGTCATTGAAACTGTACCTACATAATGTCTTCGTGTTAGTATCGATTGAAATGATTTTTCGCAGTGCGTAGTATGCACGATTAATTCCCCGAGAATCGGCCGCGTGTTGCAGTCCCACAGCACCGCACGAGACAATACTCTTCCGACGCGGAACGCACAACGCTTTCCAATTTTCAAATAACTACAGATCAGCTGCGACATTTATTAATTGCTTTATTTCATTACTCATTACCGATATAATCAGCTTTAATTAGTAATTGATCCTTACATGCAGGAGCACTTAAATCGGTGAAGAAAAATCTCGAAAAGAAATCGAAACGTCAAAGAAGCAAAAATCCGAAGATATGTGTAATACAGTCAACTGCACATCAGTGCGAACGCTTGCACTACGAGGGTACGGGGGTCATGATAAAAGTATTGGCGTTGAACAAGCACTGTGAGCACGCTTACGAGCTTTCCGAATTGTTGTGAGCTCTCCATCGATCACTAATAAAAGAACTGATCGATGGAACTCTCAGCTGTAATAATCGTGATCGCAAATTATTGATGTGAGCGATTATGGTCTAATTCACAATGTACCCTAAAACGCGTTCAAGAGCTGTCATTGTCAAGATTCCATAGAAAATAATGACACCCACAGCCATTAATCGTTTCAATGGTGAAATCCACCCTAAGTATCTATCTAGTTTACCACCTACTTATTCAAATATCCATCTAAAAATATCGTTAAATAATCCCAAAAGGCAGTTTATCCTCAAACCGAATGATCCATAACAATGATTTTTATTCTCGGTTCATTGCACTGGCTTGTCACTCCTCTGTGACTGGCCATAAGCCAGTGATGATACAATGTGGCTTTATACAACTACACATGTGGCTGGGACATTACTTCCGGAAAGTTTTTTTTTTAAATTAGCTTTTAAACGGGGCTTCGATTTCCAAAGTTATGTTTGTAATGAATGTGGTTCGTTGTCTGTCTATGGGGGTTTGGGGTTACTGGTCTACAGAATAGATGAGTGGTTTTTCTCAAGATGAAAGTATTTTAAGTAAGTCATGTCTTACCCCAGCTATATTTAAATCATTCTGACCCTTCGATTTGAATGTTTGATAGACTATGAGTGATGAGTGGTGACTGAAATCCTAACTTCCTTACCTACTAATATTAAAAATTGTAAAAGTTGTTTGCTATGCTAAATTTGGCAGTGTCCGTTTCGACTACTCGGTCAGTGTCGTAGAAGATAAACGACTACGTCAGCATTACGAAGAAATTTGTAAAACACTAACAATGTAAGTCGCAAATTCGTAGATCCAATATTCAGAAAGTTGTAAAGGTTTAACCATGGCTAAGCGGCGAAACATGGTGAACCACGCGGCCACGCAGTTCTCTTAAACGGAGCTTAGTAGAGGTCCCGTTATTTTTGCTAACCACTGTCAATACGATTTCGAAGAAAATATAAAGTCAAAGTCAAGTCTTTTATTTCAAATAGGCACCATATATGACACTTTTAAACGTCACATTTACAAAAAAATTAAATTGTTTCTGGTTGCCAATACCAAAAGGTACGAGTAGTTTGGTATGGAGAAGAATGGGAAAGAAACTCCACCATTACTGTTTTGCAATTTTGAACTTAAACATTAATTATTTAATTATATGAGAAGATGCCTCGTTGGTCTAGTGGTCGCAATCGCTACTGCTGAGCATGAGGTCCTGGGTTCGATTCCCAGGTCGGGCAAAGTGTTATTGGGTTTTTCTATCTGGAATTTCTCGCCCGGAGCTGTCTGGATTTGTGCCCGGTTAATGGCAATTGGCTCGCCCCCTATTCCATGGGACTTAAATAACTGGCGAAATGTGTGTGTACAGGTACACCTGTGCCCAACCCTTCGGGGAAAAAAGGCGTGATGTTATGATGTTATGTTATGAGAAGACGATGCTCCTAGAATAAAATTACCTTATCACAATAGGTAAGAAGAATTAAATATATAGCAATGGCTGCATGGTAAATTAATTATGCGATACATAGTGCTCACATTACAAAAAAATACAAACATTGCAAAAGTATATGATTTTCCTAAAATATTAACTAGAAATAAGTCAGTTCGTGAGTAAAGTAAAAATAACAAATTATACAAATCAATAAGCAACCAGTATGATTTTGAAGATTTATGTAATTTTGATAGTCTGTATGGTATTTTTATTTAGTGTTAAAATTATTTCTATCACTTATTTTATTTAAAAAAAGCTGATTTTTTCTTACATAAATAATATTTTCATAAATGAACTGTCAAAGTACCGTCATTTTATTAATCTTCTTAAATAGTTCCATAAGAAATTCGCGGCGACGTAGATTGTAAATGGCTCTGACAGCTGGTTTTGCAAAATAAAAAATGGATTCAATGTCAGCAACCCGACCCCACAGTAAAATGCCTTAAGACATAATTCTGTGGTAGTAGCTAAAATAAACCAAACGCGCGGTTTCTACTTCTGTTAACTGTCTAATCTTTCTAACAGCATACGCGGCCGAGCTTAGTCGTCCCGCAAAAGATGTTATATGAGGTCCCCATAGTAACTTCTCGTCTAGCGTGATTCCTAGGAAAACTGTCTGATTAATAAATTATAGTTTTTCTCCATTCATTATGATGTCACATTCGCTACTTTTAACAGTAGGTAATTTAAATCTAATGCGTTTCGGTTTTTTTCTCATTTAGTACCAAATTATTAACCGTAAACCAATCTTGGACCAGAAGAGTTATTCACGTCGTCAAGATTTTGTTACCGTCGCCGTCGGTCTATTTTAAAGATCAAAATTAAGTGTCATCTGCAAATAACACCTTTTTTCCCCCCAAGTATTTAAACTGGTCAACTCTTTCCAAAGGAACCCCATTGAGTCTGACCGGAGGTATGCTTCCCGGACATCTCGCACTGGCGGTCTCGAACATCATACACTAGCCAATGTATGATCTTCGATCTTCTGTACATTATACAATAAACCGTAACCACAAGCATATTGCTCGCATATTTGTAACAGCTTCCTCAAGCCACAGACCGAAGTGCTCATCAGCATTATGTCGTCAGCATAACTTAGATTATTGACACATGTACCGCCAATGTGACAGCCGACATGCTGACTGCTGAGCGCCACGATCAGCCCGTTAATATACCAATTAAACAGGGTAGGAGATGTTAAGCCACCTTGCCTGACTCCGCATTCGAGCTGATACGCATCCAACACTACCATTTATTTATATATTAGACCGATGCGCATACTAGTACTGGAACAAATCTACGCCTCAGCTTGCTCCACAGCAGGTCATACACCACAAGGTCGAAAGCCTTGGACAGATCAAGGAAGCACGCGTACACGTGTGTTTCACGATTTGTGTAGTATTTGACGGTATGCCTATGGCACAGTATTGCACTTTCAGTGGACAGCCGGGGACGAAACCCAAACTGGTTATCGTGCAGTGTTACCGATCTATTTAACTGTGCGTTAAGCAAACCGTCAAGGCAACGACCGCTCGTCGCGCGACACGCGGTACCTTTGTGTCGAGCTGTGGCGTCGCGCCAGTGTGCACAACACTTCAAACACTTTCAGCCGCAACTCACAGTGGCAAGAGAAATAGACCTGTAGTTACTCTTATCAGTAAGGTGACCAGTTTAATAATTTCCTACACTACCACCCCCGTAGTGGAGTCCAAACATTATATTTATTCGTACAGTCTAAATTTTCTTCGAAAATTGTATCAGTGGTGAGCAAAAAGAATGGGAGCTCCAAGCTCCGTTTAAGAGAACTGCGTGGCCGAGCGGTTCTCTATGTTTCGACTGCGCGGCCATGAACCTTTACAGCTTTCTGAATATTGGATCTACGAAAGTTTGTGTTTTATTAATTCCTTCGTAATGTTGACGGAGTCATTTCTCTTCTACGACACTGTCCGAGCAGTCGAAACAGACACAATTTGGAATACAGATAGGCCATGGCCTGGGGAAGGACATAGGCTACTTTTCATGATTTTTTATTTTTGGTGGGAAATCATCAAATGACTTTTACTGACTAAAACCCACCCGAGTTCCTTCAGTTGCCTGAGCCAGGGCCACGGTTTTCTCTTTAGAATTACCCGCGACCCTGAGGCGTCGGCCCTATCGGACCCCGTCACTTTGTGCTGACATCTCTTTGAGGCGCGCGTGGAACACGACGCGCCGTCGACCCGGGCCTGGTCCTTAGCCGTTGCTCGCCGACCGCAAGCCCGCGCCTACGGTGGCCGGGAATCTGCAGGCGACTCCCGAAGTCCAGGGCGTCTCCTGCGGCGGCTAGTGGGGGCGTGAGGGCGCAAGGCTCTCTCCCTCACGCGCTCCGCCTCCTCCTTCGCAAAGGCTAATTTTCATTCTGGATCGCAGTTGAAGGCGCGGGCAACGGCTAGTAAGTACAATATATTATAGCCCTATTGCTGGGTCAAAATTTTGTTTTGTTTAAACAGTAACCCTCCTATTCATAAACGTTGCTTAAAGTTAAGAAATGATTAGTGACTGTTTAGCCATACATTTTTGACATTTAAACGTCTCTTATCTTGAAACAACTTTTATAAATAAGAGTTAGTTTCTTGTCATGACCTGCATTGAAATTAACATTTTTACCTTAATTTGAGATAGAAGCAAAAGTGGGGACTTTTTATTTAACAGTTTTCGACTAATCATCACTTCCCGTTGATGAGGTTTGTCTACGAAATACGAAGGATGAACTTATCGTTCTCAATAAAACACTCCGTAATCCACTCTATTTTTATTCCGCCATATTTTTCACGGTCATATAATCCAAATCTCGTTCTCTATTTAACTTCTATAAATGACATGTTAAAACATGTCTCTCATTCCAAACTGGAAATACCGAATTCCCCTAAAGTGATCTTTTAATAACATTTCTAATAATAAATCCGTGTTGGCGGTTGTCCAAACGCAGTGTAAGTTCGGGGTCACAACGCTAAAAAAGGCGCCATTTTATATGAAGATGCGGCGAAATATGGAACTAAATTTAAAATGTACTGAATTTGAGATGCTGTTGACATTTTCCTTCACAATCAGCGCCACCCCAATGTTTCAAGTTATTTTGAACACGTGAATGCGCAGTGTAGTGTGGGTTCATTGCATTTTTTTTTCTAATAATAGCGAATACGTGTGGACGCTTCTAAACGTCAAATTAAATTTGAAATGGAATTACATATTCGTAGTTGTTCATAAAACAGCTGAAAGTATGTACACCTCATAAGGAACCCAATAAACAGTTGGGAGAAACGGTACCAAAAGTACCAGACGGCATAAAGATTCCTGTTGTCATCATTACCTCTTCCTTTTTATGTCGTTATTCTTTGTTTGCCTTTCAGCACTTGATTGAATATCGATTTCAACGTAGATCATATACTATAATACTCTAGATAAATTAATATGGGTGTAATACTTGCACGCAAAAACCAAGTAGTAATATGTCACGTATGTCTGGCACAATGACTGGCACGCAAATAATGAGTCGAATAAAAAAGTGATTCTCATTTGAATTTCACAAAGAAAGTTGAAAGAAATATTCAAGACGATGACCCTGAAAATATGACAACAAAACAAGTCTTTGTTGTCGTTCTAAAAATACTATAAATTTTGAAAATTAAGATTTTGGCACACTGCAAATTTCCGCGCCGTATTGTCGAAAATACGCGTCATGCACAATGAATTTAAAATTTTGAACCCGTTATCTGAATATTTCAATAAAAAATACAATATTACGCGTCAACCTTGGAGGCCGGTTGCCCAAATCTTTAAGGCTATCTCCGTATCTTTTGGGCAACCATATTTGGGACCAGAATTATCTTCCATTGTTGCGCTTTAAAGCGGTCAAGAGCGATTTGTGAATAAGAGATCATTAAAATTAAAAAATGAATATAGGATTTGCTTTGTCGTATCTAGTGGACGACGTTAAACTCCATAAACCCATTTGCTGTTGACTACTCTACATTTTTCTTAGCGCGTTTTATGTTACCGGGGAATCGTTAGAATAGTTACTAACACTAGACGACAAGTTGATAAAAGCCTACATACTAACAGCGCGCTGTTAGATTTTCAACGCCAGGGGAACATAGGGTTATTGTTTATTAGTATCAAAGGAGAATGCCAAAGTTTCCCACAAGACTCGGCCAGAACCGACAAAGATGAACTATATGTCAAAAAAAGGAAAATAATTATAGAATTATATGGTATAATTAGTTTTCTATTAGATGTACACCAAAAAAAGTTAAAGATCTGTAAAGTTGACCACTTAATACTTCTGATTTTAGCAAAGAATAATACAGGTTCGGGTTCCCTAATATGTAAAATCTTCTTACTGCTGAGACTCAGGCCTTTGCCACCTCATCTCCGGCGAAGAATCGACAAATTAGAATAGACTACAGATAAGTCACTCAAACAAAGCACCCTAACATACCATAATCACTGCTTACACTTGGTAACAGCACAAGCATAAACATATTGCCCCAACAAGCAAATAAGCTCAAGATTAATAGCTCGGCTTTACTCCACGTTTATTTTTAACCACTACGCGTTGAATGGTCGCGTTTTATGGTCGTGTATGACAAGGCATCTGTAGCAGTCGTCGTTCCTGAAACATTAAAATTATGTGTGAACATCAGGATTTGTGTCATAATAGATTAAAGAACACATGAAAGTCAGTCTTCCAACAACACTAACAAGGAAATTCATCGACATATGCATTCTGCCAGTGTTAAACTACGGTGCACAAAGTTGGTCACTTAAAAACAGAAGTCCAAACTCAACATTTACAACGTTATGGAGCGCAGCATAATAGGTGGCAAGCGAACAGAACGCGTTAGAAATACGACCCTGCGCTCCATAGCACAAGTAACGGACGTTGGAGAAAAAACCTTCTGACTGAAGTGGTGAGTGGGCTGGCCACGTTGCACGAATGCACCCGTAGAAATGGGCAAAGATCGTCCCCCACTGGACGCCTGATGAAGAACATGGCCGAAGAGGTAGACCGCGGTGAAGGTGGTGTGACCATCTAATCATGTATGCGGGGCCAGCCTGGCCAGAGACTGCACAAAAAAGAGAGGTTTGGATGGAAAAAGGGGAGGCCCTTGCCCAGCAGTTGGACATCACATAAAGTTGGTACATAGAAAGCGTTGGTAGGGTTGTTAGTAATATTTCTAAGAGCTGCGTGGTCTGTAGCCCTGGGGCACGTGGTCGCTACCATCCACTACCTTGCGCCGGAGACTGCGTGCGCCATCTACGGTGTCCCATAACGTATAAAGCCCAGGGCAGAAAGGACCCTTATTACCAACTTACAACCAGGGAAAGATACTATAGACTAAAAACCAACCCACAACGATTCTGTGCTCGTGCTATTAGCGAATAAATGTGTGTTTAAGTGGAATTCTGTAAACTATCATGTATATCAACATGATCATAGCTTAAGCAAAATCAGCCTATAATGTTCCCACTCCTCGGACACAGGCCTCCTCTCTTCGAGATCCCATAATCTAAACTAGGAGTTAATGTGAGTTAGTTACTTGTCAATTTGTCCTTAGCATAGTAATTATCGGGTTTCCATATTTTCTTCGAAGAGTTTTCCCCCAAATTTGCAGCCTTGGGAAATATTTACATAGGTCATAGGTTAAATAATTAAGCGTAAAAGACGTCACTTGTTTACAAAAAAAAATATGTGACAGCTGTCAGCTAGCTGTCAAATTCTTGGACTTGTGATTCAGACAGTTTTTGTCCCCATTGTAAACAGGTTAGATTAAGTGATTGTTGAAACTTCACAGATTGGTTGGGTGCAGTTGGAGTCGGTGTGAAATATCAATAAAATAAAAATGATTTCCTAGTCTAGAAACGGCCGATCACGGAGCCAATCCCCTCGTGTCATGTGCAGTACAACATGTTTCTGAAGTTTCGCCTGGTAAATTAAATTAATATAAATGTAGCGAAACTGCTAATAAGACTATTGTAGTTTATTTAAAAAAAGTGACAGAAAAGTAAATAAAAACGCGCGTACGGAAATGTGCGTATCGAGCCGAGATACATTCCAACTTTACAACGTCGTTTGACGCGCATATTACTCCCGTAAAACGCCAGTTGCGGCAAAAGTTAGTTCCTATTAATTCTGCATTGATAAATGATTCCATCACTATTCTACAATTGCTATTGTAATACATTTATAGCTTGAATATCAGGATAAAGTGTTATCTCAATTCTAAATAAATCCCTATGACATAGTTACGATGACAAATATTTATTTATAAATATACGGCACAGCTAAGATTGTTAATTGAGTTTGAGTTAAACATTCCGCACCACAAGAAAATATTAAAGAAAACAGTTTATTTTGTTACATAAAGGACATGGATTTTCTTTGGCCCAGCACGGTCAAAGACTTAATAATATTACAAAAAAAAACGCATAATATTTGAATTTCCATCATGGCTTTCATTTCTCCGCATAACTCGGTGGGAAAACATCAATTTTAAAGGAAATTATTTTGTTTGTTTTATTTTGATGTCCATCCATGAGTTACTAATGCTGCAATTGTTTGAAATAACATGGCAATTAGTACATATTTGTTGTTCGAAACGACATGTATTTACTTGTAATTTAGATAACAGAGTAAGAAAAATAAATATTTTATGCGTGTTTAGTGATAACGGAACTAAAAGTTAAAATACACATTTTATTTATCTCTTTAATTAAAAATCAATAGATAAATTGGTTCTTCAAAGTAATGGAAACACTACCTTCTTCTTTTATGATAGGTATACACGAAGTGATACATAAATACTTTCTAAATAAAACACATTTCGACATAGTGATTGGTCCAACATACACAACCTATCTACACATGAAAGAAAGAAAGAAAAATGCGTTTATTGGCATTACGACACAAAACAATTACACCTTAAAACTATAAAAAACAGAAAACAAATAAAGTAATGCCAAAAGGGCCTCAGCTCAGCATAATGTCAGATGACAACACAAGGTGACATCTGACGCTGGTTTTCAGCTGCAACCCTTGAGTGCCACATCCATCGGATACATACATCACGCCCGTAATCTCTGAAGGGTTAGGCAGAGGTATACCTACAGTACAGCCGCATTTCGCTAGTTATGTGTAAGCCCCTTGTAATATATTGGCATCAACCGGGCACAAATTCAGACTCCGGGATGCTACTGATAAATTCAGTGCAAGACACATTATTGTATTATTATAGTAAGGTCATTTAAATTATATTTTGACCTATTTTTGTGACATTTGCTATCTACTTTCTGATAAAATAAATACACGCACAGCCATAATTACATATTTGACACCTTTTGAAAGCGGACAAAGCAAAAAGAGTACTTAGTACCCTTCGTAGTAGTGGGCGTTTTGTAGTTTCTGCCTACCCCCATGGGAAAAGCAGTCAGTTTATGTTTATTTGTATACATTATAGCTTGGTATGTGTGTTACGGGTTTTAAGCAGTTTGTCTTGACAAAGTCTGAAATGACATGTATTGACATGACAGTTTATGTCATTTGTGTGTAGCCAATTTATTGGTGTATAGGTTTTTGTGGCTCGCATCATGATTTCTTGTGGTGTTACGACGACCTTTGGCTTCGTATCTGGATATCTGTTACTGCTCTCCCGACCAACCCCGGCGCTCACGGCCTTTTCATCTATTTATTTCAATTTACCTTGGGTACTCGATTTTGAACAACAAATTTTTACCCTATGTCCAATGAAGAACTGACGCTGCATTAACTGTGGTATAGCAACGCTTCGCTTAAGCAGCCATTTGTTGCATTCACATAAAATTCAATCTGATAGAATACAGTGGATGACTCTGCTATTGGAGACTTTTAACATTCTCAGTAACGTCTTCAACATATCTTAGAAGGGTGTAGGGTGTATTTGTTTATACTTATTAAGGTATTATTTTTATTTTAGGTCACTGCGTCTTATCATGATTGTGTGCATTATGAAGTTTTTTCTATTTGCCACCCGTGTTAGCCACAAGCTTACAGAGCGCAATCTCCAGTACCGAGGTGGCCAAATAACGTCAACGACGACAGTCAACAACAATAAGAAAATATCATTGTTCCAAGATAATGTTTAATCAAATAGTAATATCCAGTGTATGCTTGTCCAACTGCAGGGAAAAGGCCTCTTCTCATAGAGAAAGCACGAGAAGGCACAGAGAAGGCACGAGCATTGATCACCACCCTTATTCATATATATCGTTCTAACAAATAAATTAAAATAATAGTCATCATCATCATTCTGCCAAAGAAGTCCACTGCTAGACATAGGTAGGCCCCTCGCGGGAATTTGCTTTATGCGAGAAGCACAGGACCGGTCTATGTGATACCTACAGATTATTGTACACACGTAGTTAAAAATGATTAAAAGTTTATAAATAATAATAATACCAGCCTATTATTGTCCTACCCACTGCAGGGCTACTCGTACAGAGAAGGCACGAGTATTGCACTCTTGCTCAAGACAGGTTGGCGATTTCAGATATATATTAACTATAAGTCCAGGTTTCCTCGGAATGGTATTCATTCACCGATGCCAGTAAACTTAGAAAGTACATATGAATTGGAAAAAGTCACACAGGTACTTAGCCAAGAAGTGAAACCACAACCTCGTGCTTGGGAAATGAGGCCTTAATCGCTAGACTATCACGACAATGTAAAAGCTTACTGTATAAACGTTAAAATGTCATAACAAAAGATTAACCTAAAATGTCTTAAATCTCGACACCACCGAGTTCTGGAGTGATAAAATATTAACAGGACTATTAAATACAAATATGCCTTCATATCGTATTATTGTTTTACTTATGTCCGTGCTGGGCCAAACTTGTATGGGAGCAATATCAATCTCCTTTAAACTTGAAAAAGTGTTTAAATAAAATACTTGTTCCAATACTAGGTTAATTTTTCTTGAGTCTGTTTCAAGAAAAAAATACCTAGTATTGTCGGGTTAGTCAATTTATTAACACCAATAAAATAAAATTGTTGCTAAATTACTCTTTACATTTGTCACTCAAAAATATCGATGCAATAAGGCACAAAAGCGTGTCATTGGATCCAGATATGGGTTACAGATCAAATAAAGAGGAATGCCCATTTTTCACCTGGCTATGTATAGAACTGAAATAAATCTTAAAAAACAACTAATTAAATTTTATATTAATTACGCTTATCACAATGTTAAAAGAAACGCAGGATTTTTTTTTAAATTTTGTTTTTTTGTTATGCTTATTCTACTTCAAGGGTAAAAATATTAGCATGTTTTGAACGCATCTCAACCACCATTTTTTACAAAGTTCCATTTTACACACTGCTACTTGACTTTATTCAACTCTGTTTCTGAGTTTCATACATTATTTTACGTTTTATTTACTCAGTAAGTATTTCTTTTTTAGTCAATGTATGAAATAGATTATTTAAAAATAAATGAATAATTAAATTAATGAATCATGCAATATGTAATTGAGTTAGGACGCTTGAAACGTATTTTTTGACGTTTGACATTTAATGCTCGACACTCAATCTAAATTGACAATCATCGAGAGTCTAAGCAGTGACATAAAGGCACCTGGTTTTAAGGAATTCACTAAGTAAAAAAGACGTTTTAGAACATAGATATGTATTATTAAGTAAGTATTACTATTTTAGACTAAACTCGAGTGTTAAATAATTCGTTCTAGCATATTTATTTCTGTATAACGGGAAATCCTAACCTAAAAAAAAAAACATTAATATTTTTGGACTTCGTAGCGTTTCAATTGTGAAAATGACCATAAGACATTATTTTCTAATATTACAGGTAGTGTTTCTACTGTACCTTATAACTATACATATACTTTTATTATCAGGTTTTGAAATGTATGGGAAGTGGGCATTGTTCTTTACCAGCTGATTGTGTTATAACTCAAAAACATGCTTGAATATAACTGCATAGGCTGGTATTCTAAGTGCATGTTTTATATATTTTTTATATTGAGGCCCACACACATCAAAAAAGCTAAACACATTTAAATCATCATTCTGTCTTTATCAACTTTCAAGTGATTGATCGAAAAAGTTTGAATACGAAGGCTGCACTAAAAGTATCGGGAATGGAATATGGGGAAGGTCGGGCAAAGCTAATTGTAGATGGCGTGACCATAGCTAGGTCCCTACAGCCTAAGATAAATTTGACATTTCGTTCATTCATTTCATTTTATGTTCATTCATGAGTTTGATTTTATTTCACTATTTCGTTATTTTCGGTGATTTCAGTATTTTAAATCAAGTACTTGACATGGAAAGTGTCAGAATTTTAAACCTTGAATATTTCCTCGTAATCACTTGCTTCAAAATGTTTCCGACATTAATTCGAACTCAAAAAAATCTCTACGAATAGCTTTAAACCACAATCTTCTAATTTTAGGGGCTTTCGGGAAATTGTAGACTTCAATTTCGGAGTATCTAGGAACACAACAACGCTTCAATTTTCGCTAAAATTAAATAAAATCACATAATTCCTTGTATTATTGGCTTGTGTTGGGAACTAGCTACGACAGCGCCATTTTGACAGTTTCCTTCCCCATTTCCACTGTTCCTGTCATATTAAAATATTTTTAATTGAAAACTCCTTGGTTTTAAAAATCGAATATAATTTATTTATTTAAAAAAAGATTCTCGGTCTTGTCACAAGGTTTTGTCAAACTTGTTTAGTCGTTGAGAAAATGGAATTGACTCAAGAAAATTCAGGAGCGATGATTTATTATGCCTTTCGAAGTGGTTTAACACAAAAGCAGTGTGTTGACCGGATGATTTCTGCATTTGGTGATGAAGCCCCATCCAAAACCACAATTTATCGCTGGTTTGCTGTATTTCAACGTGGACGTGTCAAGCTCAGTGATGATCTCTGTCAAGGTCGTCCAAAAACTGCAGTCACCCAAGAGAACGTTGATGCTGTGCGTAAGCTGATTGAGGAAGATCGACATGTGATATACCGCGAAATTCAGGCAACTTTAGACATTGGCATGAGTCAAATACAAATAATCTTGCATGAACAATTAGGTGTACAAAAGTTGTTTTCCCGATGGATACCGCATTCGCTCTGTGAAGAGCAAAAAGCGGCTCGCGTTACTTGGTGCATCAGAACTCTCGAAAGATTCCCACGCAGGATCCTCAAATGCTGTATACAACATCGTATCAGGTGACGAATCCTGGATATACGCGTACGAACCCGAAACAAAAAACCAGTCACGAGTTTGGGTGTTCGAAAATGAGTTAAAGCCAACAAAAATTGTTCGTTCACGGAGGTTTGCAAAAAAAATGGTGGCCACGTTTGTCTCCAAAACCGGCCATGTTACGACTATTCCTCTTGAGGGACAAAGAACGGTTAATGCAGAATGGTATGCTAGCATTTGTTTGCCACAGGTCGCTTCTGAACTCCGTAAAGAGAACTGCAACCGCCGCATCATCCTCCATCACGACAATGCGAGTTCTCACACCGCACACAGAACAAAAGAGTTTTTAGAGCAAGAAAACATAGAATTATTAGACCATCCGCCGCACAGCCCCGACCTAAGCCCTAATGATTTCTATACTTTCCCTAAAATAAAGAATAAATTGCGTGGACAGATATTTTCATCACCTGAAGAAGCTGTGGACGGCTACAAAACGCCCATTTTGGAGTCCCCAATGAATGGAATGGTTGCTTCAATGATTGGTTCCATCGTATGGAAAAATGTGTCAAATTTCGCGGAGAATACTTCGAAAAGCAATAAATACATTTTTAAATAGTAATGTTGTGTCACTTCCTTGATTCCCGAAATGTTCAGTGCCGCCCTCGTATTTATTGCTTTAGGTCTTGATAAATTGCAATTAATTATTTATTTAATTTTATTTTTTTAGTTTTTATTTAATTTTCTTTTAAATATTTTAATAAAATGTTTTATAAAAAAACAATGCATTAGAAGAAGTAGCACTGCATGCTGATTAGGTACCTATAATAAAAAAAGACTGAGATGTCTTATGTAATCATTAATCAAATTCAAGATCCCAAAATTTGGTAAGAAAAAAGCGTAAAGATTAGATAATTTATTTCACGATAACAACCATAACAATTTGCATAATTGCGTCTCTTAATAAAAACGACTGGACCGAATTTAATTCTACTTTCACTTTTACTTGTTACAGGTCTGAAAGTAAAAAAAATAGATTATTATCTTGTTGTTATTAAGATTAGATTATAAAATGTTGAGCTTGGGTGGCTCAACTCTCCTACTATGGCCTCGCCTATCATGCATTAGGTTCTGGGTTCAAATCCGGGACAATTTATCTTGGACATTACTCCTGTAATCGGTGAAGGAAAACAATTGTGATGAAACCTGGACTTATACTTAATTAACATTAGTTTGAAATCGCCAACCGGGCTTCAGTAAGTGTAGTGATCATTGCTCGTGCCTTCTCTGTATGAGAAGAGGCGTTTGCCCTGCAGTGGGACATTAATAGGCTGGCATTATTATTATCGTTGGGTTTTAGAATGAGTTTTATTGTAGAATTAGAAGGGTTGCCATCTGACTGACCCACCCAAACCATTTTCGATGCTATTTTTAACAGACTTCCAAAAGGAGATGGTCCTTAATTCGTCTTTTTTTGTTTGTTTGTTACGCGATATCTCCGACAATTGAGGATCAATTTCGAAAATTCATTTTTGAATACATAGGGTATGCTTGGATAGTTTTTCAGTTAGCTTCAATAATACGTATTTTTCCACCTAATTTATATTGATGATATTATAGTCACCTCCTGTTACTGTTATTTGCAAAATTACATAGCAAGCAGTGGTAGACGAATTTGTACCACAACACCAATTTGTACCTAAATACCACAACTAAAAAGTGATAAATAAAAAAAACTATTTGTAGTGTTTGATTTGAAAGATTTTTTTTTAAACTAAAATACTAAACCAAAGACACCGACTGCCGAAATTAAAGTTATTTTTCACTTTATAGTGTTGGTTTTTGGAAGCGTTTTTGTTTTTATGTGTCGCCATTTAATTTAATTCGACCCTGCATGGTCAGTGAAGTAACCGATTAATACCAGTTTAAATAAACATCTCAATTGGAGTAGTGACAAGCCATTTGATCGTCACAATTAACACATTAGTCCAGTCATCTCAATTGGCTCCTAACAGCTTTGTCAGGAAGCTAATATAAGGATATTAGGAACAATGACAGGTCATAAACATAACACATAAGTTGGTAAATCGAAAATGAATCTGTCTGTCTGCCTTAAAACGGCTGAACGAATTTAGATCGCACACAGTAGACCACTACCAATAGTGCCATTCTGTAACCGTCTCACAGTAAAAACTTAGGTGAAGTGAACGTGGAGTGAGCTGTCAGTACCACTGATGCTAGGGATTGACCAAGACGGGATGACACTGACAGCTCACTGCACGCTAGTCTTCACGGTGAGATTTTTACAGAATTGGCATGCTGGGTTAGGACATAAGCATAAGTATATGGTGTGATATAATCTGCCTATAGTATGTTGGATCATTTAGCTCCCTTCAAAATGGTTGAGCCGAAATGTGCTGATCCATGCGTCATGTTCTCAGGGTCGCGGGTAATTCTAAAGAGAAAACCGTGGCCCTGGCACAGACAACTGAAGGAACACGGGTGGGTTTTAGTGAGTAAAAGTCTGACACGCCCTCCCGCTCCACCCAGAGCGGGAGAAGTCATTTGATGATTTCCAACTCAAAAATAAATAAAAAATAATGCGTCATGTTCGTGAAAGGGCGCCGTCAGTTGGGACTGGTCATCTCTTAGCTGCCACGGCTTATTTTTTGTTTCTATTTGCTGTACTGTAGACGCTTTTAACGTGTACGTCTTTTTTACATCGTTCTGACTTATAATATTATAATATAAGGTTTTTGTAAACAATATTATTTAACATCTTCTTGGAGTTTCTTGCCCGTTCTTCTCCATAGGTACCTACTACGCTTGGAAATGAGCAACAAGCTTGATATTTCTGACTGACCGACTCCTTGATAATCAAAAGTGCCTTTATATGGTATTATTGAAATAAATGCTGCAGTTTGAGTGCTAGAAAACAGGCCTCCGCTGTGAGAGGGAGTGTGTCGGAATCCACCACGCGGGCCCAGTGCAGGTTGGTAGATGTCACATGTCTTAAATTTTTTGGTTTTCGGAGTTCTCCGTTTTGAGGAAAACACACAAGAAGGTTAGGACATGCGGACGGTAGTCTGTCCCTTGGGATAATTTCCGACCTTCATGCTTACTACAAAGTGTCTTTATAAAGGGGTGCAGAGTAGAGTCTCCCCAAGCTATGGTACTTAATACGTCCGGCGCACGCTTCACAGGCAGCCTTGCTTCCACATCGCTGACTGGCTGATATTTGAAGGAAATACTTAACTGATTCTCTAAAAACTTATTGAAACTTCTAATGATGTAGGCGTTTTAGGGTTCCATCATCAACAAGGAACCATCATAGTTTTGTTTTGCCATGTCCGTCAGTCTGTCCGCTTAGCTCAGAGACTCTTAGTACTTGAAAGATGTAATTTGGCATGGATATACATATTGGTCACGCCGACAAAGTGGAAATAAAAATCTTGGAATAAAAAGGTTTTTTTAGGGTAGGTACCCCCCTCCCAACCCGTAAAGTGGAGATGCATTGATATAATATCGTTGGAACGGTCGTTCAAAAATATTGCGGGTGAGTGAAAACTATTTTTGGATTCAGGGATCCGTTTGCAAAAAATCACAAAAGTTGTTAAGAATATTAACGAAGTTAAAATTAAAACTACCACAGCTAAGTTGGTTTTACAAGTTAATGAGTAATAGTCGACCAATTTACAACATTTGCTGTTGGAATGTAAGAAAAACAAGTTTTCTCTTCATTGTGCGTGTTCCGAGACGCAATTGGCCGGTTTTTTTAAATAAATTAACATCTAAAAAAAAAAAAAAAAAATCTTTCATAAACCTTGTTCTGACAATTACAAACACAACAAAGAAGAATTAAGTTGCCAAATCAGTGTAGCCGCATGATGCGCGGACAATCATTTGTGGCAATTGGTTTTTATTCATATAGATCGATAGATAGATTATAGCCAATTTAGTTATGTAGGTACAGCATTTCGATTATGTAAAAATCTCATCGACGATCAAGACTTGCGTGGAGTGAGCTGTCAGTGTCATCCCGTCTTGGTCAATCCCTAGCATCAGTCAGTCCTACGTTTTCACAGTGAGATGGTTACAAAATAGCACTACTAGAAGGGTCAGGAGCACGATGTCAATCGTAGTGATATTCTGTGAATCCTAGTTTAGTGATTAAGGTAGTATTGATCTACGAGATAATCTCAGCGGTGATAGTGTATAGATTATGTAGCTAATGAGTCCAATGACCCATTTAGTATATCTACCTACTAATACCTATATTTCTACTACCTATTGCCATCAACTGCGCCGGCGTGAATGTCGGAAAATATTCAACGAGAACGTACTGCCGGGATTAAAAGTGCCCTAAGTGCTAATTTGATCCATATCCGTTCAGCCGTGCTTGCGCCAATCCGGCACCCTGAAGTCTCGTGCACACTGGCGCGCGTGGTTGCGCCCGTTTGCGGGAGCCTTTATTGCGTATCACACTATCAATCGAATAATTTTGAAGGATATTCCTAATGCATTGCTTCTTAGATGTTCGAAAACTTTGTCTGCTCGAAAACTTAAACAACGCAATAAATGCTGTTGAACTGTCAAAATGAAAGCCATTGCTTCTGTTAGTGTGTTACGCAATTTACCCCGCAGAACGTATAAAGAGACAAACAGACAAACGGACAATAGTCTAAAACCTTTATTATTTCGACATCAGACACGTATCAATTACATACATTTTGAAATATTCATTGTACAGTTTTTAATTCGTTACTATTTTGATAAATGTATACATAATACATACATTTCCCATTTGCCCGATTTGATTTTAGGAGCCACGGAAAATATTATAAAATGTTATAAAAAACGCATAAAAAGCAACTTTATTGTATGTAACTCAATTCGTACTGATGTCACATTTTTACTTACAGTTAGCTTTCATTAAAAAGTATCGAAAACTTTTAAATAAAGCTTTATTTAAGTACAGACAAGGAAACCTTTGTCGATCTTTGAATTCCCCAATTCATAAATTAAAAACTCTCACGCACTGAACCCTAAAAATACCGGATTTGTTAGTTCAATAGTTACCGCATCGTAGGTGGGGGTCATCGACCTTAGTCTGCATAGACTAGTCTCTAGCGGATCACTTTAGAGATGAATTTGTAATGTCGGACATTTGGACTGGAATACGAGTATAGTACCCATAAAAAAGTGAATCGATGTAATTTCTTGATTGCATTGCTTTAGGAAGAGCATTAATTGAAAATATGCTTAGATTACTGGAAAAACATTGGCATGAAAATGGATTGGTAAC
Source organism: Dasypolia templi (assembly GCA_963555695.1). Taxonomy (NCBI): domain Eukaryota; kingdom Metazoa; phylum Arthropoda; class Insecta; order Lepidoptera; family Noctuidae; genus Dasypolia; species Dasypolia templi. The sequence goes on along the minus strand of OY743156.1, from coordinate 21,119,088 downwards.
TGCAGCTTAATTAAGGGAGGATGTGGTACATTCTTCTGCTTGGTTTATCTATGTTAAAAACGAAGTACGAAATAAGAAAACATTTCAGACAGAATGTCAAGACACACAGGTACAAAAATGGTCAGGGTATAGCCGTGGTCGAATGCTATTATAATTTTGGTACAAGTACAGGCACGCGACCACGGCTTTACCCTGACCATTTTTGTACCTGTCTTATTTCGCACTTTTTGTAGCGTGATTTTTCAGTAGGCGGGTTTTAGTTTTTTATTTGTAGTTTTTGTCATAGTCGGGTTTTAGTTTTTGAAATTTCTTTTTAACGACAAACAAGGTTAAAGCCGCATCCCCAATGACCACATTTTGTTACGCAACATTTTCATATGTAAGTAGGTTAAACTTGAGGGGTTTATACGCAAGTAGATTATTTCGTTGTAAAACCCTCAAGTTTTCCTCATTTTATTGCGAGTAGGTGAGCTCATTGGTAATATACGAGGTGTGCCTTCTGATAAGGATGTTCGATTACTGATGATAACGTATCCGGTGAGAAGGTTACGTAGTGAAAGTACTTATAGGTTTTTTGTTGGAGTTATGGTTTTTATTTATCAAATAGACTCCACCTTTGAGAGGTGCGCGTAGTATTAAGTACATATTTTATCTACTTGGCATTTATGTGTAGAAGGAGCACTTATGTAGATACTTTAATGCAACTAGGTATATAATGGACATACATTGTATGCCTCGTTGGTCTAGTGGTCGCAATCGCTACTACTGAGCATGAGGTCCTGGGTTCGATTCCCAGGTCGGGCAACGTGTTATTGGGTTTTTCTATCTGGAATTTCTCAGTAGCAGCCCGAAGTCTGGATTTGTGCCCGGTAGATGGCAATAGTCTCGCCCCCTATTACATGGGACTTAAACATAACTGGCGAAATGTGGGTGTACTATAGGTACACCTCTGGTCAACCCTTCGGGGAAACAAGGCGTAATGTTATGTATGTTATGTTACATTGTATATTTACATACATAAACTGCAGCCTTTTTCTAATGGGGTAGGCAGAAACTACAGACGCCACCTGCTACGATCCTTACATATTCCTTTTGCTTCTTCCCAGTTCAGACAATTTCAACCACAATCCGAGAGTTTTGGAGGAATCTGCTAATACATTGCTACCTATGTTCGAAAAACTTGTTCATACGTTCGAAAAATGCAAATCAATAACGCAATGAATGTTGTTGAACTGTCATGTTCTCACAATGGCTGTTACTATGATACCCAATTACCCCGCTGCTCATACACGCGCGCCGGTTGCGAGTACTACGCACCTGACCTTTGTGAAGAACATCACCAATAAGGTCACTATATGTCCTCATAGGGCGTCCCCTTCCAGCGTTACCATTCAGATCTGCCTTTTTTGTTGCCTTTTCATTCATACTCCCCACGTAACTAAACCATTTAAGCATACTCTTAATTTTAAATAAATCTACAATATGTACCTGCATAAAACTATGTATAACATAACATCACGCCTGTAATCCCAGAAGGTTTAGGCAGAGGTGTACCTACATGTCCCATGTAATAGGGGGCGAGCCAATTGCCATCAACCGGGCACAAATCCAAGCTCCAGGCTGCTGCTGAGAAGGAGGAGGCGGAGCGCATGAGGGAGAGAAGAAGCAGATTCCCGGCCACCGTAGGTGCGAGCTTGCGGACGGCGAGCAATGGGTAGCTCGCCGTCCGGTAAGGGCCAGGCCTTTGTCGACGGCGCGTCGTGTTCCACGCGCGCCTCAAAGAGATGTCAGCACAAAATGACGGGGTCCGATAGGGCCGACGCCTCAGGGTCGGGGGAAATTCGAAAGACATAAACCTGGCCCTGGCACAGAACTCCACGTCACTCGAGGTCATCCTTCCATGGTACTGTAGGGCAAACGTCAGTGACTGCTCTTGCTTCGTTCACATTTCTCCATTAAAGTAAAGTAAGTTAGTTAAGTAAGTAAGTTAAAGTTATTTTTTTAAGTCCCATGTAAGAGGGGGTGAACCTATTGTTATCAACTAGGCACAAATCCAGGTTCTGGCAGATGGTGGAAAAAATTAACGACCCGGAAATGAACTTGAGATCTCTCGTTGGTCAGTCAGAGTGCTGGCGATCACTAGTTGGTCTAGTTGGTCGAGATAATAAACTTACTATAATAATAATATTATTATGTAATACTTCTCAGGAGCGCTCGCACCGACCCGGAACGAGTGGACTGACCTCATTTATTAAACACATTCCTGATTACATTTAAATAATCTCTTAACGGTACTCAATGGTTTTATTATCTGTGGGACAGAAGATCCTTTCTTGATGTTGGTACCATGTACCTTGGCAGACAGCGGAATAGGAAAAAAATGATTGAACCGTAAATGTTTTCTTTAAGTACTTAAAAAACTGTTCCATGCGTACAGTATTCACACAGCGTGTTTATACACTTGATAGCCACAAGTAAAGCGCGTGTCGTTTCCTGAGATAAAAATACTGTTGTACCCGAGTCAAAAATGCTCATACTGGCCGTAAACCACTTGCAAGTTTATTATGATCGTTACACGATGAAGAGGTAACAATAAGTATGGGTTTTAGCAACTTAACCCTTGAGAGTCTAACGAGAGTTCATATTGTTCGTATATTCGTCTTTGCAAGCAGCATCGTCTCTAACGACCAAAGTCACACTGGGAAGACTTGAAACTAGTATGTACTTTATTCAAGGTCCTCGGTACATAATAATTCCATTGATGGATCAGTTTTTTTTTACATACATACATATAATCAGCCTATTATGTTCCCACTGCTGGGACACAGGCCTCCTCTCTGTGAGAGGGAGTGGGCCGTAATCCACCACGCGGACCCAGTGCGGGTTGGTAGATGTCACTTGTCTTCGAATTTTTGGTTCTAGAGCATGCCGGTTTCCTCACGATGTTTTCCTTCACCGTTTGAGAGCAGTGGTGATGAAATAATTTACACAAAATAAAGCGCCTGTCTTTGGGGTTTGAACCTACGACCTACAACTCGTAAGTCGCGGCCGTTACCACTGGGCCAACACTGCTCTGGTTTTTTTTCTATAATGTTGGTATTCCCGTGAGAATGTTAGATCAATGAAAAGAAACTTTCATAGATAGAGACTTATCAATGAAGGCGTTGCCCTCGTGTGTAACCCCACTTAACCACTTATAAACAGTTATGGAGAAAACATTGTAACAACTATAATGAAACCTGACAATTCTGAGCTATTTTTGTAGTAGGTATGCTAGAGATGGGTCTTTTCTCACCTTGTAAATCTGACTCTATGGCTGTGTAGTATTGTAGACAACCATATCTTGTCTATCCTTAGGATGAAAAGAGGCGACGGCTCAGATTACTTGCATGAAAGCTAAACATTATCATTTCCCAGGCACAAATACAGACACTAGACTGCTATTGAAAAATTGTTGATAGTGAAAGTGAAAGCCAAAAACACTTCTCGAGCTGAAATCGAGAATCCGACAGGACCACGTTCAACCGTTGCACTTGACATCACTAGACCAACACGAGACACCGACCGGTGTCGATGTTGCAGGCAGGGAGCTTAGGAGGTCCCTACCTGCCATATAGCAGAGTTTATGAAAGAGTATAATTTTCTTCGTTTTTGAGATGACGATATTGTATTTTTGACATGTTATTGTAATGTATTGTGTTTTTGTTTTGCAATAATTGTAATTTTGAATTGAAATTATTTTTATTGACAAATTTATTTAATGACATAGAATTGAATCAAAAAAATATGCTAGTTGAATAATTGTAATGATAAATATTCTTTAATAAATAATAATTATTTAATAAGTACATACATCACGGTTATCATAAAGATCACGGTTTATGCACCATCTCTTCCTACCAATTTGTACGCCACGGCTGAATATGTTAGAACTTTTCTGTACCTCATTATCTTGCATTCAATTTATCATGTACACCATGATAAACAAATAAAATATTTACTTACTTAATTACTTTTCCCCGTTGAATAACCCATTATAAGAAATGTATAAGTACCGTATTACTTATCATGTTTGTCTTGTACAGCTAAAATGTTTATTCAGAGTGTTACAAGAAGTGAAGCGCGGTCACTGTCAGGCTGCATAGAAAAGAAAAAGAAGCGCGATGTCACAACGCTTGTAATTTATTGCAAAAAATGGAGGAGTTATTCACAAAAAAACGATTGATAATTTATGGTGCTTATAATCGGAAAAAAAATCAGAATGATTGCATGTAGGTATGGTTTTTAGTCCTAGTATGGTTTTTAATCGTAAAAAAATTTATTGAGGCATCTTCTTCGATCAATAATAGTAATTGATCGAAGGGCATCTTCGTCATTTTTTTCTATCGTATCAAACTAATTGTGATATGTTTTCACAACACATTACCTAATTAAAACTTGCGTTTAGTACTATTATTGATTGGAGGCTTAGGTCCTATAATCCCCCTAATATTCGACAGCATTAAATACACAACTGCAGTATAAAATCTAGTTTTTGATCTTTAATTTTAACTCGTCCCAGTTTCGAGTGAGTCAACACCGGTAAGATCTCACGGTTATTTTAATACCGTTACCAATTTAACTAGAACTATGTAGGAGGTTACCTCAAAATATACAGACTGAAGACTGTTTTATGAGCCTATGATTTGCTCTGGTTCCGCTTGAGATCTGCGTATTTTGGTTTATTTGACGCCATTGAATGAATAAAATGTTTGGGAAATGTGACGTTAAATGTTGTTTTTATTTTTTAAGTATTTAGGTAGGTATACAAGTTTAAGAGTTAGTATTTTATGTACTGTATCACGTATTTCATCCGATTTTCATAATGTTTTTGGACTATCTATTGAATCGACTCGACTCACACTCATACGAGGGACCAAATAATTTCCTTTATCTGAAGACTATGAATACCTACAAATTTTGAGGGTCTTCCTAGGCAAGCCTTGAGGTGTTCTCGACAGAGTAATGAGTCGAGCTTTCGAATTTATGACTTAGATAGAATCCGGGTCATCAATCTCTTTGTGTCATGTCGTATTGGTTTTAAGTCGGACTGGAAGCCAATAGAAACTGCGGAGGATAATGCAGATATTGAATGTTAATTAGTCTCAATAACAGTTTAATAGTTTTTTAAAATAGAGCGAACGTAGTAAATATAAATTTATCTCGATGCGGCCATTGCCTTCCATTTTACATCCAACCATAGAGACGAAAGAATGTTAAATTTAAAAAGTACAATGTTTAGGTACAACATTCTATTTTCAAAACAAAAAAAACGTTTTTAAATGTTTACGCGCGTAATTATTTTTGATACATAAAAACGAACATCGCCCACGTTCCCTTTCACGGATCTCTAACGGAGTCTAATTTAGGTTAATTAGTGGCTATTGATATAGGTAAAAATGGGCATGGTGACACTTTTGTAATGGTGTTCTGTTTTCTATGGTGACAACTGAAAAGGGTTGGGTTATGAATAATTTCTTACGGGTCACACGTTAGGAGTAGGATGTTTGATATCTCCAACATTGTGGTTGCCGTAGAAAAAGGTATTAGGTACTTACGTATCGGTTTTTTTTTATTTATCCCCCAAAATTGACCCCCATTATCAAAATACTTTGGTTTACGTTACAAGTCCGTGTTTAATCGGTCCAGCAGTTCAGAGTGTGTGTAGGCTTTTGGCTACCTACTTAGTGCGTGTAATTTTGTCATTTAATTTGGTAATGTGTGTTTTGTTTGTGCAGAGCAGAATTAACAAAATTTTTTTCTTATTTACTTTTAAGTATTTTTGTTACATCATCATCAGCCTACAGCAGTCCGCTGCTGGACATAGGCCTCTCCAATTGCACGCCATTTAGCTTTATTCTCGGCAATTTTCATCCAGCTGCTACCAGCCACCCTACGAAGGTCGTCGCTCCACCTAGCCTGAGGACGTCCTACCTTACGTTTGCCGATTCACGGTCTCCACTCAAGAACACGTCTACCCCAACGGTCATCGGTTCTACGGCTAATATGGCCGGCCACTTCTGCTTGCTTATTCTGTGTGCTATGTCGGCAACTTTGGTTCTATGCCATCACCTCATTCCAGATTTTATCCCTCAGAGAGACTCCAAGCATAGCACGTTCCATAGCTATTGCGATTTTGGCACATGTAGCAAGGCAAATGTGGGGTTTATGTTACTAACATGTTATTGGAAATAAACCCAGAATTTGTGTGCCGATTCTCTTGTCACAAATGCCTCTAAACTAGACAAAAAATCACTAAAATTTGTTCCATTCTGAAATTTACTAGAGTGACACAACTAAACTGTTTTAGTTTAACAGCACTACGATGGCCCTGAGTTATTAGTTCAGTGAATGTTTACGTTTTTCACCTAAAAGTTTGAATGTCTAACAAAATCTGAACATCAATCGGACTATTTATAATCGCGATTAAAAAGGTGTGGAATAAAATTAGTTGGCGTGAACTTAAATTCACACCAACTGCAACACCTCGACTTCAGACGTGCAAAAACGGTACTTTTTCTTTTTTTTTGCAGATAATTCGAAAACGGTGTGTCCTATCACAAAAATAATGAAAATTTCGACCCCCTTTGAAAACCCGTTAACCTTTAAAACTCTACATGTTGATATTTTTATTTTATATTTTCCACACAAATAGTAAAAACTTCCTTTTAACACGTCGAAGCTGCCTCCAGCTCTAAAAAGACGTAGCGAAAGATTTAAAAAGAAATACCTACGTGTACTCGCGATTGTCAAAATCTAATTTATTTGTGTCAAAATTATTTTTAAATTAATATTATATATATAAAAAAATTAGATATTTTTTTTGCAGAATAGCTTCAAGATTCTCATAGTAAAAAGTAAGGAATTTTTGTGATAATTTAGTTCGGTGTACAAGAGAATCGGCACCTCTAACAGAAAAAATTCATAATCATTCGAAATCAAATACCTAACACTAAACAGGTTTCAAAACTATGTAATGCAATTATAAGTTTGCTAGCCCATCAAGCACGCGAGAACCTGTTTTAGTCTATACTAATAGTCAACCAGCTAATATTATACATCCAGAATGATTAATTGCAGCCTGCACTGGACAGACCATCGACAATATTATCCAGACAATGAGTCTGGCTTGATGTGGCGATACAGAGTTTTTTTTATTTTAAAGAAAGTAACATTTAAAAAGTATGTTCTTGTAGATTAATAAGTTTTTTGTTCAGCTCAGACTTATTATAAGTTTAATAGAATCCTTTCTCTAGCAAAAGTTATTTCAGACATTACTACCGAGTTATGTAGAGTTATCGTTTTGTGTTTGCTTGTTTAATAGAAATTAGGTACCCTCAGAGTTTATTTGCTTTATAATTATGTCGTGTATGTTGTTATGTCTAGAAACGCCAATTTAACCTTAAATGAATTATGAATAAATCAAGCTTGTAATCTTTGCTTTATTCTGGGGTAAAATCTTACGGAATTATTCCCTCTCGTGGCTTTGAGAGCATACACCTTACATGATTGGCGTACATATTAAATGTATCTTTACTCGATTGCAGAGTTATGCACGTATCTACAAAAGCGATAAACATCCTCAATAACTTTATATGGTCGGATGACACCATTATACTCTATTGATATTATTGTTTATATCCATTATGATGGCACTTGTATCATGTAGGCTTTATTATCATTCCGATAGTCTATGCTTCTATTGTATTACCAGTACCTACATAATGTATGCTTTCGTAATAGATTAAAGCTCACAGGATTATGAAAACGATGAGAATAGTAGTTTTAAAGTCATAGTTTTTGAAATAGTACAATATATTCATCGCTTATACTTAGATACAGCCATAATTCGTCATCCAGGTCCTAGGGCTTATTGTTAGCATCACTAGAGATTCTAAGTTTTGCGAAAGAGGTTAGCAACATACGTATTAATTAAAACGATCGTAATTTAAGTCACTGTTATGAAAAAAATAAAGGCGTGTCGCGGAGCGGCATGTCACCGAATCATAATTTACCTACGTGCCAAGCTTTAATAGATTTTGAAAATAGAACGACCGACATGTATACGTTCTCGGTTTACATTATAATGATAAAATTGTTTATGGTCCTAGCATTCAAACCTTTGTGATGTTTTCATTTTTAATTTTCCGCTGTTTTCCCCGCTTCTCAAGAATAGATATAATAGGCAAAGGAAAGGGTGCGCTAAACGATACTTTTTATTATTAATATGGCGCTATCGTAATTAGAGCGAATTTATATCTGACTGTCTAATATGATTCTAATCAGAATTTCATGATCTTTTATATCATTGTTATTGACCTTTATTTTGTTGTTATTGTTCCTACTCATATTTTAAACATAAATATTTTATACCTTCTTTCTAAAACGCGTATCCAATCAATTTTACATACATACAAATATAGTGTAACACACATTGAAATCTAAGAGTGAATTCAAAATTCAAAATTTATGGCCGAAATAAATCATTTATGAAGCAATAAAATGTTTATTGTTGTTTATGGTTCCTTAACGATTTGTATCCGCATATCAAAAGTCCCGACCCACGTAATTTCCCGCCAACGTTTTTGCTTAAAAAGAGAACGCAGGAAATCGCATCAGCCGGCATTTCGAGACGGCTGCATCCTATAACTACGAAAATGCACCCAGACATTTCTATAGGACACTACCTCCCCCCATTCGAACCTAGCGATATATATAACGTAGGCACGCTTACCATGACTATGACTAAGAGGCACAACATTGTTCTTTCATGCTGCGAATGGAATTAAAAAAAGAACTTACTTTTCGTGGTCCACTCTGCACAATGGTCTCGTATTCTAAGCCCTCAGACATCATTCTCACAATTTTATTTAAATCACAATTGAACACTAAAATTATTATTTTTGGTATTTTTACCGGTTCCACACTACGGTATTATTAGTTTCATATAGAGCTAGCGGAGCGTTCGAACGTCGTACCGGCACTAAATCTTACAGAGATAAATCACTGTTCCATTAAGTATTTGATGGGAATTATTGTTTGAATGAAATTATAACGTGGTGCCGGCGGTCGGCCCGGGTGCAGCAACCAATATCACGCCCACAGCCTCCCTCGCTCTCCAGTGAGTGAGTACATACAGATATATAGCCATAGAAAGTAGATAAACATCCCAATACCTACCTACGTGTTAAATGTAAAGTGCGGCTTATATACCATGATTTTTAGTATTTCCTACGCTCCGTTGTATGGAGAAGGTGTACGCAACGTTTTGTTAAGAATGCGAAAGAATTATAAAAATAAATAAATACATAAACATCAAATAATAATTTATATAAATTTAAGTATCAAGACTGAAACGACATACAAACAACAAAAATAAGGTACATTTTAAATCCAGATTGAAGAAAATAACTGTAGTTTTCTTTGATCAAATGGGTAAACTAAACGTATCTTGTCAAAATAACTGTCGTCTGTCAGTGTCAATCAATGAATCAATTGTCACTGTCAGTCGTAACATTTGCCACCAAACATGCCGTGAATCTGTTTGCGATACACAGCGAAAGTCAACAAACCTCGCTAAACACAAGAAGAATAAATCGTAAAAAGTGGTGTTTAGGAGTGTGTTTATTAAAGAATATTAATTCCATTACACACATTATAATTCGAAGAGTGGTGAGGCAGTAGAACATCCAATTGTGTCATCATGGGAGAAGACTTGAAAGATCTGAAAATACTGAAACAAGGTGCCGAGGGAAAGCTGTACATTTGCAACTATTTGGGAAAACCAACATTGATAAAAGAGAGATTCAAGAAAAAGTATCGGCACCCAGATTTGGACGAAAATATAACCAAAGAACGTTTGAAAAACGAGGCGCGTTCCATAGTCCGGTGTAAAGCTGCTTCGGTCAGAACTCCAGCATTATACTTAGTTGATTTCCAAAGATCCCGAATTTACATGGAACATTTGGTAAAAAGTATTACAGTAAAAGATTTTCTAATAAATCACGTAAAAGGTGAATCCGCCAAAATTAAATTACACTCAATAAGTAAATTGATTGGCCACACAGTGAGAAAATTACATGAATCTAATATTATTCATGGAGACTTGACCACATCTAATATGTTACTTGTTCCAAAACCAAAAAATGATGATGAAAAATGGCTGGATGGGGAATTAGATATCGTAATGATTGATTTTGGTCTTTCATTCATTGGATCAAGTGGTGAGGATAAGGGTGTAGACCTGTATGTTCTTGAAAGGGCAATCATAAGTACTCATAATGACTACCCACAACTATTTGAAGAGATTTTAGAAGCTTATAAGAAGCAAAGCAAAAAGCAAATAAGAGAGACAATAAGTAAGTTTGAGGAAGTAAGAGCAAGAGGAAGGAAAAGAACCATGGTTGGATAGTTTTAAGGAATAAAGTTTTTAATTTAAAATTTAGTGCCTCTCATTAAATTTGATCAACCCCATTTTATACTGCTCAATTAAATAAAGCAGCAATTTCACTTGGAAAGTTGCTGTTGAGCTTTAGGATCTAGTCTTTTAAGCAAGCCGATGTTTTCTTGTACGAAAACCTATGTTACATCAGGTTTTCGTACAAGAAAACGTCGTCATTATTTTTATTATGCCAGCAACTTTAGCTATAAAACATTAATAATTCAAACAAGCCAGAGCAGTTTTCGCACACACAAGCTCGCCGCTAATGTTCAACGCATATTACAATACAACTTTCAAGTCCCGTCCCATGTAACAGGAGGCGAATCTTTTGTTATCAATTGGGCACAAATAAGTCCAGACACCGGGCTGTTCTGTAACTGAGAAATGCCTTCCTAGTGAATAAACTGCTTATATGATATGATGCTCTGTGCTGCTTATATAAGCGAACCAACGATCCTATGTTCAAAATTGTAAAACACAAAATGAGGTTGTCTGAAAATTTGGAACGCAACTGTCAAACTCGCGTCATGTCATGATCATCTGCGGATAACCTAAAATTTTACTCCGATATCTTGTTAAAAATATTGCATTAAATTTTCAAAATGAGACGTCAAATTTTATGTTTATCAACAAAAGTTACGCAAAATAGTTGCACAAAAGCATTGCCATTGACGAGTAAGTAAGAATCGAGGAATTGTAAGTCAAAATTGAACTTTTTTTACGATCGAATAAACATTGATTCTAACGTTATTTTCTAGGATACCTAAGTACCCAAGAGGCTATAGATCGACGTAATCACCTTTTCACGTTAGAGAAGAAGCGACAGTTGGATAAAGTCGGCAGAATCGAGAAAATCGAAGTCCAGTACAAAGGTGTACCAAATGACTGCACACTGGTTATGAACAAGGGTATTTCTACGCCTTACGACTGCGCGAGACGTAAGTTAAATGTTTAAAATACTTAACATAACACATCACGCCTGTAAAGTACACTCAACAAGCATATTACAAACCCTAGAAAAGAATCCTTGGAAACATGCTGGTAGGACAATCTAGAGGCTAGACAAAATCAAACTGGTTGCTTATTGAATTGTATAATTTGTTGTTTTTACTTAACTCACGGACTATATGTTATTCCTAGTTAATATTTTAGGAAAATCCTATCCTTTTACAATGTTTGTAAATATGTGAGCACTATGATTGATTGATGTCATTGATTTATCTGTCTTTGCTATATTTTGAATTATTTTTACCTATGGGTATAGGTGGTATAGGATTTTATTCTTGGTGCATCGTCTTCACATATTAAAATATAATTAATGGATACAAGGTCCTGGGTTCGATTCCCAGGTCGGGTAACGTGTTATTGGGTTTTTCTGTATGGAATTTCTCAGTAGCAGCCCGGAGTCTGGATTTGTGCCCGGTTAATGGCAATAGGCTCGCCCCCTATTACATGGGACTTAAAAACATAACTGGCGAAATGTGGGTGTGCTATACGTACACCTCTGCCCAACCCTTCGGGGAAACAAGGCGTGATGTTATGTTTTTATGTTTAATGGATACAAAATATTCTTAAACATTTTAAAAGAGTAACTAATGGTGGAGTTTCTTGCCCCTTCTTCTCCATACGAAACTACCGTTTGGAAGTGGCGCCTAGAATCAAATCTATTTAAAAGTAAATGTTGCCCTTCAAAAGTGCCTATTAGTGCCTATTTGAAATCAATGCGCTGACTTTTATATTGACCCAGAGTGGGAGAAGTTATTTGATGATTTCCTACCCAAAAAAAAGGCTTCTACTGAGAAATTACTGAAGAAAAACCCAATAACACTTGGAAATCAAACCCAGGACCTCACATTTGGCTGAAGAGCTTGCAAATACGATAATACTAGACCATTGAGGCAAATTATTAATAAATTTATAAATTACTAGTAGTACTTGGCCCGCGTCTCCGTCCGAGTGGATAAAAAAAAAAAAGTAGCCTATGTTTATCAGACATAATTTGGGCCTCTAATGGTAAAACAATTTTTCTAATCCGTCCAGTAGTTTCGGAGCCTGTTCAATACAAACAAACAATCAAATCTTTCCTCGTTATAAAATTAGCATAGTAGTCAATGTGATGTTGTATTTTCTTTTATATTGCCTTCCTATGGTAAAGTATCTCTTATTTACCTTGCATTGTAACAAAAAACAGTTACATTTATCATTTTAATTGGTATGGACAAATTTAACATATCAACAGTTATATGTTCTTTTATGTAATATGTTATTAGTGAATAAGTCCTTGGAGTACCTTTAAATAAATAGAAGCCAAAACCATAAATAAGTACTTTAAACTCTATAACGAAATTACTATATTCTTGTTACTGTCAGTTGTTTAGGCCATATAATAATGTATTGTTACTGTATTTTCAGATTTAAGTGAATGGCACTCAGACACCAGTGCCCTGGCTCTGCTTGATGGCACTGTGTACTGGGATATGCACAGACCACTAACAGAAAACTGCACCTTAGAAGTAAGTATGTTTTATGACTAATTTATTTATTTATAATCAATAAAAATTAACAGCTTACTTTTTTATTTACCAATACATATTAATCAATGACAAGGACTTTGGATGCTTGTTTTTAATACTGAAAGTTTTCATGATAATTGCAACTCTAATCTAGATTAAAACTAGATTCATGTCTGAGTATTATTGGGCAAGGTCTGCTTGTGATTCAGCCCCACCGGTCAATCGATCAGGTTAAGCTATGCTTGCCGCTGTTGGCCCGTGCATAGATGACCATCTTTACGTACTAAGAACCCTCCGTGCCTCGGAAAGTACTGTAAGCCCTTGGTTCCAGCTATCATTTGTGGATCTTTGACAGTTGTAATGGGTCGTCAGAACCGCAGCTAAATACCTGCCTTGTATTTTACATGAAGCAACTGATTTACCAGTTGTAGGTTGGAGGTTCGAACCCAGACAGGCGCTTTACTTTGTGTGAATTAAATCATAACAGTCTCAAAACGGTGAAGGAAAGCATCATGTGGCTTGTCTTGGGGCATGTCTTAGAACCAAAAATTCGAAGACATGACATATACCAACCCGTACTGGGCCCGCGTGTTGGATTACAGCCCACTCCCTCTCACAGAGAGGAGGCCTGTTTCCTAGCAGTGGGAACATTATAGGTTGATTATGTTATGCGTAGCTGACCGCCACAACCCGGTTACTGGTTAAAAGGCAAAAGCGTCATGATAGCCAGCTAAATTCAAATTTTCTAAATTTTTTTGTTAATTTGCAGGTCCAGTTTGTATGTTGATAATAAAAATATAATTTCGCGGCTATCTTACTGCTACATCCAACTTGTTAATGTTAGGAAAGTAAATGTTTGGGAAACTTTTACCTACCCCCTGAATAAAAACCCAAATCTGACCCAAAGTTTTCCTGATATTCAATTCTTAGTTAATCTAATTCTTTCTCCTAATTTTTGTCCTCAACAGCTCCAAAACTTCACGATTGAAGAGCCCCAGCAAGTCAACAGGGCGTTCTGGAGAACATGCTCGTTCATGCTTGGTGCCTGCGCTACTGTAGCTTTCAAAGATACCGTATCTGTTAAACTACACAGCTTTCCTGGACCTGATAGTAAGACCGTCTTGCAAGTATTATTGTTCATGTTCCAGTCACATGTTCGCAATCTCCTTATCACATGGAACTGATCCTTACATTAGGAATTAATCTTTTCCTTGTTTTATTCCAAAAGTTTGACTGGCAGTTGGCAGTTTAGATAAGAAAACACAATATATAGGAGCCAGCTTAACATAAAAGTCATAAAATCAAAAGCTTTTTGCAGCAACTGCACCAATTTAATATCAACCTTTAAGGAGGATGACTAATAATATTAGAAATGTTCAATAAAATGTAATTTCAAAGAAGGCCTAATAAATGAGAGAATACAAAAAATCTGTAAAATCAATGGAAGTATCAAGGACCTACACACTTTAAAAGAAGGGATTATTTCCGTCCTAGTCGCACGGTACGGAATGTGTGGCGCTAGTATGAAGTTACATAGTCGTGACGTCACTTCTATGATAGTGCTGTCTTTATTTTAAAACTTTAATAACTTGGCAATTTTTAAGCTTTTACATTTTATATTATTGCCATATATGCAAATAAATATCTTTTGAGTTAAAAGTAAAAAAAAAAAACATATTTCCCATAAAATACATTTTAAAATAGTAACGGTGGAGTTTTTTGCCCATTATTCTACATACGTAATTACCTTTTGGAAGGGAAAGCTAGATTCAGTTCCGTTTTCTTGTAAATTTTGACGTTCAAAAGTGCCTATTCTGTGCCTCTTTGAAATAAATGATTTGACTTTGACTTTGAACACCCTTTAAAAATTGCATTCTATGGCATTTTTTACCTATATAGATCACCTTTGCACAGCCCCTATGAACTTCCCAGCATCTTACCAACCCAAAACTCAGTCCGCAGTGGTTCCTTCATCTATGACGTGGACCTTCCAACCCTGGGCGACTGGAAGCCGTCCCCGCAGGAGTTAATAACCCTGAGCGCAGAGTACGTGAAGCTGCTGCGACAAAACGAGCCCATTGAGAGGCTGGAAGTCGGTGAGGAACTGGCTTTGGAAATGTTTGTGGAGAATGAGCATAAGACCGGCCAGATACCTAGTATTGCTAGGAATAATGGTGAGTGGCGAATATATATACTTCCAATCTAGTTACTATAAGAATACTTCACAAATATTTGTTTTATTTTAGCTTTAGCGCGTACGAGGGGCCGCATGTAGCAACCTACGATTATTTCTGTGTTCTCTATACAAGGTATCTTACTACTTATTATTTGTTTGCAGGTAAAGTGACACTATACAAAGTGGGCAAACATGTAGATATCTCAAAGGGGCCCATGATCAGCAACACTAAACAGATCGGACGGGTAGCAGTGGTGTCCGTACACAAACTTAATGGTTAGTATTTAGCTACTAGTCTAGTCTAGTTAGTTAGTAGTAGTATTAGTTTTACATCACAACAAGCGGTGGTGGGAAATAGATGTTGTTTTTTTTGGTGTGCAAGAAAGGAAGGAGGAAGGAGGTTTGTTTGTGTATGAGAGACTGTGGCCAGTTATAGTCTATTTTGAAAATGTGATTATTTGCGCTATGATTTTTTTACGATTTTAAGTGTCGCCTGAAACTAGACTAATCGTACGATAGACTTCAAATGGCATTCATGGATTAAGGCCCTTCTAAGGCAACCGTTTATCGTTGGTATATCGAATTCAAGCGCGGTCGACTAACTTTGGGGGATGAAGAAAGAAGTGGTCGCCCTTTGACGGCTGTTACGGAACACATACTAATTGCGAATTGATTGAAAAAATATGTGCTTTATTATTATTCACAGCGTGTTTGTACACTTGGTAACCACAAGTAAAGCGCGCGTCGCATCGTGTGATAAAAATGTCCATGTCGTAGTGATATTAATCATACCAATTAATTGCAGGCTCTGAAAACAGTGACATCAAGCAGCTCTACAGGTTCCAAGGCGTCGCACTGCCGACCGGCGTCATCATCAACCACTTCGCCTTCTCCATACTCACTGAGAGAGCTAAGAAATTGGTAAGCCTTTAAACAGGGTGACTTTGAAAACGATCGAACATGGCTTCCTTGAGGTAGTCAACATGGAAGAACACGCGTGTTTTAACCGATTTTCATAATTTCTTTTGACGAGTTTATTGAACATTGACGTATCACCTGGACTCACGATCTTTTGAGAGACCTCATAAGTTCCTTAATCCTACGACGTTGACTACCGATTTTGAGGGTCTTCTGAGACACGCCTTGAGGTGTCCTCAACAGAGTTGTGAGTCGATTAGATTTCGAGGTAACGGCTTAGAATATACATATGTAAGTGAGATTCTGAAATTAAATGATAAATGAATTTCTTTCTGTAACTACTTGTCAGTATTTAAATAGCGAACGATCTTAAAAATACGGCAATTTCCCCTCATGCGTTTGGAACCAAGAACCGAGATGATCAAGTTCTCATCGATCTTGACAGACGGCACTTTTGGCAGAATTCAACTTCGTATTTAATTTAAATATACCTACTTTTAATTTCAGAATGCCGTCAAATCTCCAATCCAAAAACCAATGGAAAGTGAAGAGTCTGAGAGCATATCAATGCAGATGAAGGCATGAACACGATAGTACCTTAAATTAGTCCGTAAAATATATGTAGTTTAGCTATCTCTAAGTTAATAAAATGTGGTAAGAATTCATCTACCGGTGTTTTTATTGTTACATAATGATCAACGACTACCTTGTTTTTCAACTCAATTTATTTTAGTAAGAATTCACGTAACGTTCGGATACAATTCAGCATAAAATATAAGTAGGTTGTTTGTATTGTTTCTCTAGAAACGTGAATAAAAGCCCAACTGCTGAGCGTGGCTCCACGCCTTAACCAAAAATATCGTTCGCGCGAATACGCGATTGTTTATATCAATATGGCATACTCGCGCTACCAATTAAGTCGCATAGGTAGGTACTGTAGAGATTATAGCCTATTGCAACTTTATGTTGATAAGTAGATGGCCGGTTAACGTGACAAACATTAATCTAGATAGAGAATAGGGTGTCAGTTCTTGGCAGACAAGCCAAAAACAAGGATAAAATACATATTTAAAAATGCATGCTGTCTAGGAGTAACTAGCGATCTTACGAACCAAATCTAGTCCCGGTACAGAAAGCCATAGGCTCTCACAGTACGTCATTATTCAGGTAAACGATCGCGTATTCGCGCGGCAGTCTCTTCCGCTCTCGGTAGAGAGTAGTTATATTCTTTGCTCTTCCGATTAGGACTCTAGGTGGGGTTTTCATGAAAATGCACGCCAACAGATGGCGCCACTCTGTCAAGAGTTCTTCGATTTCGAGTCGACAACGAATAAACATTAAATGATCTCGTTCATGATTCATTCAGAAGGTGAAAGGAGCCTCCCCGAGCGACGTATTTACTGAGCCACTATACGTCCGGCGCACCCTAGCCAATCAGCGAGTTTCCACGCTGATTGGCTAACCCTTCACTACGATGTGTGAACTGTCGCGCGCGTTTTCATAGAAGTTTTTCTACAGATATAACGCACGATCGCGCGCGATCGTCGCGTCGCGCCAGTATGAACGAGCCTTTAAGCTGGCCAGTCTCTCATACATAAAAACTTTTTTTCGCAATACTTTCTGAGTGGCCTGGTATATACACTTTTGAAAAAAGTACCTCGTAAATGAATAAGTAAAACAATCTCGTAGAAATATTATTTAAAATTTATTTTTTACATAATATAGATATCTGAAATGACAGTAAAACACTACAGTAGTAAAAGGTCATCGACTTTTCTATAGACATCAAGATTGATTTCTAAAATGCTTATAAGTAAAAATTAGGTTCTAGTCTCATTAATAAACCCTCTATTTTGAAAGCATACTCAATAAACTGGTCTCATGTATCCTTCATCCATAATTATGTGGAATCTGGTGTCGGAAATTAGGCCACTGGAAAGTGCTACCGGAACGAGAAGTAGCCTATGTTACTCCTCATAACAGCAGTAAAAGAGTAACGGTGGAGTTTCTTGCCCCTTCTTCTCCATACGAAACTACCTTTTGGAAGGGGCCCCTACAATCTATTTAAATGAAAATTTTGACGTTCAAAAGTGCCTTTTAGTGCCTATTTGAAATAAATGCTTTGACTTTGACCGTGTATTAGCACTCCATTTATTTTCTACTCCATGATCGGATCGTCTTTCGTCCCAATTTATAGCATAATCTTTCCCTCTTTTTTCGTTTCCTTACTTTATATTTTTGTTGTATCTAGAAAATATGGAATATGGATGAATTAATGACGTATGGGTTATTCCGTTTTTCCACCCAAAAAAATCCACCTTTATGGTTGACAAGCGGAAACACATGTCTCTTAATCCAACCTAGGCCTAGTTAGATACACGGAATTGATAGGCTTGGCTTAGATTTTTTGGGGTGGATAAACGGAATTACCGGATCTATGAATAACACTACATAGTAGGCTAAAATGGATGAATGGTTCTTGGAAGAAAATAGGCAGTTGGGCAACTTTAATAGAGGTAGTCAAAGGCGAAATTGGCATTAAAAGTAGGTAGAATTTTAATAGTCAAGACTGTCATACTAATCATTCTTTGCATGCACGATAACTTGCCATAGGCAAAGCGCAAACCGAAAACAGAATATTCCGATGTCACACAATAGTAAACTTTATTTTCAGTTTTCTAAAGTTCAAACTTGCACTAGCGGTCCCGAACCCGTTGCAATCTGTGGCGGTTTTTGTACAACTTTGTGCAGCACGTTCACAATTATTTTACCTCTAACAGCAGCAATCCAACAGCAACTCTATTGTAACGAGAATAAAGATCACTGTAATTTTGACAGATTTGTCAGTGGCAGCAAACCAACAGTAACCTTATTATAACGAGCATAAAGATCACTGTGATTTTGACAGTGGTGCAAATGCATTGTGATCATAAAGTCGAAATACGTCAGAATGATTGCATTACACCATTGATTTCAGAAGTTCTAAATGCAGAAAACATCAAATTTTTTATATCTATGAAGACTTAGGTTTTTTAGGATCAGACGGCCCATCTTCCTCAGCTCCAACCTGAAATATAGGCTGTGGTTGAGTTTTCTTATAAGCCGGGGCCACCCAAAACGGATTCTCCTCAGCATCCTTAGCAAACTTCAAGATAGCTTCTCTAGGGTCCTGTTCATCATCCACCCTCTTGCTAAGACCCAGATTCCTGATGACGAAGGAGCTGAGGGTACTGCCAGAAGCAGCTACCCTTCCCCCTTGTCCAGATGTGATTGGAAGATCTGGTCGATGGGACTTCACAGGGTCTAACCGGTCTTTCTCCATCTTTTTCTTACTAGTTCTAAGTTTCTCTTGCCTAAACAAGGGTAAAGCATGAGGAGTGATAATCTGTTGAGCGCTTACAACTTCAACAGAATGTTTCTTTCGGTGTGTTTTCACGATGCACAATTTCGCGCCGCGTAAACTCTTCTTCTGGTCGAAATAGCATTTAACCACACCATTCCCGCACCCAACGAAAATCTGGTTCAATTTCGCGTGCCAAATGCCTTTAATGACGTGGGATTTGGTGACATCTATATGCGTGGTTTGTTCAAAAGTCTTCGTGTTGTAAAATATTAGTCTTCCTATATCCTGGCCTCTCTGTAAGGACTCTCCAGTGAATACTAAAGTATCATCTGGACTGAAAGCGCAATCCGTTTGCTCATATCTTGAAAATAAGTCCTCGAAAACATGCAAAGGTTTTCTGAAGTTCCGTAAATCCCATATTTTCATGGTATCATCATTACCTCTGCTGGCTAAATATGAGCCGAGGTACGAATACGATATACTGGAGATTTCTGATTGCTTTTGATGGCAATCTCTGACGCACGCTGTTGTATTGACAAAAGACTTCCTATGGTCCCACATTTGTATGGAACCGTCATAGCAACCGCATGCTACAGTGTTGCCATCTCTTGAGAAGGTGCAAGCAGTTGGTTTGGCCTTCAAGCCTCCTTGCTGACGAGGTTTGATGACGGCCTTGTGTTGTTTAGGGTTCTCTGTTAGCCAGAGTCGAAGGGTACCGTCTTGTGAACATGTCATGAACTCTTCGCGAACTTGTGGGTGCCAGCAGCCACTGTTGAGGGCTGCTGTGTGGCCTTTTGTTCTGAAAGAGAATGAGAGATCGATTAAAAATATACAGCTGGATAAGGAAGTAAGTAAGTCACAGTAACTTGTCGCCAATATGCAGTTTTTCTTACGACTTGCGAAAATTGATCAGTCCTGAGGGTTGGATTTTAGGTACACTATGAAACGCGGAAATTAACAAGCAGACAATGTACAGTGGTAGCCCAGTGGTATCGGCCCCAACTTACGAATTGTAGGTCGTGTGTTCGAACCCAAACAGGCACTTTACTTTGTGTATCTAATTTCATCACCGCTGCTCTATAACCATGGTGAGGAAACCGGCATGTCCTAGAACCAACAAAGTCACCTACATGTGACATCCACCAACACGCACTGGCGTGGTGGAATATGGCCCGCTCCCTCTCAAAGAGAAGAAGCCTGTGTCTCAGCTGTCAGAACACTAAAGGCTGATTATGAAGCGGACAAGCTCGCATGTGGTAAGGTGACACGTTTATACATATGACAAAACAAGTTTCTATTTTTACTCTCGTTTTTTAACCACATTAGATCCCTTCTTGCTAAGCAACAGGAACATCAAATTGTTTATACAATTTCAAGTAACGAATTACTGGTTTTGATGGTCTTTTGGCAGGTGATCTGTAGATCCTCCTACAGACACCTTTATCAACATAATTTCTGATTACGCATTAAAGTCAAAACCAAAGCATTTATTTCAATTAGTAAAATAATATACACTTTTGAACGTCAACATTTATATTAAAATATTATTGATTCTAGTCGCCCCTTCCAAAAGGTAGTTTAGTAGTAGTTACTTTAGCTAATCTGAAAATGATTCATCTGTGGCGGCATCTACACCTCCACGCATCACACTGATGTCACGCAAAATCCTGCATCGGGTAAGCAAGTTTACCGTTGCGCGGTAAACTCTGCTTGCGCGATGCATCGTCGGGCAGCTGCCCACCAGACACAACACCCATCTGGTTGGAGGATCCTCCCTTTTCTATGGAGGATGAGTGAACCGTTCCTCATACTACTATACTGGTGACCCCGACGTGATCCAGTATAGAGGCATGTATTATTAAAATTATATTAACCACTGCCTGTAATAAGCCATCGAGATAAATATAGATAAATGAAAATATTTTCAGCTCGAGAAGCATACATACTTAGCCATATCCGTGATATACTGGTCCCCTTTTACACACTCAAGCACTTCAAACCCGTCTCGGTCCAACACCTTGGCCTGAGCCGCGCCACTGACCACCAAGATGGAGTCCCCAGTTGTGGAGTACTGCAGGGCCTTGATAGGGTGATTCTCGCACGGTTGCAGGGTGCGGAATGAACGCATTGATGAGTCCATACCTGGAGAATGAAGATTATATTGGTTAGGTTTTCCAACATGTATAATGTGTAAGTACAACCCTTACTACTCACACACAGACTCACATCCACACCATCTCCTACACATGTGTATGCGAGTGGGTGATGGTTGTGTTTAGTACGATACACACAACCCAGCGCGTTTTGCCTTTCATTAAAATACTGTGTTTCCATTTCGTTCTTTTATTTTTATTTGTAAAAGTTTTTAAAACTTGAACAGGCTCAATAACTTTGTAACAATTTTATAACACAAGCAAACTATTTGCTTAAAAGGATTCTCCTCGTTGTAACTAGAATAAGTTAAAAGTAGATGCAATCAAATATTTGTTTTTAGGTAGTTCGCAATGATTAGGTAATTACTTTGCAAGAATTTTTCAAAGCAGTTTTAAAACTGTGTTTTGAAGGACCATAAACCTACTATAGAGAATTTTGCATATATCGCGTTTCCATGTTCCACGAGTACTTTTATATGTTGATGGCATCATATTATGAGATGAACACTATTTCGTGAACGCATTCTGTCAGCACAGAGATTTAGCTTGAAGACCTGACACAAGGCGCCATGTAAAATACGAATTTATTGAAATAATTGTGCAATTATACTATACAAGCTTTTGCCCGCGACCCGTGGGACATGACGAATGGTCGCGGTGAGTATCGTCTTTTAGGAAAATATGTACAGCCGGTCTGATATTATTGACAGCCCAGTTACTAGATCACGTTCGGACAAACGTGAAAATATCGCGGATTTTATCACGCATTGCATTTTTTACTCTTGGTGTTGAACAGAGCATTGAGAATCTAACAGAGTGCATCACATCCCGTCGAATAAACACACTGTTGGATTTTCAGCTCTCGGCGCTAAGCAGTGTGTTGAAGATCATGTGCGCGAAAAAATTCCGCCGCGATAGTTCCGATATAACAGATAGAATAGACAAAATGACAGATTTCTTTTATTCATCTGACATTTTGTCTATTCTTCCGTCGACAAAACTTGTTTCTAAGGTGGTCAAGCTAGTCGTACTGATAGCCGATTCTTGTAATTAAAGACGTTCAAAATATAATCGCAATTACACCTCGGCACAATTAAACTTCAAAAACTTGACAAAAATTTATGAAAATTAGAGGTAGTTTCGACAGATTGAGAGACATTATAATCCGAACATTCTTAAAAATACGAGAATTGCCCCTTTGGTCAAAATTTCAGCTGTCAGTTTTGATTGAACCTGATTTGTAGTGAAGAGGGACATGGTTTTCTAATATTCTAACTGGCAGTGGCGTAGCGTTCCGTGGCGGGGCCCCGTAAAAAAATTTGTTTGGGGGCCCTTACGAAGTGTATAGATTTTTTTCGGCTAACTGTTTATTAAACCATTTATAGCTGATGATGACTTTAGTTTTCCTAAAGTTTCTGCCTCTATGGACAATAGTGACAGGTCTGACAGGCGTTCATGTCGGGGGGCCGTATAATTGATACGGCAGATACGGCGGTAGCTACGCCCCTGCGTATATAATTCGTATATATATAATTCCTACAACTAAATCACTTTACTTGATGTTTGACTTACCAGCAAAATCCCAGAAAGAGACGTCATAATCAATTGACCCTGTTGCCAGCCGAGCTCCTGACGGGTCAACTGCCAAAGCGACCACAGCTTTTGTGCCATGAAGCATCTCCACCTTGAAATAAAATGAGTATGTTATAAAATACTATTTGCATCTGTATTATGTATCTACATTATCTTCTTTGCATGTGGGTGGCATTCTAAATATGAATTGGATTGAATTAAATTAGTAATTTTGTTTATGTAGTGTGACTGTATGAGTGTATTATTTCTGAGTCAGTGATGCTCGAATTATTTTTTATATATTTATAAATAGTCGGCCCAGAACTTAAGCAAGGAGTAGAATACGGCACTATCAGTGGCGTCAATCAGATATTGTAATGTGCCGACAACAAAGGGCAATTACATTATCTCAAAAAAATGTTTGTTTCCAAATAGTGCAAACAATTTTATAAAAGTGTAAAAGCTTTTAAAAAATTAAAAACGTTTTCAAATAAGTGTTATTCAAGGACAGCCCTATCGTAGAAGTGACGTCACGACTATGTAACTTCATACTAGCGCCATACATTGTCCGTACCATGGGGTCTCAACTCGAACAAATTATAATTAGTCTTTAAAAAACATCATAGATGGCAGCATGGTAACCATTATGAAAGTATCAATCAGTAATAAAAGAATTTTGGCTGAA
The DNA here is from genome assembly GCA_963555695.1 of Dasypolia templi. Classification (NCBI taxonomy): domain Eukaryota; kingdom Metazoa; phylum Arthropoda; class Insecta; order Lepidoptera; family Noctuidae; genus Dasypolia; species Dasypolia templi. Next base: position 21,095,248 of record OY743156.1, on the reverse strand, counting down.
GTAGATTGGTAAAAATTAAAACTTTCTTTTTTAATGCTGATTTATCCATGCACGTGTTTTCAAGAAAAACATGAATGAAGCCATAAACTTCAACTCGAACCCATAAAATTATGATCTGTTAATCATTTCGTTTAGAGCTCTTTGCAATAGATGGCCTTTTACTCAATTTAAACACATCGGAGTAACATCTATTGTTACCAATTTAAATCAAACAACTTTATTTTTCATCTACTACTTACCATAGAAATGTAAAAGAAATCAATTAACATGTTTTTCTGAACCCGGAACTATTAAACTTTATATTAAAAGGATTGCACAAAACGTTTTAAAAGTAGGTGGACTCCTAGATGGCGTGGTAAAACTACGGTCTCTGGCAATTAGTGAGTCGCTGATGCTGCCATCTATTGAAAATTTGGCGAAGTAAAATTGCCAGCTCAATAGCCAGACTTAGGGCGGTTTCATTTCTTTGTATGGGATTGGGTATCTGTAGGTAGTATTATATTATCTGTGTCAGTACCGAGCGACAAGGACGGGAATAATCCCCTCCAGAAACTTTTAAAGCACGTAGCTTCTTTATATCTACATTGATTTAACAGGTTTTTTCGATTATCTCATTTTTACTACGCCTTCTTAGAAATAACTTTATTTTTATGAATATTTTTAATATTAGTCGCCATCACTATTCCCATGTTTAAAAAATGTTCGCATTCTAATCTCACTCACAATCTGTCAAAAATACAATCAATTTACAAACATTTTAGACATTGATTATTGCTGAGACGAGACTTGAATTTAAACGAAAGTATGAAAATTGGCCTTCTGGCCACGCAGTACACAATAAACTAAGTGTCTCAATGCCAACCAACTTAATAGGCAAATAAATTATTTCTATTCACCGAGGTTTTGAACCAGGCTTTTGAAGCTTTTGAGTCATGTAATTGAGGATCCTAGTTTACATTTTATTTTAGTTCCACCACTAAATTTGACTGACATAACCATAGTTTTCAATCATCCAGAAAATCAGTACAACTGATTATCGCTCCCCCCCACCGAATAGTATGGTAATGTGATGCTACGACAGTTTTCGTTTTATTGCATATTCGGTGTTCAGAACATAACTTACCCTCTTGTATTTTTTTTTGTAATTTTTCTGTGTATATTTATAAAAGTACAATATTTCCAGTGGTACCGTAATGAACATAACAATATTATTCCCTTAAAATCTAAACACACTTTTTGGCACGAATAATCCCATAGAGTCTGGCAAGCGAAAGTAGACACTCGAATTATTTGCAAACTTTTTATATGGCAATGATAAAATAATTTCAAACTCAACTTTCCAAAACAAGATGTCGTGTTGTTGGGTTGTTGGTGATTTGTCGTTCGATTCTGATAAAGCATTTACTAACTCAAAAATGAATAAAACTATTAAAAGTGGAGTGCGAGAGAAGTTGTTTCGCATGATGTCGAAATTTATTGAAAAACAACAGGAGGAAGACGCCGAATTCAAACAATAACAAGATTGTTTACGTGTGGTGTTAGATTTCTTAGGTTAGTATGGCGCTATTAATTTGATACTTTGTGTGAATTCGTATTTATTTTTGTCTTTTTACAAAAACGATTATCTCTATTTTGATCCAAATTCTTATTTATAAGTTAAACACCTTCATATGCCATACGGTTATTTATCATGCCTATAAAAATGTTGCTTTGTGATTTTAACACATTTTTTTTTCTTTTACAGTAAATCTGGAGGGTGTAGCAGGGGTTGATGAGATAGAGAATACTATTAAAAAAATATTAATGTAGGAAACAGTGATTCCAGTGACTCTAATGAATCTTTTCACATGGAAGTTTTAGATTCAGATTTTGGTTATGGTAGTGAATAAATCAATATTGTTTTTTTTTTTATTCAGAGTGCTACTTATAACCTAAAGTCGTATTTTTATTCAAACGAAGGAAACAGATCTTTTGAAATGTCGAAAACGTCTCTTTGATTTGGATCGTAATAGTTAGGTAGCATGATTTTACATTTCGAAACTTAGTTTTTGCTGAAGTTTACTTCGTCTGATTAAAAATACGACTTTATATACAAGAAGCGCTAACTATTTTAATATTAAGAAGGAACACTGGAATTTATAGCAATACTAGCTGACCCCGCAAACGTTGTTTTGCTTCTTTTTTTTTTTTTTTGAAAAATAGATTTTGGCCGATTCTCAGACCTACCCGATATGCACACAAAATTTCATCAAAATCGGTCAAGCCGTTTCGGAGGAGTATGGCAACGAAAACTGTGACACGAGAATTTTATATATTAGATAATTACCACAAACTTAGTGGTAGGTTTCTTTTGTTTTTATAAGAGGTCGCCTAGTTAGGTTAGTAGCTGCTACTACCACAGTATTGATTTATTCCGTTGGTTTGTTCCCATTTTTGAACCCGTCCACATGCTGTGAAGCAGTAGTGTACATATATTATTAAAAAAAAAGGAAATAATTCTAAAGTATCAAATTAGGTTATTCCGTGTATGTCATACTAATTTTAGGGTTGCTATGCTGATATTTTTTAAATTTACCGCCCGTTTTCAGTCTCTACTTTCGTTTGCCAGACTCTAACAAGTTATTACAGATTCTGCAATCCTGAAGTTTTCCGGCAAGCGTCGATTACCGTAAGAGAGATTGTATTCGCGTAAGAAATCGGGATCTTTTTCTACGTTAAGTATTAAAAAAAAAAAAACAGGATTTTCAAAGTCTTTTTACAAAACATGTTAGTTATTTAAAAATAAAAGGACACAGACAAAAATGTATTTTATACCTTTAGCAGAATCCAATATTCAGGTTTGTAAAGTGTTTTTTTTTAAAACACATTAAAGTATCACAACAAACTGTTTCCTTCCGTAGCATCGCACTACATTAGAAAACGATCAAAGGGATAATATTTATCGCAACACCTCAATGTTTAAAAAATTTATAGATTTTATACGGACTGGTGCCCACATCAAGACTGTATTCCAGATCAGAATACTTCAAAGCGGCAATATGAAACTATTTTTAATACCATGTTTAACTATTCCTTTTTGAAGCCAAACAAAGGCTTGTGTGGACCACGTTCCCTCTATGAACAAGCGGACCCAATTGGTAAAGAAGATTTGGAGGAGAAATACAATCAACATCTGGCAAGGAAAAGAAAGTACTACTTCAAGAAAGTACTAAGTATACCTCGATCTGAAGTAGGAATTTTCTACTACAGAAGAAAATACCCACTATACTATTTTACAAATCTCTTAACAAATCAGGATGTTACGTATGGCACCATTCTATCGCCAAAAGAGGTTCCATAGAAATTGGTAGCTGCTTGGTTCAATTCATCAAAGAAGATAAGAGTAAAGGTATCCAGAATTTTTCATTCTTTTCAGATGGCTGTGCAGTGCAGGCCAAAATATAAAATAGGTATATTTTTGCTTTATACCTCCATGCCCTAAAAGCCGGTAATATGGAAAATATTACACACAGGCTTTTTGAAACTGGACATAGCCAGATTGAAGGCGATAGTATGCATTCATGCATTGAAAGAGCCTTAAAAAGTAAAGTGCATTATACTCCTGACCAAATTTGAATGCAAAGGTAGGAGGCAACCAATACTCTGTAAAAGAAATGGAGCAGAAGGATTTATTTAATATTAATGAGTTAAAAGCAAAGGCAGCCTTATGGCTGTAGATATCCATGGCCGAATTATTAAATGGAACCAAATAATGTAAATTAAGGTTTCATGTTGAAAACCGAACACTTCAATTTAAATCTAACTTTAAGGATGAATATTCGGAGTTGAATACTGAAATTCAAACCCGATCAAAGAGAGGAAGAAGACTACTTATTGAGGAAGAAGTTACTACTGAAATACAGTTAAAACAAGCTTATTATCAACCAATACCCGTGAGTAAACTGCTAAAAGAGCAGATAGCAGCGATATGCAGAACAGAAGCCATACCTCATCATTTTCATTATTTTTAAAATTCTCTCCAATCCTGTTCAAATAGCACAGAGCAGTCTTCTGACTCTGAATCGGACTGCAATGATGATTAGCATGATTATATTTTTAATATACCAATGGACCAATGAGCCAACAGGACTCCCAAGTGTTTACTGTTTGCGATGGAACCTGATTTATTATGAATAAAAGGACTTATTATGATAAATAACAAAACCTATGGTTTTATTTCATAACTTTTAATAAAATCGCTATTAAAAATTATCCTGTATCAATATCATCTTCCTCCAATATTGTCATTTATCTGCTAAAGCAAATAAAAGGTATTGAATTATTTATTTTAAAAAAATATTTGCAACATTACATTACTCTTTTGACACCACACATCAACAAACATTACTGTAATGTAATATTATAGTAAACACTATCGCTTGTATTTCACCCGAATAATATCGTAACATCATATTGCCGTTAAGTTTTTTTTCACCGTATTTCAACGAATAATACTGTATTGCATTATTATTGACTACAAAATCGTGGCGTTTACACGCAAATACTATGGTAATGATACGTTGCATACTATACTTTTGCCTTAATTTCAAGTACATTATTTTTGTCAATAACTTTGTCAAAAAACATAGTATAAAATAGATTGTACAAAATTAGGTTTGTTTTGTACGTGTAAATGTCTATTTTACGATACACCCATGCCGAGATATTGGTTTAAAACAGTTTTTAATTTTTCCTATAAAATTTAGATTGATTGATTACCATGTTATTCGATAGGAGGAGCGATCTAATAAACTATATACAATCCTATTGCCACGGCCTGCCAAGAAATGCATTGATATTTTTGTAAACTTGTAAGAACCTAATTATATATTTATATATATAATACATTAATGTTATAATTATTTTATACATAAATGTGAAAGTTTGTATGTTTGACCTGATGTTTTTAGCATGATTTGTTCTCAATCACAAATGCAAAAACGAATGGATTTTAATGTAATTTATAATGAGTTTAGAACCTGCAGGCTTAGCACGAGCGCCCTAGAGAAGCGTATTGTCGACGGAAGAGTAGACAAAAATGGCGTTTCTGTGTAGACAGTAGAAAGTTTTCTACTGTCTACACAGAAACGAAACGCAATTGTACGGTAAAAATGGGTAGTTATACACATCACTAGCAACTAACCCGTTGCTATGGAAAATCACTGTCTATAAAGCAACCTGAGTCTAAGTGTGTCCTCGTGCTCGCGAAAAAGAGATTTCGAGGAGCGTAGAAAGCGATTTCTATTCTACAGTAGAGTAGAAACAGAAAACGCCATGCTAAGCCTGCTGGATTAACACATAGGATACTTTTTTTCTCAATAGAATGTTTAAGTGGGAGAAGCCACTGGCAAAAACTGGTTGGTAATAAATAGAACTTATCCTACCTCGTGACTATTTGGTATCCTTTTCTCTATGGGCAAATCCTCATCATCAGAGCCGCTCAACTCATCATAACTGTCTTCACCATCACCCTTACTTTTCTTAGTTTTATCATCTTTATTCAACAGCCCTTGTGGTATTGGTGGACCAATTTGATCATCATCTTTTGATGACTCTATTGGCAATGGTCCAATCACATCATCATCACTTTCTTCATCCTTTTTTGTCTCTGGTTTTGGCATTGCAGCCTCGGCTTCTAACCTCTTTTTATTGGCTTCTTGCGCGTTTATCTTTGCCTGTTCTACCAACTCAATGACGTCAAAGTTTTTAGCCTTTTTACCGAAGTTTCTTATGCCCATGACTTGTTGAACGTGCTGGTTCTCCAGATCTTCAGCTATTTCTTCAATTTCTTTGTGTTCTTGAATGGGTGTCCGCCCGAAAGTGCCGAAACCAGACGTATTCGCTTCATTTTTATTACTGTTTTCACCTGTTTTGGTGATGTTAAACTTGATTTTCCCGAAGGAAATTGGTTTCTTGTGCATCTTTGAAGACTTGATAACCCTTGTATTTGCTTATTTATTAGTTATTTCAATTTCACATTGATTTTTCATACGGCACCCTTATTGATCCGCGATACCTAAATTATATCCATAAATGTATAATTTCAGATACGGATACTTATTGTAAATAGCAGTGAGTTTATAAAATATCTATCGTTGTTTTAATTCTCGCAACAGTCGCAAATGCACAACAATTATAAATGCACGAATTGATTTGTTTTGCAAATGTCAAAATCAATCTTGTCGTGGAAAACATTACAGATCTTGATTTATTTCAATTATTTTGCATTTTTTTGGTTCGATCTTTGTTTAATTTGTTTTGCAGCAAACCGAAGAGGCGAAGACTGAGATAGATAGATAGAACAGCCAACCCAACAGGTTTACAGGTCCCAAGATTGTGTGAATTTGTGTGTGTCAAATAATGCAAAGTCAAAAGTGTTAAGATATGTGTCAACCATTGAGCTTGACAGTGACACTGACAGTAACAAAGGTCAACAAAAGGCCGCATTCCGAGTTAGACCATAATCGCTGACAGCGCTCACATCGATCCCTGCATTCCGAATTGGTATGTTATCGATTTGAGCGGGCTTACGTCCGTACCCAATTAGCGTGAGCGCGATAACGATGTCATGTGAATCGTCATAGATGACGTCATGACATGCGCCATCTTGCGATAACGATTGAAATTATCTATGTGAGCGCTGTCAGCGATTATGGTCTAACTCGGAATGCGTCCGATAATTTGCGTACCGATTTAGATATCACGATTATGACAGCTGAGAGCTGTCAACATTTCGCTCACTGTGATATTTCTAGGCTGCTTTCCGAATTGGGATGTAATCGATTTGTAAATCGGAACGCTAATTATCGTTGTGAGCGCTGTCATCGATTATGGTCTAACTCGGAATGCATGCGGCCGACATCGTTATCGCGCTCACGTTAATTCGGTACGTGTCACATCACAATTCACATGACGGCTGCTTTCCGAATTGGGATGTAATCGATTTGAGCGTGCTTACACCCGTTCCGAGTAAGCGTGAGCGCGACAACGATGTCCCGTAAATCGTAATAGATGACGTCATGACATGCGCCATCTTGCCATAACGCCGTCCATGCCCTATAGAAATATAACTGGGAGCGAATTGTCAGCTGTCATAATCGTGATATCTAAATCGGAACGCTAAATAACGATGTGAGCGCTTTCAGCGATTATGGTCTAACTCGGAATGCATGCGGCCGACATCGTTATCGCGCTCACGTTAATTCGGTACGGACGTTAGCCCGCTCAAATCGATTACATCCCAATTCGGAACGCAGGGAAATGGAGGCTGACGTAGCGTTTTGTTAGTATTTTTTGAGAATTTTGTTCTGAAGTTAAAGTTTTATGTAAGTCGGTATTTTTTGAATATTTTCAAATCTCTAACGAATAAATTTAAAATAATACTTCTACAAGCCAAAACTTTATTATTATGAAGTAATTTTGTAATGGTACAGCGTTTTATTGTGAGGTTGACTTGTTGTTTCTATGCGCATAATACCTACTTTGAGTCTTTGACCTATAAAAAATTCAATTAATCTAACAACAAAAAAGTACTAGCCTGCGATTATTTAATTCTGTATTATTATTGTTCATGAGAAAAGCAGAAGAATTGGGTAAGCAGGCATATCCAAAAAAAAATACGAGCGTTTTGCAACAATCTGTTTACAATGTACTTAGATTTTTGCGAAATGATAACAAATTGTTTCCAAAATAAAATAATCAAGATTTTTAAAGCAAAGAACTCCAATAAAAAAAATGATTTAAGGTATCCAATATATAACAATTGCACTTGTAAACGCTTTAGATTCATAATGCTAACAATGCGAGATTTTACCATGCCTGCAATTATTATAACGTCGTTATCGTCATTCTGCCTAGGGCTACGGTCCTGAGTGGTCACTAAAGATGTTTGTGCTGCCGATATTCTGTGTTCTCCTCGGCGCGGCCATCGGATATATTGATAAGGGTGAGTAAATAATACTTGTTTAGAATATTCTTGATATTGATAACAATATTAATCGTCGTAATTGATATTTTAACAACAATTTATTAACAGTCTTAACAGGACAATGTCATTAGCTTGTTTTTGGTTCAAGTTCAGACCTACATAACTTCTTCTACATAACTTTGCAAAAATGATCAAACTTTTTGCTTTTTCATTAACATTTAGTAACACTACCTACATTTTTTTTTTACAAATTCAACAAGCTGATGTAACATAAATATAAAACTTGTCATAAACAAAATAAATTAAAGGGGTGACCTGAACTAGATTCTTGTTTTGTGCTTATCTCAAATTGCCTTTTAAATGTAGTAATTTGTTTACAAAACAAATGAGAGCATATTTTTATTTTGCTGAAAATATGAACAATAGTTCTCATTTATTTACAAACATACTGCTTACAAACTTAAACTATTAATAAACAATATGATCATTTGTATGTTATTAAAAAAATGCTCCCAAATGAAATCTAATTCAATAATCTAATCAAACAATTTTGATTTAATTAAAATCTAGAGGGTACTTACAGAAAAAGAAAACTCAAGTCCAATCCAAGGAATTTAATCATAAATCCTAAAATGTCAGTTATTAAAACTGTTTCTTTAATTTTCTAGATGCTCCGCCTCAATGGAGTCCTGTTTACACTGTGAAGGGAACATTAAGCATTCCCTATGCGGAGCTTAAAGAACCTTTCTACACTTGGTAAGTTCCTATTCTTTATCATTTTATATTTTGTTTTGGCCTTGACTGTCCCACTGCTGAGCAAATGCCCAAAATCCTTCTAAGCATCCTTTTCCCGGGCCACCTTTGTTCAACCTCTGTCTGGTCTAGGGCTCCTTGTCACCTCTTCTCTTTATCATTTAAGTAAATTTCAGAATTCCTGCTTACTTAAACAATTAATAGATCATTCTTGACAAAATTGATTCTTCAGATATCCTCATCACTCACTTTTGCTTGGAAAAAGTGTTTTTTTTTTGCCAATGACTGTAGAACTTGTTCAAACTGGAGTTCTGAAAACGTGATGATAGTCTCATAAGACTGTTGTCCCGTAGCTACAACGATTAAGTTACCTAACCTTATAGCCCTGTCTCAAAATCCTTCCTGTATATTAGCAGCTGTTTGCCAGCAGTGCTTGTACCTGGAGAGATAGTAATTGATGTTTAAAAACATAACCGCCTATCTACCTGCCTACCTACATGACTGCCACATTAGTCTAGTGGTGGCAAGCAAGCATGAGATCCTGCGTGCAGTCCTGGATCTGGAATTTCTCATTAGCAACCCGTAGTCTGGATTTGTGCCTGTTTGATGGCAATAGGCTCGCCTCTTATTAGATGGGACTTAAAGTTATCTGGCGAAATATGCCTTATACGTCTGCCTAAGCCTTCGGCAATTACAGGTGTGATGATATGCATATATTATTTTTTCTTAGAATATTTATGCAGTTGTACTTGTATTTACAAAGTGATAAAAATTTATGTTTAAATACATAACTATAAATTAATTAATAATTAATTGTTAATAGGTATGCTCTTTTTACGTTAAGGCTACCTCCAAAAAGCTAATTGAAGGCGGCATTCAATCAAATGTTATTTAAACCAACATTTTATAATGTTACGGGTGTAAGAAGCCAAAAGTCACTTCAATTTTTTCTTCCGGCCATACCTTGGAACCTTCTGGTTACGGAGATATTGTTTACAACTTTTTAAAATGTTTATTTTTTCACGATATAATGTTTAAAATGTTCTACCACGATCCTGTACCGTTGCATGCACTACAGCGAATTTTCACACCAACAGTTAAACTCGTTTCCCAGCAATTTTTGTTTTACTAAGTTATTAGTTTGATGTACTTACTGATTCCGTAGATGACAGCTTCGTGAAGGGTCTTGTTACTCCCTGTCGTAGTATTATATTATCTGTGACCCTATGCATATATTAGTTTTTCTTCTTAGAAAATGTATGCAGCTGTTTGCCAGTTGTACTTGTATTTACAAAGTGATAAAAATTTATGTTTAAATACATAACTATAATTTAATTTATTAATCATTGTTAGTAGGTATGCTCTATTTACGTTAAGGCTACCTCCACTAAAAGCTAATTGAAGGCGGCATTCAAACAAATGTTATTTAAACCAACATTTTATAATGTTACGGGTGTAAGAAGCTGAGAGTCACTTCAATTTTTTCTTCCGGCCATACCTTGGAACCTTCTGGTTACGGAGATATTGTTTACAACTTTATATTTTTTTTTTTTTCATGATATAATGTTTAAAATGTTCTACCACGATCCTGTATTGTTGCATGCACTACAGCGAATTTTCACACCAACAGTTAAACTCGTTTCCCAGCAATTTTTGTTTTACTAAGTTATTAGTTTGATGTACTTACTGATTCCGTAGATGACAGCTTCGTGAAGGGTCTTGTTACTCCCTGTCGTAGTATTATATTATCTGTGACCCTATGCATATATTAGTTTTTCTTCTTAGAAAATGTATGCAGCTGTTTGCCAGTTGTACTTGTATTTACAAAGTGATAAAAATTTATGTTTAAATACATAACTATAATTTAATTTATTAATCATTGTTAGTAGGTATGCTCTATTTACGTTAAGGCTACCTCCACTAAAAGCTAATTGAAGGCGGCATTCAAACAAATGTTATTTAAACCAACATTTTATAATGTTACGGGTGTAAGAAGCTGAGAGTCACTTCAATTTTTTCTTCCGGCCATACCTTGGAACCTTCTGGTTACGGAGATATTGTTTACAACTTTATATTTTTTTTTTTTTCATGATATAATGTTTAAAATGTTCTACCACGATCCTGTATTGTTGCATGCACTACAGCGAATTTTCACACCAACAGTTAAACTCGTTTCCCAGCAATTTTTGTTTTACTAAGTTATTAGTTTGATGTACTTACTGATTCCGTAGATGACAGCTTCGTGAAGGGTCTTTTTACACCCTGTCGTAGTATTATATTATCTGTGACCCTGTATAGTAGGTGTTATAACAATATTACAGGTTTATCATCAACATCATCTTCATTTAGAATCAACTTTTGTTGAAAAGGAGATATTTTTAAATAATAATAAAAATATGAAAAAGAATGTAAAAATAAAAAAACCCGACTGCAACAACCTTCTGAACTTGTATTAGAACAAATCAGTCTGATGCAGTTGGTAGCAGTTTTATTTTAGTTTATTTACTTACTTCGAACCCACACCACAGCAGCCATCAATAGTTATTAATTTTATCTTTTCCTCATTAACTAATGAATAATAAAGGATGTCAAAACAAGGAAACCCAAACCTTAACTAATGGGTGTTTATTCTGTACTAACCAATTTTTATTCTAAGTTTTTGCGAGACTAAAGAACAGCAATATATTTTTATATACAATATGTCCGGGTTCGGACTGTACAAACTTTAGGGGGTGATAGTTTGCTCTATTTTATAACTAAAATTATTGTACATGTGGGGTCTAAACCCAACCCCCTCTGAATGGCAGCCATTTTTGTATTTTGGATGACTTTTTCGTCGCGTCCACACTAAAAGTTATGTAACTTTGGAATTTAATGCCCGATTATCGTAAAAAAAAAACTTTCCATAACAGAAAAGTATTAACAATCAGTTAAATAACTCAAATAATTTTAATAAAAGCTCTAACTTATTGAAATAAATGCTAAAAGATCAACTTTGGGTCAAAATTTACATTGTTTTTTTTTAGTTTATCAAAGTTATTACAAAAAACAGCCCCGAGAACTACCTCTTTTTATGTACGTGTTTCACAGATGGTAAGTTTACCTTCATATTGATACCAAAAATTCGATTCTATGACGATTGGTTTATAAGATATTGTTGTTGAAACATAACGCATGTGTGCAGTTAGTGAATTCATAACGATTTGGTTTTTCTTGAGATATTTACAGTGATGAGCAACGATAAACAAAATTACAAGTATAAATTATTTATTTGCAAAAGTAGAAAATTGTAAGTAGAAAAAAGTAGAAACATTGTCTAGAGTTAATCACAGCGACCAACTATCAACTTATCGTTTAAGTAGTCGTTTAATGGAATAATACGAACCTTTGAACGGAAAGGTTGGGGTTCACTTGAGCTTTAAACGTGTTAAAAGGCAAATCCAGCAAAGAAGAGGGTAGCTTGTTTTAAAAGGTTATACCAAGCCCAACAAATGAGTTATGAACCATAATGAAGCCAGTGAAAGGGAGCACGTAGTTTGTTCTTATTTCTAGTGTTAACATTGTGAAAATCATTATTTTTAGTGTATAAGTTTGCCTAATATGTAACATGTTGGCGAAGATGAATTGTGATGCCACCGTGAAGATACCAATATCTTAAAAAAATCTAAGTGAAACTCTGGCTCTTAGCTACTCCTCCGTTTTGAGGTGTGAGGGTTTGAGGACAGTGGTGATGAAACTATTTACACAAAGTAAATACCTGGCGTCTGCCTGAGTTCAAACTCACGACCTACAACTCGTAAGTCGGGGCTTGTGAGTGTTGGCCCCTGGGCCACTGCTCACAAAACGCACAAAACTATCTTTGCAAGTATAAATTCAATCTTTCAGTATTGTATAATTGTAAAGCACATGTGTGAGCACTATGTAAGTACCTACTATAAAGCAACCATTTTCTGGGTCTTTCTTTGTATGTGTATGTAGTATGTCATGCTCACTCAAATGTCTCGCTGGTGGTGGCGTGTGTGTTGGATCATTAAGTTCCCTTCAAAATGGTTGAGCTGAACGGTGCTGAACCATACGTCATGTTCATGAACGGGCGCCGTCAGTAGGGACTGGTCATCTCTTAACTGCCACGGCTTGTATCTATTTAATTAGAATCAATAAAGCTACAGGAGCAGAATAGTATATAAATTATCCGTATCAGCATAAAATTAAATTCTACGCCGGTGTTTCACCTTTTGACATTAAAAAATAACAATTGTGAGTAATTTGTTGAACAATATCGGGAAAACAGCTATGTCAATAATATTGTTTAAATAAAATTATAACAAATGATCTTAATACCTTTGGTATTTCAAATGATTATCACACATCTTTGAATTGTGACTATGGGCTGATGTTACCAAAGTCAGTTAACATTTATTCCTCGAATAAATATGGTGTCTGACAGTTCTAGTATGGAAAAAGTATCAAAAATTCAAAATCTATTCTCAGGATAACACTTATTCTAGGTAGGTATAGTGAAATTCGCCCTTACTTGATTAAATTAGATATAACTAAAAATACTTAAAACAGTTTAAACTTTTTCTTGTGCTGCCTTTCTCTGAATACCTAACAATCCTATTAAAAAAAAAGCGGTGAAAACGGGCCAAGCATATCATTACGCATTTATATTTAAAAAAAAACACGATGTCTTTTCGTTGATTTGGCCGTGGTCACCCAAACACTATATACAAGACCACAAGATGACAAGACTCTCCACTACTTGAAAATATATTCTCCAGCAAAAAATTGTTTGATCTCCATATTCTCCATTCGTATTATAACTTTTCCCCTCGACTACGTTCACGTGGATGTCGTAAGTTAGGTACTAAAATAGATTCATTTTTATAAAACTCCCTCGACCGACCCACCCCGTGCATCGCATCGCCTGTCCGCTTATTACTTCGTTTTAGCTAGTTCTTTCTAAAAAAAACTTTTTGCTGGGTTTTTAGAGGGTCGTACCGTCATGTTCGTAGCTAGAAGACAGGCAACACAATCTCTTCCTCCTTTCTGCTTTGATTATTAACTTCTGAATCGAGATAATGTAATGTAGCACAATGACCCAGTCGTAGGTATCAGGTTTCTACTAGTAAATCAGGCGTCATTGACTCATTGTTATTCGTGTCAACGTTGTCTGTGTTTTAAAGTTTATAAACAACGTAATGCGAGGAAATTGACAATAGAAGCTGGTGAATGTTGCTATGCGATTCACAGTTATCAACCATTTTAAATTCTATAGAATATACATACATACATAAACTCACGCCTTATTCCCATGGGGGTAAGCAGAAACCACAGAACGCCACCTGCTACGTTCCTTACATACTCCTTTTGCCTCGTTTACGTTCATACATCTATAGAATATGTAGTAAGAAAAACGTGAAAACTTGAATGGTAACGCCGGGAGAACATGAGGACATATACTTAGGTAGGTACTGACCTTATTGGTGACGTTCTTCAATAAGGTCAGGTGCGTAGTAGGTACTCGCAACCGGCGTGCGTGTATGACGTAAATGAGGCAAAGGGAGTATGTAAGGATGCAAGGAAGAAGGCGTGAGTTTATGAGCCTTTCGTTCTACGACTGAACCAGATCATGTACACAGACTAGGTTATCTCACTTTTGTACTACCAGTATTTTCCACATAGTTGACACTAGGAGAGATTTAAATCTCGTTTTAAATATAAATAATATTAAAAGAAAATGTTGCGGAACTCGTAAGTCAAAGTATATTAAGATATTAAACAAAATAAATATATAATAATAAATATGTTTTTGCAGAACTTTATTCAACAAACTTCATTCGCGCCAGGTGCCATGTTTATTAGCCTGAGTTGTACCTATGAGGACCATAACGGTTTATAGGTTGGCTCATCGTAACGCATAGCCTATCCCCATCAGAAATTCACGATCATACAATTATCATTTACGGCTCTGATCATAAAGTTTCAGATACAGAATTATAGGCATGATATATAATAGGTACATTCGAATATATAATATCATCGCATGTACGTAATAGTTCTGATTCATCAATTATTTTGGCTCAGCGCAGTTTAGATTTAGGCTACATGTTTTTTTTGTTGCAATGTTCTGGGTATTAAACACGCAAACCGTTTTCATCATCATCAGTCATAGGTGCATTTTGATTGGCTGTTGAAATCACCACAGATAACAATATGACAGCTTTTTTGTTTTTTGCCATTACCATTTTTTTTTAAATCGAAAAGTCAAGGGCAGAAATGAAAGTTTTTGCCTACCTACTACATCTACTCATACTAATATTATAAATAGGAAGGTATTTGTTTGTTTGGTGGTAAGTTTGTATTTGAGATAAGACAAGAATTCTTTATTAGTTTAAACATTGTACACAGAGCATGCAAGATATTACATCGTTTGAGTCCAATTATGTTTAGCCGTATTATCGGCGTACAAATACTTTTACGTAGCACAGTGGTCTGAAAACCGAGCTCCATACTCATAGAAACTAAATGTCAGGGATTTCAAAAAAAAAAATAACTTTAAGTGTTTTCTCCCATACAAAAAAACACAAAACATTTTTTTTTCTCGCGCGTGGTGCTGCGCATACCCTCCATACTTTAATATTATATAAAGAGAGTCATTTCAGAGACATTCCCATTTTTTTTTAAATCCCCAAACATTTAGATTTAAATGTTAGGGATTTAAAAAAAATAAAAATCATTTTAAGTTTTATTTTATCGTGTCTAGGTATTGATACCCATCACGTGTGCTGGGTTTCGCTAGCTACTTTAATTTGCCTCTGTATAATTGTTCAGTTTTAATTTTAAGCTTGGTTGACTGGTAGAGAATGCCTAAGGCATTAAGTCCGCCTTTGTACCTCTTTGGGTTCGAAAAGTTTAAATAAATAAATAAATAAATAAATTTAGTTACTATGAGTTTGGAGCTCGATTTTCAGACCACTGTGCGTAGGGGGAATCTCTGAAACAACCGGCCAGATAAAAAAAATAAGTATTGCATTTGATAGCTCTTTTCTTGAGGAATGCTATAGGCTATGTAACATCACGCTATGATCCTGAGGAGCAGAGCAAAAAGAAAAAAAAGTGAGAAAGAACGCTGAGCGAAAAGGAATTTATACCGCGGGCATGTGATGCGATACAACGGGGTGTATACGTTGATTTATATTGCATGCCTGTGAGATTATTTATTATTATAAGGCAACAATAGTACCTACCTAATTACAATAATACAGATTTCCTCAACTCAAACTTCAAGGTATTATATTATCTGTGCTTCAAGTAACAAAACTATCAGTGGTCGTTGGCCCAAAAAAAAAAAAACATCAAAATCATTTTAAGTTTTATTTTATCGTGTCTAGGTATTGATACCCATCACGTGTGCTGGGTTTCGCTAGCTACTTTAATTTGCCTCTGTATAATTGTTCAGTTTTAATTTTAAGTTCTTATTTATTATTTTTTATCTTAATTTTATTATTTAAATTTTTTGTTTTGGATTTCTTTTGTATCGGACTTTTTGGAGGTGGGCGTTAATAACTGCGACACAGTATTATTACTAATGCAGTTGTTATCGAACACAGACTTCCTGGAAACTGAGTTGTATGTATAAATAAAAGAATTTTTGAAAAAAAGAGAAAAAGATTTTTTTGAATTAATAATAATAGCTGATATTGGTTGTATGATTACTGATTTCGCACGAGCGAGCATTAGGCCATTTGCATCATGAATCTATGTAGTTTCCGGATAGCTGTTAAGAATTTTCCTAAAATGATAATTTTCTGAATAATGGACCCGGGGTCGGACTTGGTCCTGCACGGCACGCGAAGCATGAACCGGGGTTTGTGGACGGCTGAATAGACTAAATGACAGATAAGTAGACTAGAATAGATTTTTTTCAGACATTTTGACATTTCTATTCATCCATCGACAAAACTCGTTTCTATAGTCGTCAAATTAAGCGTGCTGGTGGCCACTCAAAATTTTTCTGATTTTTATTATTTCATTTTTGCCGTTAAGTTTTGACCCTTAAGACGCAATATCCTACTGCGTTATGAATCGCAAACTAATTGCGCGACACAATCAATCACAATCTGAATTATTTTGTAGGATATTACTAATCCATTGCTTCATAATTATGTTCGAACACTGCTTACCGCCGAGAGTTGAAAATCCAATAGTCTGTTTTTCCGCCGCAATGTGTTTACGTGAGCGCGCTAAGCTGAGCTTTGCATTTGTGTGAGTGTACATAGCCAGGCGTCCTTTGCTATGCAATCAGCCAATCGGACAATCGGCCTAAAACGCTATGCTTCCCTCGCGTGATCACATTGGTGCGATTGGTAATCACTCACACAAATGTGAAGCTCAGCTAAGGCCTCACTAGGAAAACTAATTACATTTTGCCATTTATGTTTCAAGTCCCATATTATAACGGGGTACTATAATATGGGACTTGAAACATAAATGGAAAAATGTAATTAGTTTTCCTAGTAAACAACTCTGCTAATCCCTTCAGAGAATATTGAATAGAGGCGTTGTTTCATATGTTATAACTTTCTCGCCATTTAAAACGAAGTTGGTCAAGGCGGTCCCACGTAGACTACAACTATAAGTACATAAACGATTAAACATATTTATTTGCGACATACGACAGATATGGTATGACCGCGTATCGGACGACCCGACCTTTAGATAAAGTTCAGAACGTGTAAACAAATATAGACTTTGTCTGTTAGATGCTGCTCTATTTTCTTGTGATAATCTTGGTTTGAAAGTAAAATTATGTTTTAACATTCACGCAGTTCTTCAGAATCTTTTTTACTTTTCGGTAATATTGAATTTCAAGAATAATGCAAACGGGGTAGACCACGCTTTTCTGTGGGGTAGACTACTCCTGGCAGAAGCTGCTCAGTTCAAAGAATGTCATAAATTGCCACAGCATTTCGTCCTTTCTTTTGTTTTCGAGGGACGCTTTCAACACTATATACTCTTGGTGGATTATAGCCCACACCCTCACAGAGAGGAGGCCTGTGTCCCAGCAGTGGGGGAATGTTTTAGGCTGATTACCTACGCTTAAGTTCCTGTCCATTTGAGTGAGGCAGAAATAATCAGACAGTTTAAAAACTCCATGTTTCGTTCCCAGGTTTGACAGCAAAGCGAGTAAGTCCCGCATAGACTACTATGGCGCTATGGTCAAGACGTACCAGTTGGCAGCTTCGGCGTACAAGCCTTACGGTACATCTATCAAGGTCAGTATTTATATTACTTCCTCTTTCCATCGTTTACTTCGGACCGAAGGTTGTAGCTGTACGGTATCGTATTTCCAGGATACCTAAGATTCAGCATGTGTCTAATTCCTGTTTTGAATTTCCCTGGTTTTCACATTTTTAAAGTAAGTGTTTTTCTTTCGATATGAGCTGAATAGTGCTGCTCACCTACCCACGTCAACATTTTGGGTAGTTTAAGATGAAAGAAGAAAGGAAAGATGTTTATTGGCAGTAAACATGGCGCAGAGAACGAACACAAACACAGAAAATAGCAAGTTGGGGGAAAATTTGTGTCACAAGCATGCAAACCGTCCATCGCTCAGCATAATGCTACGACCATATGCGAAACAGAGCCCCAGCGCTGGTTTGGTAGTGCTGGCTGCAAAGGTGCCCCGTACTAAAACCGTCTCGCATGGTTTTCTTAACACCTTACACCCAGAAGAGTTGAGTAGAGATGTACTTAAAGTACACCCACATTTTGCCAGTTATGCTTAAGTTCCATGTAATAGGGGGCGAGCCTATTGCCATAAACCGGGCACAAATCCAGACTCCGGGCTGCTACTGAGAAATTCTAGATAGAAAAACCCCATAACACTTGGATCGGATCTGACTCGGATCTCATGCTCAGCAGTAGCTCTTGCGACAACTAGACCAACCTTAATTAACACAAATTTTGTTTTCCCAGATCGCGCCAGTCACGACAGAGGACGTCCTCAACCAGGACACCTGCCTGCAAGTGAACGGAACTGACGACAACTCCATAGGGATACAGACTGTTCTACCTGATATGACTGATTTCAAGTATATTGGTAAGTTCTCTATGCTTCAGAAATTATAGGAACCGTGACTGAAAATGGGCCGATAACACATTGACCTTAAAAGTCAAGATAAGATTGCTATTTAATGCACGCCATAAACTTAACAATTGAAAACTAATAGCTCAAGGGTCACAGAACGCGCGTTTTTAACACGTTGATATCATTATTAAGCCTTTGTTTCTCGGAAGAGGTGGCACATATACATAATACACAGCACTAAATTTCATCAGTTGTTACTCTTACATAATCAGCCTCTAATGTCCCACTGCTGGGACACAGGCCGCCTCTCTGTGAAGAGGGAGTGGGCCGTAATCCACCCACGCGGGCCCAGTGCGGGTTGGTAGTTGTCACATGTCTTCGAATTTTGAGTTCTAGGCACGTTTCCGCACGATATTTTCCTTCGCCATTTTGAGAGAAGTGGTGATGAAATAATTTACACAAAGTAAAGAGCTTGTCATTGTTTGAACGCGTGGAGGATTACAGCTCACTCCCTCTCACAGAGGGGAGGCCTGTGTCCCAGCAGTGGGAACGTTATAGGCTGATTAGGCTATGCTTATGCCAATGACCCGTTTGAAACTACGACCTACTCGCAAGGCGGTCCACGGTCACCACTGCTCTATGTTATACTTTAGTTTCTTATAATAGAGGAGCTAGCCTATTGCCGTTAATCAGACCGAGCTCCGGGGTGCTAGTGCTTCTTGATTGAAAAATCTAATAACACTACCCAACCTGAAGATCGAACCATGGACCTAACGCTTAGTAGTCGTACCTGCGATCACTACATTTTGAATGTAACCTAACTTCACTCGGACTTTCCAGGAATGCAAAAAAAGTATGTTAAACACAAAATATCATGAATATTTTTAATTAATTTTTCATTGCCGAATGATTTTCACCTCGATCAAGCCTGATGGAAAGCAATGGATTTGTGATATATTTGTGACAATTAGTTTATTTTTTTGGATTTCGTTTATTATTCGTTGATATAAAATTGCATACGTCGAAAATACAAACGATCGAATGACAACAATAAACCAAATTAAGAAACAAAAAAAAATATACAGGAAAGAAACATTTTTGTGTTTTACTTTTTTTTATAAATGCTTTGGGAAGTCTATATTAGGCTAAGTTCATTACTTAGTGTTGCCCTGTCTAGCTCTTCGAACTGCGTCCCGTCTCCTCCAATCAAGATATCAATCAAATCTTGAGAGATTGCGTTCCATTCTTCCTGTGAACCTTTTCAAAGATCTCTCAAATTAAATCCTACAAATATTATAAACGCGAAAGTTTGTGAGTATGGATGGATGTTTGTTACTCTTTCACGCAAAAACTACTGAACGGATTTGGATGAAATTTGGCACACAGATACTTTAAAACCTGGATTAACACATAGAGTACTTTTTATCCCGATACTCCGACGGGATCAAGATTTATGCGGGTAGCAGCTAGTGTAATATAAAATGTTTTCCATGCTAATTCCATACATATATTATTCTATTTATTTATTTTTTAATTGTGTCTGTCTTTTACAGGTACAGAAACGATGCAAGACTCTGAGGTGTCAAAATGGCAGTTCGTTCAGACCATCGGTCAGAAGTTGAACAAGTACACCATGTGGATCAAACACAAGAAGTCTTTAAAAGTTAGGGGCGAATCAGTCGCCATTCCTGTCAGGTAAATGTGTGTGTGATTTTGTATGGTCAGATTGATGAGTCGTAGCCGTGGCTACGCATTTGACTTCTGCACTACGCGTCCCAGATTTGATTCAGGCAGGGAAAAAGCTTTTTTATGTTTTACAGAAAGTGGTTTTGGGTTTGTGGCTTATGTTCTACCACAACATAATGGTGTACAAATATTCAAAGGTCATTAATTCTTATATAACGAAGTACAATTAATTTTAACTCAAATATAATAACATAACATAACATCACGCCTTGTTTCCCTGAAGGGTTGGGCAGAGGTGTACCTAGCACACTCACATTTCGCCAGTTATGTTTAAGTCCCATGTAATAGGGGGCGAGCCTATTGCCATCAACCGGGCACAAATCCAGACTCCGGGCTGCTACTGAAAAATTCTAAATAGAAAAACCCAATAACACGTTGCCCGACCTGGGAATCGAACCCGGGACCTCATGCTCAGCAGTAGCGCAGTAGCCAATATAATATCAACATCATTGTAGCTGAAAGACGTCCCTGGACATAGGCCTCCCCTAAGCACCGCCACTTCGTCAGGGTCTGAATTGCAGAATTCCAATATATGATGAATCACCATAATTCCAATATATAATTAATCATCATAATTGGTTAAAGTAAATATCTCAATAAGAAACTGCAAAGATTTCACTAACTTAAGAACATTTTTGGAACTTAAAATAACACAAACTAAGCAGCTATTGTTTTTATTTATAGCAAATCATTTATCTACATTTCATTTCGTACGCAAATAAAATTAACAAACTCAAAAGTAAAAAGTGTCGATCTACCCGCAACAGAAATAATTACCTTGGTCGCAATTATTCATTATAGAGAAGGAATGCGAACCCGGTGCCACAGTAAGGCAACGCAGCAGTAGGGCAAGTCCGTTTATGGTAGTAGTGTTCGATCATTTAGAATGTGATTGTTTAATTTAATTTTGAAAATACCAAACGAGTTCGCATTCTTTACCTCTTTAGGTAGTTTATAATACAGGGTGTTCCAGAAGTCGACGTCAAGCCGGAATCGGGTGAAAGACGTTAAAATTTGTAGCAACAGGAGTTAAAAGACCGTCACAGGGAGTAAGTAGATTTTCTCTTTTTTTTAAATGGCCTGCTTTGACGTCGACTTCTGGGACACCTTGTATGTGTTGTTGCACTACCGTAAAAATAATTGTTCTCTCGCCACTACGATTATGTACTTGATGTATTTTGTGAAGTGTATTTGTGTCATCTTGAATTTTTAAATAGTGTGGAGGAAAATATGTTTTTCAAGACATCAACATTTTCTTCTAATTTCCTAGGTACGAAATGAAAGGCTACAACTCTCTCCTAGGCTCACACTACGACCACTACTTCATTGATTACGAGGACTACAATGTGGAGGACATTGACCCCGCTACCTTTAACATCGAACCTTGTAAGTATCACCCTTCATTCCAGATCGCATGCTGGTTGTCATTCTACTTAAGCGTGTCGATGACAATCTATAACGGGTATAAAAGCAACAAATTTACGAAGGGTTTATCTAAATAATTACAATCACAGAAGAATTATCGATAAAAATATGCAGAAGGAGTTACTCTAGTCTGTTCTGTAAAAAACATTAGTAAAATTGTATCAAATCAAATCATTTATTCCTTTGCAAACATGGGTATAGTATTATAGGTGTTTTTATAATACAGTTCTCCATATATTTTTTTTATGGGCATGCAATGGTTTAATTCCAAAAAAAATATAAGTATGAAGAATGATGAGTAGAATGATTTAGTTATTTTATTATATATTTATTTTAAATGGAAATTAAATAACTTATAAACTAAGCCCCATAAAACCTTAGTAATGGTTTGACTGTGGGGTCGGTGAGTCTTCACACTCATTCTTAAATTTTGTACTTAATACTAATAATTATTTCGAGGTAGCACTTTAACACCTTTTTAATTTATTTTTAAAAGTATTTATACTCGTTTCATTCCTTATGTCTGCCGGCAGACTGTTCAATAAATATGGTATTCGTTTTTTTAGGGTTTCTGTCACCAAAGTAATTAGTGACTCTGGGTACATTGAATCTGCCAGCAGCCATAGATCGCGTGATATGGTTGTTGAATATGTGAGTTAAGCTATGCTCTTGGGTACCATGGTGGTTAACTGCTAAAAGATACTTATGCTTGTAACTGATCGGTAGAATTTTACATATTTTAAATAGTTTACTATAATCTCCTTTACAACTTTTTTCGTTTTTTGAGTAACAAGTAGTTTCAAGGATCGAATTTGAAGAGCTTCTAATTTTTCCAAGTTAGTTTTGAATGTTAATCCATAGCTGTCAAGAGCATAACTCATAATTTAATCTACTAATGACATGTATATACATCTTAATATGCTAATAGGAACCTTAAAGCTTAGGTGGTACATTTTACATAATAGGTATGTGTAGGTAGGTATGAATAGGTGATGTAGGTATGATTGACGAAGACAGAAAGGAACCCTTTAGAAAGGTCAGATGCGTAGTACTCGCAACCGGCTTGTGTGTATGGCCAGATGTATGAACGTAAACAAAGCAAAAGTTCTGTTTCTGCCTACCCCCATGGGAAGAAGGCGTGAGTTTAGGTATGTGAATGTGTGTATGTTTAAAGAATCCAATGTGTCCACATTATCAAAGTCAAGTAATTTATTTCTAATAGGCACATAAAAGGCACTTTTGAACGCCAAAAACAGATTTGATTCTAGTTGCCGCTTCCACATCATTTATTTAATTTTCCAGCAATGAAGTGCTCCTCGTTCCCTGGCCCCGGTAGCCGGCACTACGCGACCTTCAACCCCATGATGGAGTTCATGCATCCCGGCAACGATGAGCATGTGCACCACGAGTTTGACAGGTAACAGCAACTTATTTATTTTAGGGCTGATTTTTCTACTGACAGATATCTTCTCTGACTTTTGATTCCACGGATAAAATAACTCTTACAAAAAAGACCGGAAGCTGACAATAGGGCAAAGAGTACTTCATCGTCAAGTTTGAATTAATGTACTACTTACTTCCATCGGAGAATTTCGACCTAATGTTATGTTACATAAAATCTAAGATTGCTAATTTGTTTTTTTTTATTCTAGGTTTAAGAAGAAGCACAGCAAGCAGTATGCCAGTGATGTGGAACACGAGAAGAGATTAAACCTATTCAGACAGAACCTCAGGTAAATAAAAAACTTAGTAATAGCTAACAAAAAATAGTTTGGCATTCTTATAAAATTGATGTAAATAACTATTATATACTTTTTTAAAGACATCTGTCTTTTTAAATGTTAGTTGTATGTTTAATATTTTATTGTGCATAAAAATGCAATACTTACGCGGTCAAAGTGTATTGAACAGAAATATTTTAACTTAATAACCGACGATTAATGTCTATGTTAGGGTTTCTATAATCATTTGCTGAATTCATAATTACAGTTTGCGCACTGGTTAAAAATAACAATTTGACATTTATTGTTGTCATAGACTTTTACGTCACATTCGCTTTGACCAATGGTGTCGCTTTTCAAATATTTGAATTTCCCACAATTTTATTAAACATCAAAAAAAAAAAATATGTTGGAAGTCTTTATTTGAATCACATGCATAATCCCTATTGGCAATTCATCCCTTTATTTCCAGACTATGAATAAAAATAATATAAAACATGATAATTTCACCCACAGATTCATCTACTCGCACAACCGCGCTCGCCGTACATTCACGATGGCTGTCAACCATCTCGCAGACCGCACCGACGATGAGTTGGCTGCTCTTCGCGGCAGACGGTACTCTGGACCTAACTCAGGTAAATAACTCAAAATGTCACACACCCTAACTAAAACACTATTTAATGTATTTTCAAAATTATTTTTTCGAAATCTAGAAAAATATTAAGCCACAGTCAAAAAAAAAGTTTAAATATCTCGAAGGCCAAGTTCTATGCGTTTTATAGTCGATGTTAGGCAGAGACAGCGTTATTAGCATCTGACGTCACAACACAGGTACGCAGTTGTAACTTCAAAAGTGTGTAACTTCTCCATTTGTCCACAGATGTTTTTTTGTTTAGCAAATTGTCTTTTTTTAGTAACATCTTTAAAATAAGTATTAATTCATGTGGTACTTAATTGATATAATTATTATTATTTATATTCATACATAATTAATGAAGTTCTTAAGAATGTGATTTTTGGGTGCGTTATAAATGGATTTTTTATCCGAAGTAAATAAGTTCGTTGAGGGCTATATCCGAAAATACATACAGGGTGGCAGGGAACGGTAACCATGAATTAAACACATGATTCTAGACCCCCCAACGTAGAAATTTTTCGCTGGATATTAAAAAAAAAACAGCTGTTTCAATGTCGACCTAAAATGTCAACGCTGGGTGTTTCAGAATGATGTTCTGTAGCGATGGTCTCACGCTGTATAAGAAATAGCTCTTAGGACCTTTTCCTAGAGACGAATCAACCCGCACGAGTAACATAACCGCGTTTTGTCGACAGAAGAATATACAAATTAGGAGAAAGAATAGAAAAAAATACAGATTTCTTTAATTCATCAGTTTTTGTCGATCCTTTGGTCGACAATAATCGTCACTATGGTGGTAATGTTACGCATGCAGGTAGTGTCGTTAATAAGGATCATATTCTAGGAAGTAATGACCACAACTATGATATAAAATCTAACATTTTAAATAAAAAATTTGGATTCAGGTCTCCCGTTCCCGTACAGCCAGTCTTTGATAGAGGAAGAAGCAGACAAGTTGCCTTCTGAACATGATTGGAGACTGTTTGGAGCTGTGACACCTGTTAAAGGTAAAATTTACAATATATAAGTGCTCAACACACTGACGTCACGCAAAATGCTGCGTCGCGCAAGCAGAGCAGACATCAATCATCGGGCAGTTGCCCACCAAACACGACACCCGTCTGGTCGGAGGACTCTCCCTTTGTCTATGGTGGACGCCCGGCCTGGTGCAGGAACATTGTGGACATTTTTCGATGGAAATCACAATACAATATCAAATACAGGGTCAAATTAAATTATCTAGAAAAACTCTGCAGACGTGGTGAGTATCGATATAATTAAAATTAAAAAGATTTGGTTTTTTACGGGTCAACGACCGCTGGTAGTGTTGTCACTTGAAGTATGAGTTGAGAAAATATGTTTTATCATGTTTAAATATCGATACTAATCACTTTTGTGAAGTTACAAAAAAGAACAGATTATTTTACTGAAGTGAATACACTGAGATCAAAAAAAAAAAAAATACATGTTATGATATCAGTACGATCACGTCTGCGGAGTTTCTCTAGCTAAATTAATTTGACCCTGTACAATTGAATTTTTCCGAGAGTAACGATGCGATGCTTTTATTTTAATGCTGATGTAGTTGACAAGATTGGCTTGTGGCAAGAGGGGCTTGTGCCTAAGTAATAATAGCCGCACCGGTCTATCGTTCAGGTTAAGCTACGCTTGACGCGGTTGGTCCGTGGATGGGTGACCGTCTTTACATACCCGTTGGTCCCGGCTGCCATTCTTGGATCTTTGGCAGTCGTTACGGGTCATCAGAAGCCCGAAAGTCTCAAGGTATCGTGTTACCCAGTAACTGGGTTGTGGAGGTCAGATAGACAGTCGCTCCATGTGAAATAGTAGTACTCAGCTGCATCCGGTTAGACTGGAAACTGACCCCAACATTGTTGAGAAAAGGCAAAGGGCATATGATGAGCTGACAAGATTGGATTGTAGAAAGTTTAGTAAACAGCCGTCCTATTGTTAGTATTTAATATTGTAGTACAGTCCGCGATGCCTACGCTGAGCTTTGCATTGTCGACGCGTCCTTTGCTTGGCAATCGGACAATCGGCCTGAGGCACTGTGCGTCCCTCGCGCGATCACATTGGTGCGATTGATAATTATAACTCACAAAAATGCAAAGCTCAGCTTAGTCCTCGCGGACTGTAAAACCTTGGCCTGTATAGAAGGGCCTTCACACAATAGTTATTTATGCTTCAAGTGTGGAAAGTAGGTGATTTCCGACGAGTGGCATTTTTATTTACGAGAGAGCGTGTCTATACTATAAGTCGACACGAGTCGGAAATCGTCTTACGCACGTGTATCATACAACGTTTTACTATGCGTTGTGCTAGGAAATAAAAATAATATACCGGGTGTTCCGTTAGTCGACGTCAAGCTGGAATCGGGTGGTCAAAACGTATTTAAAAAAAATATGGGCTTTGACCACTGTTTGTGACGGTCTTTTAACTCCTGTTGCTACTAAATTTTAACTTATTTTTTTAAATTTCTGTCAACCATTATGACCGACCTGATCCGACGACTTCGTTTTGACGTCGAAAAAATTTTTTTGTAATTAATAACGCGTTCATTGAAGTTTTAGGATTCTTATATCTTTTAAATGAATGATAATCTGTACTTAACTAATTTGAGAAACTATTCCTACCAAACTATTAATACCAAAAATAGTTTGCGTCGGGGTGACGACGGCGACGGGTTAAAAATAATAAAAAATACTGTAAAGTAAATAGCACTAGTGTGAAAAAGTGCTATTTTCCGCACAACTTGGAAGAAATTTTGTCTACCAAGCCGTTGAAAATCACGAGCGCACTTTTATGTACTTTACATAAAGTTTTAATTACATTGGCTGACGCGGTCGTGAAATGCAAAAACTGTACCAGTTTGTTTTTATATCACTTCGAACTTTCATTGTATTCATTAACGTTTATTGAATGTCCCACAGATCAGTCAGTATGCGGTTCATGTTGGTCGTTCGGTACTACGGGGGCGGTGGAAGGCGCGTTGTTCCTGAGCAACGGAGGGAAACTAGAGACTCTGTCGCAACAGGCACTCGTCGACTGCTCTTGGGGGTAAGCAGACTTGGAGCTGTGACATAAACTAGAGACTCTGTCGCAACAGGCACTCGTCGACTGCTCTTGGGGGTAAGCAGACTTGGAGCTGTGACATAAACTAGAGACTCTGTCGCAACAGGCACTCGTCGACTGCTCTTGGGGGTAAGCAGACTTGGAGCTGTGACATAAACTAGAGACTCTGTCGCAACAGGCACTCGTCGACTGCTCTTGGGGGTAAGCAGACTTGGAGCTGTGACATAAACTAGAGACTCTGTCGCAACAGGCACTCGTCGACTGCTCTTGGGGGTAAGCAGACTTGGAGCTGTGACATAAACTAGAGACTCTGTCGCAACAGGCACTCGTCGACTGCTCTTGGGGGTAAGCAGACTTGGAGCTGTGACATAAACTAGAGACTCTGTCGCAACAGGCACTCGTCGACTGCTCTTGGGGGTAAGCAGACTTGGAGCTGTGACATAAACTAGAGACTCTGTCGCAACAGGCACTCGTCGACTGCTCTTGGGGGTAAGCAGACTTGGAGCTGTGACATAAACTAGAGACTCTGTCGCAACAGGCACTCGTCGACTGCTCTTGGGGGTAAGCAGACTTGGAGCTGTGACATAAACTAGAGACTCTGTCGCAACAGGCACTCGTCGACTGCTCTTGGGGGTAAGCAGACTTGGAGCTGTGACATAAACTAGAGACTCTGTCGCAACAGGCACTCGTCGACTGCTCTTGGGGGTAAGCAGACTTGGAGCTGTGACATAAACTAGAGACTCTGTCGCAACAGGCACTCGTCGACTGCTCTTGGGGGTAAGCAGACTTGGAGCTGTGACATAAACTAGAGACTCTGTCGCAACAGGCACTCGTCGACTGCTCTTGGGGGTAAGCAGACTTGGAGCTGTGACATAAACTAGAGACTCTGTCGCAACAGGCACTCGTCGACTGCTCTTGGGGGTAAGCAGACTTGGAGCTGTGACATAAACTAGAGACTCTGTCGCAACAGGCACTCGTCGACTGCTCTTGGGGGTAAGCAGACTTGGAGCTGTGACATAAACTAGAGACTCTGTCGCAACAGGCACTCGTCGACTGCTCTTGGGGGTAAGCAGACTTGGAGCTGTGACATAAACTAGAGACTCTGTCGCAACAGGCACTCGTCGACTGCTCTTGGGGGTAAGCAGACTTGGAGCTGTGACATAAACTAGAGACTCTGTCGCAACAGGCACTCGTCGACTGCTCTTGGGGGTAAGCAGACTTGGAGCTGTGACATAAACTAGAGACTCTGTCGCAACAGGCACTCGTCGACTGCTCTTGGGGGTAAGCAGACTTGGAGCTGTGACATAAACTAGAGACTCTGTCGCAACAGGCACTCGTCGACTGCTCTTGGGGGTAAGCAGACTTGGAGCTGTGACATAAACTAGAGACTCTGTCGCAACAGGCACTCGTCGACTGCTCTTGGGGGTAAGCAGACTTGGAGCTGTGACATAAACTAGAGACTCTGTCGCAACAGGCACTCGTCGACTGCTCTTGGGGGTAAGCAGACTTGGAGCTGTGACATAAACTAGAGACTCTGTCGCAACAGGCACTCGTCGACTGCTCTTGGGGGTAAGCAGACTTGGAGCTGTGACATAAACTAGAGACTCTGTCGCAACAGGCACTCGTCGACTGCTCTTGGGGGTAAGCAGACTTGGAGCTGTAACATAAACTAGAGACTCTGTCGCAACAGGCACTCGTCGACTGCTCTTGGGGGTAAGCAGACTTGGAGCTGTGACATAAACTAGAGACTCTGTCGCAACAGGCACTCGTCGACTGCTCTTGGGGGTAAGCAGACTTGGAGCTGTGACATAAACTAGAGACTCTGTCGCAACAGGCACTCGTCGACTGCTCTTGGGGGTAAGCAGACTTGGAGCTGTGACATAAACTAGAGACTCTGTCGCAACAGGCACTCGTCGACTGCTCTTGGGGGTAAGCAGACTTGGAGCTGTGACATAAACTAGAGACTCTGTCGCAACAGGCACTCGTCGACTGCTCTTGGGGGTAAGCAGACTTGGAGCTGTGACATAAACTAGAGACTCTGTCGCAACAGGCACTCGTCGACTGCTCTTGGGGGTAAGCAGACTTGGAGCTGTGACATAAACTAGAGACTCTGTCGCAACAGGCACTCGTCGACTGCTCTTGGGGGTAAGCAGACTTGGAGCTGTGACATAAACTAGAGACTCTGTCGCAACAGGCACTCGTCGACTGCTCTTGGGGGTAAGCAGACTTGGAGCTGTGACATAAACTAGAGACTCTGTCGCAACAGGCACTCGTCGACTGCTCTTGGGGGTAAGCAGACTTGGAGCTGTGACATAAACTAGAGACTCTGTCGCAACAGGCACTCGTCGACTGCTCTTGGGGGTAAGCAGACTTGGAGCTGTGACATAAACTAGAGACTCTGTCGCAACAGGCACTCGTCGACTGCTCTTGGGGGTAAGCAGACTTGGAGCTGTGACATAAACTAGAGACTCTGTCGCAACAGGCACTCGTCGACTGCTCTTGGGGGTAAGCAGACTTGGAGCTGTGACATAAACTAGAGACTCTGTCGCAACAGGCACTCGTCGACTGCTCTTGGGGGTAAGCAGACTTGGAGCTGTGACATAAACTAGAGACTCTGTCGCAACAGGCACTCGTCGACTGCTCTTGGGGGTAAGCAGACTTGGAGCTGTGACATAAACTAGAGACTCTGTCGCAACAGGCACTCGTCGACTGCTCTTGGGGGTAAGCAGACTTGGAGCTGTGACATAAACTAGAGACTCTGTCGCAACAGGCACTCGTCGACTGCTCTTGGGGGTAAGCAGACTTGGAGCTGTGACATAAACTAGAGACTCTGTCGCAACAGGCACTCGTCGACTGCTCTTGGGGGTAAGCAGACTTGGAGCTGTGACATAAACTAGAGACTCTGTCGCAACAGGCACTCGTCGACTGCTCTTGGGGGTAAGCAGACTTGGAGCTGTGACATAAACTAGAGACTCTGTCGCAACAGGCACTCGTCGACTGCTCTTGGGGGTAAGCAGACTTGGAGCTGTGACATAAACTAGAGACTCTGTCGCAACAGGCACTCGTCGACTGCTCTTGGGGGTAAGCAGACTTGGAGCTGTGACATAAACTAGAGACTCTGTCGCAACAGGCACTCGTCGACTGCTCTTGGGGGTAAGCAGACTTGGAGCTGTGACATAAACTAGAGACTCTGTCGCAACAGGCACTCGTCGACTGCTCTTGGGGGTAAGCAGACTTGGAGCTGTGACATAAACTAGAGACTCTGTCGCAACAGGCACTCGTCGACTGCTCTTGGGGGTAAGCAGACTTGGAGCTGTGACATAAACTAGAGACTCTGTCGCAACAGGCACTCGTCGACTGCTCTTGGGGGTAAGCAGACTTGGAGCTGTGACATAAACTAGAGACTCTGTCGCAACAGGCACTCGTCGACTGCTCTTGGGGGTAAGCAGACTTGGAGCTGTGACATAAACTAGAGACTCTGTCGCAACAGGCACTCGTCGACTGCTCTTGGGGGTAAGCAGACTTGGAGCTGTGACATAAACTAGAGACTCTGTCGCAACAGGCACTCGTCGACTGCTCTTGGGGGTAAGCAGACTTGGAGCTGTGACATAAAACTAGTTTCGTTGTGTAGAAAAATAACCGGGCAAGTGTGAGTCGGGCTCGCCCACGAAAGGTTCCGTACTACAAGGCAAAAATCGCCTATATATAATAAGATAAACTTAAAAATGTAATGACCCCGTATAATTTTTTACTTTATTTTATTTTTATTATTTGGGGCTAAATGCGGCAATAAAAATACACAATCTGTTTAAATTTCAACTGTCTACGTATATGAGATACAGCGTGCTGACAGACAGATGGACGGACGGCCTCACCCTTTGGGTACGGAACTATAAAACGTATCTTTATGATTAAACGATTTTGGTGAATAGAATACTATGCTTATACATTACCACGACAAAAAAAAAAAGTGTATTTAACACTAATATGGTAAGAAGAAGGTTGGGGAGTAAATCAGACATTAGCAAAAAAGATGCCATCGAACGACTCAAACCGTTTTCGTTAAAATAAAATAACACCACGAATTTCCTAAATTAAATATATTTGGTTAAACCTGTTTTTACCGTTATCATCTTCTGCCACTAATACACCTTGTACCCTTACATACTGCTTAAGATCTCCAACCCGTCATAATTCCCACTTTTCATCGAAAACTTGATCTTTGGCCGTTTATAATTTTCTTATACATTATAAAAGTCAAGAAAAAATCAATATAGGAACTAGCACACGTGATGGAGATTCTAAATATTAAATATTTTCTTCAAACACTTGTAAGGCTTTTACAAAAACACGTATTTCATAGAACAAGTTTTGTCAAATCTTTGCGCTCCAAATTTCGTTCAATGTTATTGCATTCTCACTCTTTCTTCTTTTTCAAACATTGGGTTAGGTGGAACAACAAGCTTTTCAATCATGCTCACGTTGACGATATACGGACCGGGAGGGCCCTCATAATAAGAATACACGAGCGTTTAAATATGGTTATTTTTGTCCAAAGTTTCGGAAACAACGGTTGTGACGGCGGTGAAGACTTCAGGGCGTATCAATGGATCATAAAACATGGTCTGCCTACCGAGGAGGCTTATGGAGGATATTTGGGACAGGTAAGATAACGTTACAATCATCTTTATAAAACTTTAAATGTCTGCACAACATTTCTGGAAAGAAAATTAACACAAAAATTCCCTGAAACATTCTCAAACGCATGTCAACTGCTGTAAAAAGTTGTGTATCTACACCGCCACATGCAAACTACGCATTACACTGAGTCTAAAAACTCTGCTTGCGCGATGCAGGATATTGCGTGACGTACGCAAAATCCTGCATCGCGTAAGCAGAGTTTACCACGCAACTAGCATAAATACAACATCCCGACATCAATCGTCGGGCAGTTGCCCACCAGACACGACACCCGTCTGGTCTGAAGATAATCCCTTTTCCATAGAGTATGAGAGAACTGAACACCCTGTTCTTCATACCTCTATACAAAAGCACCGTTACTGTACCAATGTATCTATACTAATATTAACATAACATAACATCACGCCTTGTTTCCCCGAAGGGTTGGGCAGAGGTGTACCTATAGTACACCCACATTTCGCCAGTTATGTTTAAGTCCCATGTAATAGGGGGCGAGCCTATTGCCATCTACCGGGCACAAATCCAGACTTCGGGCTGCTACTGAGAAATTCCAGATAGAAAAACCCCGGTCGCGTTTGAGAAACTCTTTTTGCATTTCATAGCCCGATTCTGGAGGAAGGCTTTAGGCTATTTAACATCACCCTATGACCCTAAGGAGCCGAGCAGAAACATAAAAAAGTCAGAAACGCTAAGCGAAAAACAAGTAATAGAACGGGGAGGTGATGCGATGCGACGGTGGGCGGGGGAACAACAAATTAATGACCTTGATTAACACATAGGAATGTATGATTTGATGGAATGTATTTATGATTTGATGACATTGTATTAATTTTTATATTGTGATTTGTATTTATTTCGTGTTTCATAACTTATTTTAATGTGGCAGTACCTGAAATAAATGGATTTAATTAATTTAATTTATTTATAGGGTACTGTTAGGTGAGTAGTGGTGGCCCAGTGGTAACGGTCCCGACTTACGAGTTGTAGGTCGTGAGTTCGAACCCAAGCAGGCGCTTTACTTTGTGTAAATAATTTAATCACCACTGCTCTCAAAACGGTGAAGGAAAACATCGTGAGGAAACCGGCATGTCCTAGAACCAAAAATTCGAAGACATGTGACATCTACCAACCCGCACTGGGCCCGCGTGGTGGATTACGGCTCACTACCACTCATAGAGAGGAGGCCTGTGTCCCAGCAGTGGGAACGTTATAGGCTGATTATGCTTATTCTATGCTTATACGGTACTATTAATCCCGTGGGATATTTACCTACATCCACGCTGGCGAAGCCGCGAGCAAAAGCCAGTCACAAATAGGATTAGTTTGTTCTTCCATGCATGTATTCTAAGCATCCCTTCTTCTTTCCCAGGACGGATACTGCCACTTGGACAACGTGACCATCGCGACGAAGATCAAGGGATGGGTGAACGTCACTACAAACGACGAGAAAGCACTCAGGGTATGTTAAAGAATACTATAACGACTAGTTTTCCTAGCAGTTAGCAAGTCGACATTTACCTTTAAAGTTTAAATTTATTCTTTAAACAATACCCAATCAATTCAATTACTTTGAAGGATATTGCTTATCCATTGCGTAATATGTTCGAAAAAATGTGTCTGCTCAACAACGTTAATAACAATAATAACGCAATGAATGTCGTTGAACTGTCAAAATGAAAGCCATTCCTACTGTTAGTGTGTTCAGCAAATATCCCACAGTTCTTTGACTCTACTTTTGAATAATACAAAACTCCATACTTCTATGCGGAAGTAATTCTGTCTACCTGTATATCTACAGGTAAACCATGACTTGGGTTAGGACGTAGGATAGTATACCTCAATAAATGAACATAGATATATAAAGTATAAAACAAAACTTTTGTTAAAAATATAGCTTAAAACTATGTTAGTGGCACCTCCTTAGCTTGTTCTTGTGCTGTCCTGTGGTACTTGTCCGTGGAAGCGACGGGCCACCACGTTCTGCCGCAACAAGTCTTCTTCCATGACGACGATCAGATAAGAATTCGGTACGCGTACCACGAATGCCTTGAAGTTGACGTTGCGGTGCGACTACAGTAACTGCACCCTCGGCGTGTACTTCATCTTCTGGCGCACGTACTCCACGATGTCTTCGGCCTTAGCGCTGTAGTGTAGGCGGGAGATCGGTGTGGTCGGGCTGCGTTGGAGCCTTGCCGCAGCGGTTCTTATTATAATATTACTTGTATTTTGTTGCAGTTGGCGATCTTTAAGCATGGCCCGATATCAGTGGCTATTGATGCTGCACACAAGACCTTCAGTTTCTACTCCAATGGCGTTTACTTTGAGCCTAAATGGTGAGTTTTATGTGTTTTCCTTAGTATTTTGTGCCATAATAGTCCACCGCTGGACCAAATGGTATTATTGGAACGAAGTTCTTTAATGGAGCTTGCGGTAGAAGTAAAAGGACATCAGCCATATTGGGTCCAAAATCCATAATGAAAAGTCCAACGTCAACGAAAATAAGGTTGTCATCTAAGTCGGCGAAATCCACCCAAGCATTTTTCGCAACGGCACCAAATCTCTACGACCTTTCCTACAGCTGTTTTCTTTAAGTCTATTTTACGTACGCCGCGTAAGCCAAGGTCCGTACCCCACAGCAGGTGCTACTAACGTGAAGTCGCTTAGTTTATAAGTTTTGTGTCCTGGCTGAAGGCCGACAACCTCCTTGGTTGACATGCGAGATGAGTAGGTGTACGGTGCCTCGTTCTCGCCATTACCATCGTTCATGCGACTAAACAAGAACTAAAATAGGTATGCAAAAATTGTTATAGAAACACTCGCAGAGGTTTGTTGTCATAGTAGTAATACTTGTTCAAGGTCACCCTTCATTTATTTTCGCCAATCGGTAGTCTTATATTTTATGAAAATGTATAAAACTAGATTTTTCAATAAATAAAAAAACAGCTGATGGGGTTGTACAGATTCGGCGCAATAGTAAAAAAGGGAAACACATTTTCTTTCGTTGGCTGGCATTTTGGGTTTTGGGTCCAACTTTGTATAAAACGTGAATCCTTTAAGATAGTTGTAGAAATAGTCACTAAAATAAATCATTGTAATGCTATAAGAGACACAATTCTAATACTCTTACAAAACATATCTTTTAATTTAGTACACCGTGGTATGCTTTTAGTAATTTCAGCAAAGTTTGTCTCTAATTTGTTTCAACAATATCTCTAATAACAAAGATTTTCTAAGGCTGTAATTATCAGTTAGTTCACACCCCCACACAACTCCTAACAACTCTATACATATACATTGCATAGCGACGCAGGAAGCCACGGCTACTAGCAGTGCCACACGCACGAACCAACTTACTCAGCAAACCGCCACTGACGCGCGCCTTGCACGCACTCAATGACACTGCTGATAGGATCGATTTATTTTCCTGCTCTTTGAAT
This sequence comes from Dasypolia templi, assembly GCA_963555695.1. Taxonomy (NCBI): domain Eukaryota; kingdom Metazoa; phylum Arthropoda; class Insecta; order Lepidoptera; family Noctuidae; genus Dasypolia; species Dasypolia templi. The sequence continues at coordinate 21,059,676 of OY743156.1, read as the reverse complement.
GAATTCACAATAATAATATAGTATGTTATTTAAGATAGTTTAATAAGGACCACGCTTCCGCATTAGGGATTTTCCTGTTATGATAGCAGTGATTGTGGAAATAAAAATAAATAAACATGTTATATGTATTCGCCTGTGGTCACTATCTAGCAAAACATATAAATGATAAATGATTTTATTTTCTGCAAATAGGTTTGTACAAACACTTTAACACGTCAATCATATTTTGAAAACTAGGTGAGATCGGCATTTCCTATCTGACTACTCTGAGAAGAAACGCCGAAACAAACACAGAGGTCACAGTCTCTTTTAAAGTCCAGACATAATCTTGGTCAGGTCATGTGAAGACCATGTGGATTGATATCTGAAATGGCCTTTTGAGGAAAGAACCACATGATCAGAATGAGTGGACCTGTCCAGTCAGTGCACGCATTTGTCAGTTGTCATGCAGCTCAACACAGAACTAAAGGAGCTAAATGATTCGACGAACATTAAAGAAAGGATATTTGGGTAGGCCGCATAAATTACTCAAACTGCCAGACCATGATTAAAACTAATAATAATAAAAAATGCATTAAAAAAAACAACAAATCCACAATGTCTTCACATTCACAATAATTAAAATAGTATAATCCTTTACAAAATAAATGTCATTGCATATATAAAGTGCATCAATGTCAAAGTGTAAATAAAATATGAAAATATTCTTGGTCATATCATATGAGGACTATGTATAATATTTTCTTTCCTCTTTACAGCCACAACAAAGTCGAAGAGCTCGACCACGCAGTCCTAGCAGTAGGCTTCGGCATCCTCAAGGGTCAGAAGTACTGGCTAGTGAAGAACTCCTGGTCTAACATGTGGGGTAACGACGGTTATGTGCTCATGTCGACCAGAGACAACAACTGCGGGGTCCAGTCTGCCCCGACATATGTTTTGATATAGTAGAATTACACTGATTTGTAGGGTAAGGTAGGGTAAAGTTCGTTATTTGTCATTATAACTTTTGGATTTTGTGATTAAAGGCTTTTCAATGTTGTCTTAAGGTTATTTCACATTACAATTACCCAAGGGATGCCTTTATAGCTACGTGTTCTAAAAAGTATTTCTATTGTAATGATTTGAAGTTAGTAATTAACATCTTGTAGGCTTTTGGAAAAAATTATTACGTATATAAAAAAATGTGGAAAACTTTTAGTATCATTAAATGCAATAACTACAATGAAATATAATTTTATTAGTTGTTGCAATCCTATTTACAACAACGGTGTTTTGTGCAAATTGAATGAAAGTTCTAATGACAAGTAGACTAGGGTAAGTAAGATTAAACAGTGTCTACTCCCTTAACAATACATCTGTGACACATGTTGAGAGGGGTAAATGTGATTATTATGTGTTTTAAATTCATTATCATTCCGTAGAAGTCCATTGTTTGACATGGCCAGTTCTGTTTTCCATATTTATTGTTAAGAAAACGAATTAGAAAAGATACTGTAAACATTCGTTTTTAAGTAATAATGATCTTTTATTTTTGGCCAAATATACACACAATTATGTATTTTTCTTGCAATATGTAGGTACAAAGAAAACTAGACAAACAAACAAAATGATAAAAAAAAAAACTGAAACTATTGAAAATAGTAAGTTATTATTAATATTGTTGCTTTATGTCATCTTCTAAAAAGCGTATACTTAGCAAGTGTTTGTCTATGCCAACAATTAAAAACAAATAATGTTATAGATTTTAAGATTTTAAAACAGGCTGTGTGTTGCTATGCTCTCTGAAGTTTTTAAGAAATAAACTTATAAAGAAAATTATCAGTCTTTTTATAACCTAATTAACCCGCCCCTGATTCACACGGTTTTACGGCTTGAGAATGAAAAAACATTCGAGATTTTAATATTAAAATAGTTATTTGTTTTACATATGGGTAAAAGTGTTTTTTGCCGTGAATGCTTGGATTGAAACCTGAGCTAGCGAAGGGTTCTAGAATTAAACCACGAGTGAAGCGAGTCGTTTAAAAGAAGAACCCTGAGCGTCGCGAAGGTTTCAAATCACGAAACGCTAAAAACTACTACCCATATGTGAAACAACAATTTTCACCACACTACGAGGAACTTGCAAAAAAGAAAGAAAACCAGTAAAATACGTATAGAATCTGTTTATTAAAAAATAAATTAAAAAGCGGATATTTTCGGTTCGGAATAACCAGGTAGTTTCGGTTGACGGGTTTTGATCGTTCCTGACTTTTGTCTTAAAAACGCAAAAACGTTTTTAAGACAAAAAAATTGTTGTTTCACTTATGGGTAAAAGTTTTAGCGTTTCGTGATTTGAAACCTTCGCAACGCTCAGGGTTCTTCTTTTAAACGACTCGCTTCGCTCGTGGTTTAATTCTAGAACCCTTCGCTAGCTCAGGTTTCAATCCAAGCACTCACGTCAAAAAACACTTTTACCCATATGTAAAACAAATAACTATTTTAATATTAAAATCTCGAATGTTTTTTCCTAACTCTTTGGTTTTATTTAAAACTTCCAGTAAATGTTGAATCGGAAGCCTTCGAATTTTAAAACACTTTTCTACACTCTAGATAACAAAAAAGGCTTTTACCCTCGGAAATCGATGGGTAAACATTGCAAATAATAGGTAGTTTGGTGAAAAATATACTAATGTCATTATCTGCCTCACAGAACATATATACCCTGATCTGCCTAGCCTTGTCCTAACTATGTTTGGGGTCGGCTTCCAGTCTTACCAGATTCAGCTGAATACCAGTTTAATACATGGGGAGACTGCCTACCGCGTCAAAAGATAGTGGCGATTTTGTTTATTTTTGACACTTCTGATACACAATGACGCAGTTACTTGATTTGATGGTCATGGAAACGCTATACGGACCCTATTTCGCGTGACTATTAACGATGAGAGCAAATCTAGCGAAATCGCTAACCACCTGCACCACCAGCACCATTACCACCTGCACCAAAGACCTGCACCTGATTTAAATAAATCTTTGTAGCAGGTTTGTCATAAGGCGCTATGTTCCAACAGAGAAAGCGCTTACTAGTTTTTGAATCCATGGGAAACAATAAAACAGTGATTTATAGTTCTGAAAAAATTATATCTTATTTAAGGATCAGGCGGACATGCAATCGCTTTTAATAACACGAATGAATTAACTTTGCTGGATAGAAATAAAAAAAAACAATGTTACTTACCCATTTTCGTAATGTTATTATCTCATAGCTGCAAAGCAAAAAGATTTTTTCCTATTTTTTGTCTAAATGAAATGGTATGTGACGTTGTAGTCGATTTCCTACAGATCAACTAAAACGCACATCACTAGTTACGGTTCACGAGAGTGACATCCCTAAATCTTTCAAATTCCCACCACGTCACTCGGTGTCGTGGTATGGATTGGGTTATAAATATCCCTGCTTGACGCCTAACGTTCCCCTCGCCCCCGACGACGCCACTACCCTCCTCCAGGAGAGAAGTAAGGCCACCAGCACACTACATAAGCCCAAAACCCGATCGCCGACCTACCGTCCTCGCCGCCGAGGCCCGCCGCGACGCCCAAATCCACGCCCCTCCCGACCCTTGCTCGAGCCAGCCCGCGCCGCTGAGCCTGTAGCTTTAAATTCGTCCCAAAATCACTCAAATCCTGATCCAGCTAGTCCCTTGCTGCCCTCTTCCAGCGACGCCCTAAGCCGAGGTTCGTACCCCACAGGGGGTGCCCTTAGCGTTGTCGCTTAGTTTTTAAGTTAGCATATAAGTTTAAGTCCTGGCTGGAGGCCTTAATTTATTAGGGCAACCACAGGCAAGTCCGTCTAAGCAGACGACAGCCTCATAGGTTGACCTGCGAGATGACATTCCCAAAAAAAAAAAAAAACCTAACGTTCCCTTTCCTTCGCAACAAGCAGCTCAAGCAGTAAGTTTAAATAACCCCGAGATAAACGGGCAAGTGCTCAGCGTGATTGCTTCTATTCTTAATTGTGTCCTGCCAGATCGCATTCTCTATGTATTTCTGTCTGCGCGGTCTGGCAGCTAATGTAATTGTTCTCGGCAGCCCCCCTATGACTGTCGAGAAAGCTATTTACCTATAGTGGCTTCTGCCACATCACCTGTCACCTTTTCTGCACCTTTGTGAATGCGTGCGCATGCTTCTCGCATTCTTTGCTATGCTTGTCTCGCCGCGCTGCGCCTTGCTGTTCGCTTAAATTGCCTGGCCACGCGGCGAGGGACCTCCCGAGAATGCCCGCGGCATGTGCACAGCATAACCTAAAATTGTAAAACGCCACGATGGGTGAGTCTTCCTCCATCCACCTTGCTTTGGGCTTACGGCTGGGAGACGCACACATCGACGGAGGTTTGCAGTCTTGGCACAACGCTTACGGAAGCACCCGCCTCGCGCTGATTCCAGGGTTCCAGTATTTGGCTTCGCTGCTAATCTCCTGCCTACCGCTGACTGACGTCATTGCTGCCTCCGCCCTACCGCTGGAGAGACGCCAGTCACGCGGACTACACACGCGGCCGCTACCGCCGCCTGACCTGCCATCCACGTGGCTCGTGGTTGCCGAGACCCCACGCCCGCCACGTGTTGAGGCCCCTGCCTGAGCGGACCGTGCCTACACGCGGTCATGCATCCGTGCGTGGTGCTGCCCACGCCTGGTGACCTCTGGAGTCGCTCCTCTGCCCTGCTGCCTGCCCTGTGACCTCACGCCGGACCACGTGCTGCGGCGCAACCAAGCCCAGGGCAGTAACTTCCTTTCTTTCTATGAAAGTGACCAGTGAACAGTACACAGGTTCCAATGTGTAGATGTCGATGGTGTGAAATCTTCCGAGCTACCAGTTCAGTTATGTGTACCTCAAGGCTCAATACTGGGTCCATTCTTGTTTTTAGTGTATATCAATGACTTACCATTCTATTTAAATGATATCTGTGACATTGTACTGTTTGCAGATGATACCTCTCTTATTTTAAAGTAGACAGGAATAGACAAGATTTTGACGACGTAAACCGTGCACTCTCAATGGTTACGGATTCAGACCAACATCGTCTTAGATAAAGAGCTGCTTGAAACTGTAGACTCAGCGGTTTTTCTGGGCATAACGGTAGATGCCAAACTTCAGTGGGGCCCACATATCTCAAGCTTAGCGGGGAGGCTCAGTTCAGCCGCCTACGCCGTCAGGAAAGTAAGACAATACACTGACGTTGATACAGCTCGCTTAGTCTATTTTAGTTATTTCCACAGCGTTATGTCCTACGGTATTCTGCTGTGGGGCAAAGCCGCTGATATTCAAAATATATTCGTCCTTCAAAAACGAGCAGTCCGAGCAATTTATCAGCTAGGAGCCAGAGTTTCTCTTAGAGATTTTTTTAAAGATATTGGTATTCTCACGGTGGCATCTCAATTCATCTTCGCCAACATCTTATATATTAGGCAAAATATACACTTATACACTAAAAACAGTGATTTTCACAATGTTAACACCAGCAATAAGAACAAACTACGTGCTCCCTTTCACCGGCTTCATAAGGTACATAACTCATTTGTTGGGCTTGGTATTACCTTTTATAACAAGTTGCCCTCTTCTTTACTAGATTTACCTTTTAATGCGTTTAAGGCCCAAGTAAAATCCAACCTTTGTTCAAAGGCATATTATTCCATTAACGACTACTTAAACGATAAGAACTGTTGGTCGCTGTGATTAACTCAAGGCAATGTTCGTGTTCTTTCTCCAGAATCAGCTTACTAACTGACAGGGTATATGAGTTCATATATTTTTTTAATTTTTTGTTTGACGGTATAAGTCAATTATTTTGTTGTCTTCATTTATTATTGACATGATCTACTCATTACAATGTTTTTAATGAGCTTTATTGCAATATATGGTTAGCTAGCGACCTCGACAATTGATAATATTATTCTTGCCTGAGCAACCAACAGCAGGTTCGTCATGCTCCCTTAGATGTCACTGCTTGCGGTAGCGTCGGGGGTCAGGTTTCCTCCTTCCCTCAAATATGGCGAGGGGGGTAATGGCTGACCTTTGCGTTATGCTCGTGAACGGGTGCTGCTTGTGGTGACTGGTCGTCTTGCTGTCTTTGGTTTTATCATTGTTACAGTAATTGTTCTGTTGATTTATTTTACTTTGATGGTCCTAGTTTATCATTTATTTATTTTATTTGTTTGTATAATAATTCCAGTATTGCATATGTAAGCTGCCATGCCCTTTAGGCCCGAAGGCTTTATTTATGTATTTGTGTTATTTACATGCAATTTTTTTCTTTTTTTTTGTCATTGGCGTTTCGGTAATTACTTGCAATTGTTTAGAATCAAGTTCTTCTAACCGAACAGACAGCTGTGCTGCTGGGGAGTTTGTTGCGCCACTTCTTCTTCCCAGCTAAAGCACTAGGAAGTGGTGAATGGCGGGCTTTTTGGGGGACTGTCTATGTAATTTTGACGTTCGAAAAGTGCTAATTCTCAGCCTAATTTGAATAAATGACTTTTGATTTGATTTGATTTGACATAGATACCTTAAAACCCACTACCCTGAATTCTGTGTCTCGTGTCTCAAATAAATGTGTTAAGTGACCTTTTGGTTTCATTCTATCTACCTACCAAGAAACCCGCATGCCACAGGTAGTAAGATTGTTTAGTACAATTCGCTAAGTTTGTCTTGATAAAATGATTAAAATGATTACTATGCTTAAATATCTACCCAAATGCGCGAGCGCAACTCTCGCGAGCCTTCTTCAGTAGGCTTCGGCTCGAGCGCAGGATCAAAATACTAGTGTAAATGACAGATTTTATTTTGACTGCGATATATTGGCCGTCCTCGCCGAATGAAATGCTAATCGTAGCAACTAAATTTTACAGGAAAAAAACAAACAGTTTTTCGTGAAATCAATAGTGGATTGTTCAAATACCAAAAGAAAGGTGATTTTATACAAAATAATTGTATATACAGTTTACAATTATTTTGTATAAAATCACCTTTCTAAACAGGCACACAACTTAACGGCACAAACTTAAACTGAAAAGCAACATTATGATATTATTCGCGTAAAATCTCATGTAATACGTAACCGTAATATTGCATTTCTATGTTAGGATCGCATATCATAATGTACCATTACCATTTTATTCGATAAGAAACAATCAAAATTACAGATTACAGTAATAGCAATTTACGTGTGTATGCCATGGAAAATGTATTTTATTTACCGAAGGCAAGTATCAAATACTGAATAAATTAGTCTGAGTAGATGGCGCTAAGTGTTTGTATTACTTTCATTCAGCTGTCAATGACCTTCATGTTGCTTTCTCCTTGATACAACCTTTTTACAAGTGTTTTTTCTTGTCGCCGATTGGTCGCTTTGTCTTCAAGATGACTGATAAGTGAGTGACAAACACAGCGTTCTCTTGCGGCGAAATTTCCGAAAAACAACCCCATTGGTAAAATCATTGCCACGCACCGAAAAAAGCTTTTAGCGTTGTACACCATGAGCATTCATTCGTTCGTGAGAATTAGGTACAGAGCTCGGGAACGACAGTTCTTTGTATTTTTGACTATAATAAGTTTGGAACAGATATTTGGTGTTTCAACCACGTAACGTTTGCATTTGAATTCATGCGACGGGGATGTACAATCGACGAAGATTCATGAACCACCTCAATCCAATTTCAATACTAACACTATTTTCTAAATTGTGTGTAAATATACCATTCACATGGACTTTGTTTACCGAAGCAGGAAGAATATTTTATAAAATATCTAGGGAAGACTGGGTACGTTTGAGAAGGTGGACGGTTGAAACAAAGTGAATATCTCGTGCACCGTGCGTGATGAGGTGAGGGGTGCAAGGGGAAAATGAAGCGGGCGACAAGTCGAAACACGAAATCACGAATTTAAGTGTTGCGTCGCTCTTCGCGCGCTGTGTTTATGCATAGGAGGCCCTATTGTGTTTTTTCACAAAAAAGTAAGTATTTTTTGTTCGTGGATTTTTGCAATTATTATGGTTTTGGTTAGAGTATTGCGAGTTTTAATTGAAGTTTGGTGTTTATGGCTATTTGACTAGTTTTCATTAAAATTTATTATCATTCTTACTGTGAACCGTTTTATGCCTAGAAGGGGGGTTGGGGACAGTTGAAACATTTTGTGTGGGTATGGTTGAATCAGCATATTTTTAATGTTCTTGTATCTCAGATGTCAAGGCAACCCAAAGGAAGACTAGAAGAGGTCAGGCCGACTTATCAACGTACAAACAAGCTTATGAATTTGTAAAAGCCGGATTCTCGTTAAGAACAATTTCAATTTTTCAATTAATTTTTTTCAATCAATATACAATGTTAACACAAAAAGTAGCGTCTGTAGGTACACTTAAGTTAATGCTAGTTAAAAAAAAATACGACGGGTTGTACTCCGGGAGTGCCGGCAAAAGTGAAAACTTGAATAGTAACGTTGTGCATTTTTGATATTTTGGAATGGTTAGGGAATAATTTTGCACGAATTGCTTTAATTATCAGTATAAAAGTACTATCATTTATGTGGTAGAATACAATATTTATTTATTGCGCCATCGTACACAAACATGACAATTTATATTACATTAAAAAGTTTATCTCTCAGAAAAATCAATCAATCAAAATCAACAATCATCCGTCTTACGAATTTTCGATCAGGACACATGTCCTGACGCGAGCTTAACATTTTTTACCCAATTACAAAAAAAGTGTACAACGCCGCTAAAGAAGTTTTCACTTCAAAAACAGGTAGTAAAAGCAGTAGTGTTGCAACCAGACCCTTACTAAGTTATAAAATAACTTGCATTATGGGCAGTGGTGCAAGCCCATACATATTTCAGTTTCAAATAAAGAATTGCAGGTAGAACAAGTGTTTTTTTTATAAAGTTAACACAAAACCATAATTGCAGATTTCAGAAATTAGAATTTATTTATTTGAAGTTTGGATTATTCTTTCGTGTAGCGGCAGAAAAGAATGGACTGAACCACAACCACTGCCTTGTCGAGGTATGCACGTAAACGATACGCGACTGGTGGCGCTGAAAATCAAGAAATGGAACCGACCGTGGCATTGGGACGGTTGAAACGAAATACTTTTTTTTATTTAAAATTAAATTTTACACATAAAATACAATACATTGATTTCAAATGACATTGCTCATTTTTAGACAGATATATGGTCCTTTAGTTACTATATTTTCGTTATCGCTTGCTTAACTAATCCCGATGCAATGGACGATAATAAAACTGTTTCAACTGTAGCCAGTCTACCCTACTGCAAAAAAAAAACTGTTCTTAAACCCAATTTTAACTATATTTCCATAGCGTTTACAATATTATTTTACTTATTGCTACCATATAGATGCTTTTTACGAGACGATCTAATAGAATGACGTGACTTGTGTTTTTTGTTTGACCTCCTAGTTTCGAATGGGTGCGCATTTCTTCGATGTCCAATGCTGTTGACGCACATGTTGCCAACCTTTATAAGGTTCCCTGGGCAGCGGTCTTGGTAGATATTTTTGTGATACTGAAAAAAAGTTGCTACTTAAAAAATGTCACAGCCGAACCAGGTCTATAAACATGAACAATTTCACAAGAGTGGGCCTAGTGTGAGTTTATTTTAACCGTCTCTATTTTACTCATCGACCGCGTTAGGGGCTCCGATTGGTCCATGACAATCGGAGCGTTACGATCGAATGGTGAAGGCCCAATCGGAGCGCCGAACGCGGTCGATGCGAATTGAATAAGTTCTTAAAGTTATATTTCTTACGTTCAACAGTGAGATCAATGGTGACAACTCATTTCTGTCTGTATTTTGACTATACATAATAAAAAAAGACCATAACCTCTGAGTTTGTATCGGCATTTCTTTTGGATCAGCTAGCTAGAAAATGCCGGCGTCATCTAGTTTTAAAATATTGACCGAAAGATTGACGTGTAAACATGTCTCAAAACATCAACTTTAAGAAATAAACATTTAAAATACAGGGTGGCATACTGTAACCTAGAATTTAGGAAATTATTCTTGACTATAGAGTAGAAAATTACTTGGGTTATAAAAAAATATAAAAAAATCTTCAGCAGGTTTAGTATTATGTACTGAATCCATGGTAATAGGTTACGCGTCCATATTTCTGTCACTCTGTATACTTGTGTGCGTTAAAGCAATGTAGGGGGAGCTTAACTTTAGCTTAGATAAACTCTATCGGTCAAAACTTGAACTAATCCGGCTCGAAGAACCAAATGTTGGGGAGTAATGCCCAACAACTACTATTGGGCATTACTCCCAAGGTTCATTTTATTGTTATGTAAATCGGACCTGCACCACAGCGCATCGTTGGCTATGAATTGTTTTATTTAAGTTGTCTCGCTGTAAAGATTGTAGCTACTTAATGAAAACTTCTTGTACTAGTCTGTAGGAAAGTTGTCTCTTGTTATGTCAAATATATATAGTTCTATCAATCATTCAAAAATATATAATAATTGTAATTTCATCAAATTATGACACATGGGCAATACAGGCCGAAGCCGTTCTGGTGAAAAACTCAAAAGTGATTGTGGACTTTATGTCGATGACGGCTTGGTAGCTTCCACTGACCGCCCGTCAAGAGTTTCTAAATGAACTTAAAAGAAACTTAAATATAACAACGAAACCAGCGTCTTGGTATGGAAATAAATGAAAACAAAGACGGATCGCTAAAAAGGTCAGAAAACGATTCGGCATGGAAAACTGCAAATCAGTTTCATCTCCCGCAATTAAGATGCCAAAAATGGAAGAGACTAATGAAAATGAAGTCATGAAAATTCATTTTTACACTATGCATTGACAATGAGTCTGCTGTGAAATTATCCTAGAATCCGTCGAGAGTTTCACCCTCGAACAAAGCATGTTGGTTTGAGACACTTCTTCATCAGAGAAAAAGTATCAAAAGGAGAAATAGTTGTTAAGCAAGTTGCAGCACAAGTGCAGCTAGCAGACATGTTTACAAAACCTCGGACCAAGGTTTAATGACTTGTCTCGTGGAATTGGTCTTCGAGCAAATTCTTAAAAGAAGTGGTATGGGTGTAATGATTGTAGCTACTTAATGAAAACTTCTTGTACTCGTCTTTATGAGAGGTGTCTCTTGTTATGTCAAATATCTATAGTTCTATCAATCTTTTTCTTCACACACATTTCTTGTTTTAAAGAAAAACATAAACCGTAAGACGTGATCACATGCTAAAACGGCAAATTAAATTCTACTCTGCGATGGTGACTAATGCCTAAAATATAAAACTGCCGACGAGGAAGCATCTGCGTAGGTCACGTGTCAGAAAAAGAGATACTATAGATAGAGACAAATATTAATAGTAGATCGCTGACTGTTTACACCACCGGCGAGAACTTGTCTAACAACTCATTTTTAGTTGCTAGCTCTACTCACTTCTCGCTGATCGCCAGCGGTCAGCCTGGGCAATGGCTCGACTTGGATTGCCAGGTTTATTGATCAAGGTGCGAATGTGTCACTGCTTACCGTCCAATAGTTCCAAAACGGATAAGTTGGGTAATTCATGTTATCATCTGATTCTTCTGACGATCCTGATGGCTGTAACGCAGCTGGAAGCTTGCCAGGCGCCAACGGGTCGTGTTCCTCGCCAGATTTTTCCCTCAACATCAGCAAGGCATTCTTGCCCAATGTATTAAATAGTCCTGGAAAACTTGGTGGAACCTTCTTCTTTTTAGGATTCTGCTGCGTCGTGTTATGGTTCAAAATTTTCTGAATCTGTTTTAACAAGTCTAGCTGGTTCTGCTCTTTTTGAACAAGTACGATAAGGTTTTTTTGTTTTTGCTCAGATTCTAAATCTTTCAGAAATGACCTTTCACGTTCTTCAATAGGTGTTTTAACGTGATATCTGGCTAAAGGTTTGAAGACAGTGTTTAATTTGGAGTCATATTCGTACTCTCCTGTGGTGTAACCATGGGGTACGATCCTCTTGACGAAGACTGATTTGCCCATTGGTTTTAACCGTGGCTGTTCTCTCTCCGTATGTATTACTTGTATTTTCTGATATTCCGGTTCACCATGTCTCTGATTAAGAAGGATTTGTCTTATTTTGGGTAGTAACTTGGTTTCTTCCGCGGAATCAAGCTGGTATATTTTGTAGCTTACAACGTTTTGAAAATAGAGAAATAAAAGTATACATGTTTTTATATGTTCGTACATTGAAAGCAACTCTAGGATTGTGTTGAATGGCAATCAAGGAAGGATCTCATGCATGACATTAATATTGAGTCTCATGAACTTAAGTGCCTTTGAGGAAATAAACCGATGATAAAGGCACGGTGTTTCTTCAAATATAAATGGCAAGCGTAATAAATCTGCGTTTTTTTTTTCGTTTTTATTATTTGATCATGTTCGTAAGCTGGGTTAGTAGGTTGAACCCCTTTTTTTCGATTTAATAAAGTGAAAACTTCTTTGGGCGTTTTGAGAATATTTTTGTAGGGGAAAATTGTATGGGTTCACGTTACCGACTTACTAATGTTAACAGTCGGTATATCTGTATGACTATAACTTGGCCGCTTCGCTTGGCCAGCAGTGAAAGCATAATGTATTTCAATAAAAAAAAACTATCCTGTCATAGTTTTCACTTCTGTCGGCAGTCCCCATGACTGTCTATCTTTTTCTTCCGCAGTGTGTGGCCCATGGTAACACTTGATCTGATTACCATTATTTTTTTGTTAGCAACAAAGATACGGGCCCGTTTGAAAGTAGTTGATCCGTCAAAACAAGTGCCATTTTTTTTATTCGGACAGGTAACTAAGTACGTTTCGGGAGTAGCCGAAGCAACGAATTTCGTGCCTAGGGAGTAGATGGCCCCCAGATTTGACTTATCGAGTTTGACACTTATAAAGTTGTTAATTTGACTTATCGAGTTTAATCCCCATATTCTAAGTCGTGGGACGCCCTGCTTCACGATGGGTCGATGATTTGATGAAGGCGGCTGGCAGCAGATGGATGCGGACTGCTCTGGACATGGATGGTTGGCGCTCTTTGGGGGAGGCTTACGTTCAGCAGTGGACGGCAATTGGCTGATGATGAACTTCGAAATCTACTCGACTCCCAACTCTGTCGAGGAGAACTCACGTGCCTCGGAAGACCCTCAATCGGTATTCATAGTCGTCAGATTATGGAATGTATGAGGTCCCTTGAATAAGTGTGAGTCGAGGTGATATGATATATATGATATGCGTGTTTTGATGATAACTTCCTTGTGGAATACACCAAGAAGCCTTACGGTACATGCCGACGTACCTTTTATTTGACAGTTGGATCCTAAACTCAAACTTACCTTGACTGAGGATACTGTTTGAGATGAGGAGTAAAATTGCAACTATGAATATCATACCACCCAAGTGAGTTTGAGTCAAATCGAGGCTTTGGCTTAGAATATGGGTGTAAGAGAGTGTTGCACAGATAACACAACCAAAATCAAATCAAAGTCATACAATCAAATTAGGCTGAGAACCAGCACCGTTTAAACGACAAAATTATGACAGTCGAATGACAGTCCCCAAAAACGCCCGCCCTTCACCACTTCCTAGTGCTTTAGCTGGGAAGATAAAGTGGCGCAACAAACTCCCCAGCAGCACAGCTATACAAAAGCATGCAAAGTAGTTATTACCGAATAATAGAGACTATCGTTTATGCCACTCATACCTAAACTAACTAAACTGGCAGTCTAAAAAGCACTGTAAACTCTAAAAAGCCGAAGTTTTTCTAATCTAGATGCCATATTTACTGTACCGACTAGGCAGCGTACATCGATGGTATATTGTAACTAGTGGCAGGAATAGTGGGACATGGGATAACCCGTTTGGTTTCCGAGCTCTAAAATATAGGAGATTTAAAAATAAATTCAGTCAACTCATTATTGATGTAAATACAGCATGTTACGAAAACCCTGTCCGATCTTGAAGGGTATTATTTGGTATCGTACTGCGTACACAAATACGTAATCATTTAATGGATATGACATAATAATTTTTCACCAATGAAAATAATTAATTAAAATAAAATTAAAATAATCATACCAAAGGCAACACTGATCGCTCGACAAAGATCACCTACAGTTTCGTGTCACGAAGCCACCTGAGCGAGGCGGTGCTTTGTCGCATGCCGCCAAACAAAATTAGGACTAAAGAAACCTACGTTATGCCTACGCGTAGGTTTCATCTGATATTTTATTGTAGGCATAGATGCATGACCCTGATTTCTGACCTTATGTTTATCAAGAAACAATTATTATTGAGTTAATGTGATGTGCTTTTGGGAATGTACCGACTGTAGGTACGAGTATCAGTTTATTAAAACATTTACTTGTTGCATACCTCGGCAATCGTGTTCCACAAGTCTACCTCCAACATTGATACACATTCGACACTTTCTATTAAATTTCCACGTACTCTTCGCAGCGCACCTGTGTACAATTTGAGTGGGTCGAAAGCTTCCACAATCCGAGCTCTTCCTTCCATTTCCGAATCACACTCACTTTTAAAAACGATTTGTTTAGCAACGTATTCAAATATTCCTGATTGGTATACGACATTGTTCGCGATACGATAGCGGCACGTGATACGTACGGACATCAGATCGCAAGCTTTCTCCACGTGAGACTGGCAACAAACAAGTAGCGTGCCAGTAGATAACCAGTCGTCTACATCAAAGGGTCGATGACTCATTAAAAAAGTGCCTACAGCGCGGCTAGTGCAGGGCGGTGTCCTTTGGAAGTTTGAAATAAAAATGGGTAAAAATGAAAAGATTTCGCCGGCCGGTGGAGTGTTGTCAACTTATGAAAATTTACCACATTTAGTGTTACATTTCGCATGGTTCATAAAAAAAGTGAGTTTTGGTTTTTATGGGTTTCATTTTTTTAATTTTATTCTAGTACGTATATTAAACCATGAATACGGCTTTATTGGATCAGACAGGGTTTTTGTTACAAGCTGTTTAATCAATCAACAAGTTCTGTTAGCTGCTTCTTAATAACTGTGGTCTTATTTTCTTCATCGTCGCCACGTATTTCGGTTTATTTAATGAGTTTAAAAATGGCAGGCGCGGGAACGCCATCTCGGCCGTCACTGTCACTGTCATTGAGTAGCACAGTTAATTCTTTATTTTTTTCTGATTCTGGGAGAGAGTGCACCATGGACAGTTTGGTTTATTCGAGTCAATAGGTTTAATACTCGTATACCGACGTACCGGCTTACTTGTTCGCAAGAGTTTTGAGTATTCTTCGCCTATAAGGTACATATTTGATGACAATACTAGTAATTATTAGTAGTTAAAACATTTTCTACAGCATCTGAAAAGAAATAATTATTATTCCTTGAAGATTATTATAACCGTGTTTATAATTAGAAGATTTATATTACAGATCACGAAAATGACGAATTTTTTAAAGCAAGTTTTCAGTTTTTCAGAAAAAAATCCGGCGCAAATAAAGTAGTTTTCAATGCGCTTAAAAACAACAACGTAGTTTATCATCTATTTAAAATAGTTAAAGTTGGCAGGATAACTTATTACTGCGCCGTTTGTCGGCATTTTGCCAACACTATCATTACTCATGCACAGTTACCATCTTTCAACTAAACACATTAATTTTGAGTATTTGCATAATAGGTGTGCCTGTGCATGATACCTACCTATACAGGGTCTTTACAGGGTCATATTCAGGGTGTAAAGTTCGTTTTTTAAACCCAGTTACTAATTTGACAAGTGTAATGTCAAATTCCTATCAGCACAGTCTAACGAGAGCAAAAACACAACGACTTGAAATAACAGTTTAATATCTGGGTTTAAAAAACGTTAAAAACATTAACTACACAAGCTTTAACGTTGACCCCAAAACAATTTCAACATACCAATTTTTTTTTGTTTCATCTTGTAATATTGATCTTCTGTACGTCTGTGGCGTTTTGCTACATACATTAATTTAATCCTGTAGATACTGAAGATATGCATATTTGGCAAGTAGACAAGCGGTCATTTACATATGCTATTTGCTTTTTGTGAGCTTGTAATAATTCTTAGCTTATTAAATAGCTCAGTAACTACGACCCACTTGGATGTAGCGCTCGCTTCGCTCGCTCGGCTCGGCAGTTCTAATCTAACCGAACCCATTTGGTAATTATTTGGAGCTTAGTTACGGCGACCAACTGTGAGAAAAGGCCAGAAAATTAAAAAGAGGCTTAGTTTTTAAAACAAGTGTACATCAGTAGAAGCGCAGAAGGTTTTTTAGAGGTTTATTAATTTAATAAAGAGTCCATTGATAGAAGATCAATAAGCTTTTAGAGGATTAGTCAAATATTTCTCTTATCCTAACCATTTACTCGTAAAGGGTCTTTTATTTTACCAATTTTAATATCGTAATGTATCTCATTACGTACTAGTGCGTAATTGTAATGTAAAACGCACGGTTCATCAAGATGCTCCGTCTAAAACGAACGGTAGTTTTTTAAATCTTAGCAAAGAGTTTTATGTCAGAAAAGTGGTAAACATTTTATGAATAAAATTAACTTTGGGCGATTAAATATAATAAATAAACATAAACGTCTTTAATTTAATTAATTTTGACAATACACTACAACCATTTTTCTGTAACAAAAACACAAAAATATTAATTTACTTTATTACTAATACTGGCTGTTTTTGTGCCTTTGCCTTAAAAAAAAGCGCTGAAGCGCGCGCTTCGCTAATTTGTGAACAAGTAAAAATTATTCCGCACGCTTTTTCTTTTCGCTGTATTGTTTTAATTTGAAAATGTCGTCAAGTAATGATGAATTTATTAATTCGACACCGCCAGAAGTCTCTGAGGCAGCGAAAAAGGCTACTCTTAGTCTCTTGCCCTAAAAATCGACCGATAGGTACTTACAAGCGTATCAAAATTTCGTCATAAGGAAAACAAGCAAAGATGCAAATTCATTTTCAGAAAGTGTGTTTTCAGCCTACTTCATGGAACTTTCTCAAAAATATAAGTCCAGCTCATTGTGGTGCTACTATTCAATGCTAAAAACACTGTGAAAGCAAAACATGGGATGATATGAAGTCATAATCCAACTTGCTGGCATTTTTAAAAAGACGCTCAAGTGGCCATGTGAGTAGAAAGTCGAAAGTATTTTCGGCTGACAATGTCAAGAAGTTCCTAAAAGAAGCTCCGTATTGCCGATATTTGGCAACAAAGGTCAGTTGAAACTAAATTATTGTTATTAACTTCTTTCACTTTCGTATTTCTTTACAATGTAGGTCTTTTTACGCTGTTTTTAACTCTTTTCAGGTTGAATTAATATTCGGCATAAATGGTGCATGTAGACATCAAGAGTTGGCAAACATCACAACTAATGAAGTCGAGAACCATGGGCGGGTTCTTCTTGTCCAGGTCAAAAACACAAAAAATATAAATTTGGAGCCAAGTGTTGACTCTCGACCATCTACGAGCACAGACGCGTACATTCCACCATCGTCGCCGCCGCCGCAGCCGCCTCCGTCGCCGCCACCGACTGCAGAACTCTGTGGTCTCGTTTCTCCTATTCTCACTCTAGAGAGTGAGAGAGAGACTGGTGAAATTGTAACTAATAATAATAACTTCAAAACATTTAAAAATGCCAACTGGCAACGTAATAATCAATTTTACAAATTGTTAAAATATTTCAAACTGCTTTAACAAGTGATTAAAGATTTATTCGTCTAAGAAAGTCCGAGTTTTATGTATTTCCTCGCAAATGTGTTATAAAAAGTAGGTCGACTCCTAGGGGTGTTGTAAAACTAGTCTCTGGATTACCAGATACTGTAGTTTTACAACGCCATACTGTAGTTCAACAGATGGCAGCATCAGCGACTGCTTGTTATAGTGAGTCGCTGATGCTGCCATCTGTTGAAATTTTGGAAGAATTAAAATAGCCAGCTCAATAGCCAGACTTAGGGTGGTGTCATTTCGTTGTATGGGATTGTGTGGATATGGATCTGTACATAGTATTATATTATCTGTGGCAGAGGGGTAACTTAGGATCTCCATCACATTTAGCCAGTAATGTTTATGCCACACAATGTTTGTGACATGTAAAAGGGAGCGATCGTATTGCTATCAACCGGGCACAAATCCAGACTCCGTGCTGCTACTGAGAAATTCCTCATAGAAAAACCCAATAACACTTTGCCCTGCCGACCTGGGAATCGAACCCAGGACCTCATTGCTCAGCAGTAGCGCTTGCGACCACCAGACCAACAAGGCAGTCGTTGAAAGACGCCTAAAAAAAACCGAGGGTAAGTTAGTATGGAATATCTATAGTCCCTAATATTTTATTTGCTTAGAAAGTAGGTCCATCAAAAAAGGTGTTTACAAAACTTTGTGATCATATTATTTTGATGCAAAATAAACTCTTCAGTCAAATTAAAATTGTCGAATAATAGATTTTTTTTTAAATTTAACCAAGCATTGTGTGTCAATGTCAACAAAGACATTATGTCAGTGATTAAATCTAAATTATAGTGTTATTTAATAAATCTTTAATCAGCAACCTTTGTAAATAAAACTTGACGAGAAACACAGACATTTCACAAAACATCTGCATATTTTAAGTGACGACAACTAAACTTCGGAGTTTATAAATTTTCAATGAGTTTCAGAATTGTTTTCGTATTAAAATTCAATCTGATTGTATTTTATCTTAATTAAATGGAGAGTTTTATAGAATAGATTGTTTACCCTACTCGAAACAGAAATTCACTCAAATTCACGCCTTCTTTCCATGGGGGTGGCAGAAACTCCACCTGCTACGATCCTTACAGACTTCTTTTGCTTCGTTTACGTTCATACATCTGGCCATACAGGCGCGCCGGTTGCGAGTAAAGAAAGAAAAAAAATATTTGCGGTAAACATGACGCAGTGATCGAACACAAACACCAAAGATAACAAATCGGGGGAAAATAAGCGTCACATCCACGCAAAACGGCCATCGCTCAGCTTAATGCTACGACCCTATGCGAGACAGAGACCCAGCGCTGGTTTTCAGCGACAGCCGGCGTTGAATGACGTCGACCAGTGTAGCAAACGCTAAGATGAAAATAAAAATAAAATACATACACATAATAACTAGATAAGTGTTCAACAAAATAAATAAAATAAACAATATTTATAAAATGGTAACATTCCGGGCATTGAAAGCTCGCACCTGACCTTTCTGAAGAACATCACCAATAAAGTTTGCCTCGAAATAGAAGTAAACTTACATAAAAAGGTATACTGTGGAGTAAGGAGTAAGTATTGTGTTTGAGTCCAGCATTGGACTGTGGTGGGTTTCAACAAGGAAACCTTATAGTTTCGCCATGTCCGTCCGTCCGTACGTCTATCCGCAGCTTAGCTCAGAGGCTCTTAGTGTTTTAATGCTGTTTTTTGGCATTAATATACAAATTAGTCACGCCGATAAAGTCCTAAATTAAAATTTATTTTTTTGGCTTACTACACGTAAATTGGGGATGAATTATTTTTTCTTGCCTATCTCATGGTGCGGGGTGTTGTTGGAAAGCTCGTTTAAAATTAATGCGGATGAGTGAAAACTTAAGCTTTAAAGACCTAATTTTTGTTAGAGTCAGGTGCCAACTCCCCTGCCAGCTATATGGTGGTTTTTGATAAATGTGAAAAAACTACCGGCAGTTGTTTATAAAACGAAGTTCAAAAGAATACTATCACAGCTAAGTAAGCTTTACAAGTAAACGAGTATTAATCGACCAACTTACATTTGCAGTTGGAATGTATGGGAGAAAATGTTTTTCAAACACAACATTAAGTTTGTTCTTGGCATTAATTCGTCCAACTATGTAACCATAAGCGTGGTCCAACACGCACGTGGACAGTTTTTTAACTGTTTGTGGCAATAGTTAGTTATCAATAAGAAATGAATAGTACTAAGAGTAAGTCTGAAACCGACACCGGTGACTGAATAGTGGTGTGGAAATCAGTAGTCATGGCCTGCGATGCGGAGGAATGAGGAAAATGTCGTGAGGAATGTTTTGAGTTTAAATGTGGATGGCTATAAGAGTTGGGGACGACTAAAGAAACGATGGATGGCCTGTGTGGAAGATGATATGGCTAAAAAAGGGGCGACTCGACGAAATAATGGAAGAAAAATACCACCACAATACCACTGCTGGGACATAGGCCTCCTCCCTTATTTTTTTTTTTTTGGATGGAAAATCATCAAATGACTTCTCCCGCTCTGGGTGGAGTGGGAGGGCGTGTCAGACTTTTACTGACTAAAACCCACCCGTGTTCCTTCAGTTGCCTGTGCCAGGTCCCCGGTTTCTCGTATGCCTCCTCCCTGTGAGAGGGAGTTGGCCAGCGTGGTGGTTTCACGCTGGCCCAGTGCGGGTCGGTTGATGTCACATGTCTTTGAATTTCTTGTGTGTTACTGTTTGGAGAATATTTATGACTCGTCTGCTCTACTCTGCCTTTCCAGATGAAGCTGTTCTTAGAAGGTGGTAGCCACTTTCTGCCAGATTAATCGTATGTCAATCTTAATGCTACGACCCTATGCGAGACAGAGCCCCAGCGCTGGTTTTCAGCGACAGCCGGCGTTGAATGACGTCTACCGGTGCAGTAAACGCTAAGTTATGCTAACAAAATAAATACAATAAACAATATTTATAAAATGGTAACATTCCGGGCATCGAATGCTCACGCAAAATAGTAGTTTGTTTTTAATCATTTAAATTCGAAGGAACAATGCCCACTTCCCATACATTTAAAAACCGGATAATGAAAGTTTATGTATAGTTATGAGGTATAGTAGAAAGACTACCTGTATGCTTCGTAAATAATTTGATATAGTCATTTATACGATTTCAACGATACGAAGTTCAAGAAATATTAATGTTACCTTTTAGGTTACGATTTGCCGTTACCAAAATAATATAAATAAATAAATGTGCTAGAACGAATTGTTTAACACTCGAAATTTAGTCTTAAAATAGGAATACTTATCTATGCTATGGTCTAAAACGTCTTAATTACTTTGTGAATTCCTTGAAACTAACTGCCCCTATGTCACTGCTTAGACTCTCGATGATTGTCACTATAAATTGATTGTAGAACATTAACTGTGAATGAAATTATTACGTAAAAATGCCTAAAAATCCGTTTTATCGTGCGAACTCAATTACCTACTGCATGATTAATTAATTTTAATATTATGTTTTTTTATTCATCTGTATTGTACAAAGATTAAAAAAGAAATACTTACTAATTAAATAAAACGTAAAATAATGTAAGTATGGAAGAAAAGAAACAGAGTTGAATAAAATCAAGTAGCAGTATGTAAAATGGAACGTCGTAAAACAGGGTACTTGCGTTCAAAACATGGTAATATATTTACCCTTAATGTAGAATCAGCATAAAGAAATACTATATAATATTTTGCTGCTTTTCTTTTAACATTGTGACAGGTGGTATAGGTATACAATTCAATAAGTTGAATTTTAAGATTTATTTCATTTCTATACATAGGTGAAAAATGGGCATTCCTCTTTGAATCAGTCTGAAACAATTCCAACGGCGCGCTGCGGCCCTGCGCCGCGCGTGCGCCCTGCATACGCAAACACTATATTGTACGCTTAGCTTAAAATTCAATTACAGACCGAAATCGTTAAGAATTTTCAATATGTTTTATAATGTAATAACAGCTTAAACTCTAAACTCAATTGGTGGCATTTTTATAAAGCTTTAGGTCGGTACGCGGACCAAATTCAGTTTGGAGCCTCCTAGAAAAGCTTTTAGCCTTAATTTATGAAGAAATCTCATAAAATGGCGGTCCTCTACCGATGATTATGTTAAATACTGCTGGTGTGCCTATTTCTCTTACAGTTTTATTAAAATCTAATAGTAAATAACACGAAAGCGGTAAGGTGGTCTAATACTGCGCACTTAAGTTATTAGTTTAGCATAAAACACCCAAATCCCCTGATTTCAGCGGCCGCCCGCTATACTACCTCCAGCATAAGCAGTATTCGCCGACCAAGGCATACCCTAATCGCCCCCGTCGACGCCACTACCCTTCTCCAGAAGAGCAGTAAGGCCACCAGCACTTTACACAAGCGCAAAACTCGATCGTCGTCCTACCGTCCTCGCCGCCGAGGCCCGCCGCGACGCCCCAATCCACGCCCCTCCCGACCCTTGCTCGAGCCAGCCCGCGCTGCTGAGCCTGTAGCTTTAAATTCGTCCCAAAATCACTCAAATCCTGATCCAGCTAGTCCCTTGCTGCCCTCTTACAGCGACGCCCTAAGCCGAGGTTCGTACCCCACAGGGGTGCCCTTAGCGTGTAGTCGCTTAGTTTTATAAGTCCTGGCTGATGGTCTTAATTTATTAGGGCAGCCACAGGCAAGTCCGCTTAAGCAGACGACAACCTAATAGTTTGACCTGCGAGATCACAAAAAAAAAACAATAATCGGGCAGTTGCCCACCAGACACGACACCCTTCTGGTCGGAGGATTCTCCCTTTTCCATAGAGCATGAGTGAAGTATACGCCCTGTTCCTCATACCTCTATAATGTTAAGTTTTTGAGAATATTATTTACGAATCATTTTACACATTTTTAAATAAACATAACATATTGTGCAACGAACAAATGGGTTTTAGAAAAACAGAAATATTAATATGGCAATATACAATTTCTTATGCAATATAATGCCAAGTGTAGATAATAAGACGCCTGCATGTGCTATATTTGCCGATATGACCAAGGCTTTTGACTACGTAAACCATGACCTCCTTTTGGAAAAACTACATAGTTACGGTATAAGGGGGAATGTCCTAGACTTAATAAGCTCCTATCTTACTGGAAGGACTCAACATACAGAAATCTCTAGAATTTGCCTTGAAACCAAATGTGAGCTAAGATACACATCAGCCAGTAGGGAGGCCAAATACGGTGTACCGCAGGGCAGTGTATTGGGACCTCCTCTATTTCTCCTTTATATAAATGACCTGCCACGACAGACACGACAACCCATGGTACTATTTGCAGACGATAGTACAGCGATAGTTAAGTGTACCAATAAAGAAATATATGAAAGAGAAACTAATAGCACATTAGAAACAATTATCCATTGACTTGGTATTTTTTTTTAAATGATTTAATATTAATTCAATCATAAAACAAAAGTAATGCACTTTTACCAAAGGATATGCGCTGATGATATAAATGTTAGTTATAATGATCAAAAAGTGGATACAACTTGTGTAACGAAATTTCTAGGCATTCTTATTGACAATAATTTGACTTGGAAACCACATGCCGATGACGTATGTAAGAAGTTAAATAAAGCAGCCTACGTACTGTATAACTTATCACACAAAGTTAGCACTGATACACTTCTACTCGGCTATCATGGGTTGGTTGCTTCAGTGTTAAGATTTGGAATCATATTTTGGGGTAACTGTAGTGAGATGGAGGAGATTTTTAAGGCCCAGAAACGGTGTATTAGATCTATGTCAAAACTTAAAAGCACAGACAGCTGTGAACCTCTGTTTAGGTCTCTGAAGATACTGACTTTTCCATGTTTGTACATATTGGAGATGGCAATTTTTGTAAAGACTAATCTTAAATTATTTTCGTCACTGGCGAACTTAAGAACACGTAGTGGCCCCTTGAGATCCCAATACAAGAACTTACTACATTCGGGTAATTACAAAACAGCACTGTTAAGGAAAAGTATTATGACGATGGGACCTGTCATTTATAATAAAATACCTCATAGTTTTAAGGATTATTCTTTAAACATTTTTAAATCTAAGGTAACTGCATTACTTTTAGGCAAATGTTATTACTCAGTGAAAGACTTTCTTAATGATACGAGTTTTTCCTGATTATGACTGTAATAATAAATTGCAATTTTGACCATGTAAGACTTTTGCTCCTGACTATATAATACTTCACTATAATTTCTGTTTTGATCTATTGACATTGTTTTGTTTGTATATTTTAATTAGTGCAATAATTTGCACGACGTAAGTTGTCTTGTTTTGTTGATATTCATTTTGTTTTAGTAATATTTAATGTAACAATTTGCACGCCGTAAGGTAGACTGTAGCCGATCTCATTATTATAAAACATCTTATATCTGTACCTACATTCATAGCAAATAAAATTCTGATTCTGATTCAATGTTACATTAGCATGTCATCTTTTCAATTAATTGCTATATCACAAAGCAGCTGAACATCCGCAGCACTAAAATAAAGCATAGCTACCTACAGAAAGACTGCGTTCTGGATTTAGTAACTGTGTGTATTTATTTGTAAAAATGTAACCGTGGAGTTTCTTGCCAGCTGTTCTCAAAGGCAACGACTTATCAAAACCGGTGCACCCATTTCAAGTGACCATATAGGGTTATGTGAAAAAAAAAAGTTAAACATACCGGTACAGTCGCACGTCTGTGGCAACACTGACACCACAGTCAGTGACCTGTATAACCCGACCCCTCTTGCCATCTTCTTCTTTGTAAGAAGGGTCAGGTAATGAAGAGCACTGACCGTACGTAGTTTCAATTGAAAAGAGGCAAGCCTATCCGCTCAATCGTCCGAGTTTGACAGCTGCCACGCCTTGACCGTCCACCCGCGCGATCTATATTTTCTTCGCCGTTTGCACCGGCCTGTTCCCAACACGGGAAAGCGCCAGGATAATCTGAACATAGAGGGTTGTATTGATAATTTTAATGATTATATTTCTGTAAATACGAGTTACGGTCTCGAATCACATTTTGTTCAACATAAAACTTGACACTGACCTGAAAAATGCAAAAACTGTAAGATAATTTGAATTTTGCGGGTTACCTTGCGCTTCCCTCTTACAGCGTATTATCTAGCAAACTACTGAAGCTATACCAGCCAGCAAGCCTTGGTCGACGCAGTCGCCAGAGCATCCGTCGTTTGCTGAGAATGCAGAGCTCCCCAACCGCGTACCCCGTAGCCCCGCGCTCGTCATCACGGCTCCTCCACGTAGCGCTGCCCGAGCCCCACACCCCATCCCGCTGCCAGCATCTGTAGCCATGGCGAAGCCCCTACAAAAGAATTTGCCGAATAGGGCTGATGATGAGGGTTTCGTGACGGTGCAAAGGAGGAAGCGCCAATCGCGAACCAGAACCGCTGCGGCAAAGCTCCAAATGTGCCCGAAGTCAGCTTGCGCGCCGCAAAGCCGAACACACCGGTGTACATCTCCCGCCTATACTACACTACTAAGCCTGAAGACATCGTAGAGTACGTGCGCCAGAATACGAGGTACACGCCGAGGGTGTAGTTACTGTAGTCGCACCGCATCGTCAACTTCAAGGCGTTCGTGGTGCGCGTACCGAA
Source organism: Dasypolia templi (assembly GCA_963555695.1). Taxonomy (NCBI): domain Eukaryota; kingdom Metazoa; phylum Arthropoda; class Insecta; order Lepidoptera; family Noctuidae; genus Dasypolia; species Dasypolia templi. The sequence goes on along the minus strand of OY743156.1, from coordinate 21,034,264 downwards.
TTGCTATCTGCCCGTCGTCATGGAAGAAGACTTTTGGCCGCAGGACGTGGTGTTCCGTCGCTTCCGCGGACAAGTACCACAGGACAGCACTCGCTAAAATAACTGTTCAATTTTGAAACCAATTGCAAATTCGCTTGAGTGATCGAAACAAAGAGCATAATAATATTATGGGAGAAACTAGAGTCATTTTTCTACCAGCCAGTATGATGTAAGATTCCCTTTTGCAGACAACATTTACAGTACTTACATGAAGTAGACCCTGCCTCGTTTTGTACCAAAAAAGGTTCTCAGGTTATTTCTTATTGAACTTAACGAAGTTCCATTGACCTCGCTGAAAAAATAAACCGATCCCTCCAATCAATTGTTTCAAATTCAAACTTAAAACAAACTGTTCCTCAATGTCAGCCACTTATAAACCTAGAAACTTCTCGACTGAAGCACTTGAGAACAAAAGTACTGAACAAGTGAAACATAAGTACTTGCGAACTTTGTTTTATTACTGTTTTTTACTAAAAGGGGCGCGGGTTGGATTCTTGTGTAAATTGACGGATAATTAGTAGCGTGAGCAAAATGATTTAGTATCGGGTGGGGTTTGGGTATTGTAATTTGGTCTAGTCCATTCGTATTTTTCAAACCCTTTAAAAATATTTTGGATGATCCATACGTAATCACAATCTATTTCCGCAACCGTCATCCAAATCTGAATGTGTCATATTTTAAAGATGCTCAACGCCCTTCTGACTGCCAACCCTGAATGTGATGTGTTTACGGGTGCATGGAGTAAAATTATGCGTATACAGGGTGTCCCATAAGTTGTAAGTATTCCTCGAGGCGAGCAAATAGCCTGCGCAGATGTTCTAGGTCCTGCGTACTTCTAGAAGCTATTAATAAATCTTCGATGTATGGAAAACAGAAGTCTAAATCGCGTACCAATCCATCGATGAAACGTTGAAATGTCTGCCCTGCGTTCCTCAAACCAAACGACATGAATGGAAATTCGAAAAATACGAATGGTGTCGTGATGGCTGTCTTCCCGATATCAGCTGGATTTACTGGAATTTGTTGGTATGCTTTCACCAAATCAACAACTGAGAAGATAGTACCTCCCATGTAGATGCTGAGAGAAAAATAAAATGAATATGACATTGCATAATTTGATATCTAATAATAATTTGTTCCATTTAATTGACACTAACAATTATGTTGGTAACCATTTATATTTGACAAAAGATAGATTTTTCACAGATTAATACTATCTTTCTAAGTATTGTAAAAGACAGATAGCTGTGTCGCTATCATATTATTTATCTATTACAGCCAAGAATTTGGCTAAAAAAATTGTTTCTATTGAGCAATGCTATGACATTTCAAATAATTCAGCCAATAATTTGGTATCAAATGTTCAATTGTATCAATTCATCATAATAATTTAAATTAGAAATTCAGACAATAGAGGCAACCTCTGGCAATAATGTACGGAATTGCAATAATAATAAATCTAGTAAAAGCTTAAAATCAGTTTATAGTATCAACCTGGTGCATCAAAATATTCAACGATTTATGAACAAAGATTTAGAATTAGAATTATTTATGAATTATAATAGTATTGATGTTCTGTGTATAACAGAACATTGGCTTAAAAACCACCAGTTATTGTTCAATTTTAATAATCACCAGGTTGGTAGTTCGTTCAGCAGAGTAAACGCTATACATGGGGGCTCATTAATTTTAGTCAGTAACTAGCTTAAATTTAAAGACCGTAAGGATATTGTGAGCCTATCTGTTGAGCGGACTGTTGAAATAGTTTGTATAGAATTGGAGCAGTTTATTGTATTAAGTGTTTACAGGCCCCCTTCAGGATTGTATGACTGCTTCGAAAAGGTAATGGATGAAGTATTACATAAGATTTGTAACCCAAACAAATCCATTATCATTTGCGGTGATTTTAATGTTAATTTATGGAAAAATCAGGTTCTTGTAGCAAAATAATAAGTTTGTTTCAGTCCTACAATCTTGTAGATCTATTTTTGGAGCCAACAAGAATTACCCCTACTAGTGCCACATGCCTAGATAATATTTATACAGATATTGTACCAAGCCACAAAGAAATGATTAATTTACTAGATTCTGATCATTGCGGACAAAGGATGATTACTATTCAAAACCAAAACAACAAAATAACTAGAAAGGATATCACTGTCAACCCCAAAACTACAAGCCGCTTAGAGGTTTTTAAATTTAAACTAATTAATAAACTACCAGTTTTGTATTCTCCTGTGCATGCTGATCCTAATCATCTGTATGATGAGTTCTTTAATATGTACTGTAAACAATTTAATTCTATCTGTATTCCCAAGACTATCTCGGTTAATAGTAATGCATCTTTCAGTGATTGGGCTACCATTGGTATTCATAAAAGTAGAACTCGGCTTTATGAGCTGTATAATGAAAGGACTTTTGTTAACACTGCTGAATTTAATTTATATGTTAGAAATTATTCAAAACTGTTTAAAAAAGTTTGTGTTATGGCCGAGTCGCGTTATTTGGGTTCGAAGAGTAAAAGCAGTAGTAACGTAATTAACGACTTGAAAAATTATTAATAGTGAAACGGGAAGGTCTAGTAACCGAAGTACTGACTACAGCCTGTCTATTAATGACAACATAATAAAATCAAACTCACAAGTCGCCGCGGCCTTTGAAAACTTCTTTTCAGATATTCCCGTTTCAACTACTAAATCCAATAACTCATCACCTTCTGTTGCTGAGTCTTTGCTAAAGGAAAATGTAAATTTTTGCGATTCGGAATTTCATTTTGAATATATTACATGTAGGGATATAATTATTATAATAATATATAATAATACAATCGTTTATTTATAAACAAGGGACACATTTAAAATCGATACCATAACAATTAAAAATAACACAGTTACTAATATGCCTGAACTAGGTTGAACCTGTATTTCAGGCTAGAAAGTGCAAAATTACTTAAAATAATAAATTAACAATGAGTACAAACTAAAAACGAAATTAAAACTTAGGTAGATAACAGTATAATAGCATGTTGGTGGATCTATTTGCAGACAACAAGTAGATCTTCTGTGTGAGCATAATCAATGGTTAGTAAATATTTATGTATAATTTGTTTACAGCTATAATTATTTAATTTATAGATACTTAGTTTTCTATTTAATTTATTGTACAGAAATGGGCCTAAGAATGTAAATAAAGTTTTATAGACATTGTAGCACCTACTCTAGTTCTTATCTTTAATAATTGTATTGACTGTGGGGAGTTTCCTGACCTCATGTAAAAAAGTAAAATAATACCTTTGTTTAAATCAGGTAGTACATCAGACCCCACAAATTATAGACCTATTTCAGTACTACCTACATTTAGTAAAATTTTTGAGAAATAAATTTTAGACCAACTGCAAAGATTTTTTAACAGACACAAATTATTACATAGCAAACAGTTTTCGGTTTTACAAGGGGTCGTTTAACTACTGACGCCGGTGTTGAACTTTTAGGACATATTTATAATGCCTGGGAAGATAAATGCGATGCCTTGGGCATCTTTTGTGATTTGTCCAAGGCATTCGATTGCGTTCTTCATGAAACGTTAATCAGGAAACTCCGTCACTACGGGATCCGAAACACCGCTCTGGATCTTCTTACTTCATACTTGAGTAAAAGGATTCAGAGCGTTGACGTTAATGGAGAAAGATCTCCCGGATCTATCTAACAATGCCAGTTCCACAGGGCTCAATTCTTGGTCCTTTCTTGTTTCTTATTTATATTAATGACTTGCCTTACCTCATAAAGGATAATCATGATATAGTGTTGTTTGCGGATGATACTTCACTTTTTTTTAAACTTAAACGTCAGCAGCTGGTTACTGACGATGTAAATAACGCGGTCTCAAAAATAGTTCACTGTTTCAATGTTAATAATTTACTTCTTAATGAAAAGAAGACTAAATGCATTAAGTTTACGCTACCTCGCGTGAGGCAGGTGAAAACGAATGTGTTGATAAAGGGCGAAGAATTGAAACTTGAAGACAGCACAGTATTCTTGGGCTTAACTTTGGATGCTAAGCTTCAGTGGGGCCCACATATTGATAAATTGTCAAAAAAGCTAAGCTCCGCAGCATACGCTGTTAGAAAAATTCGAAATTTAACTGATTTGGAGACAGCCCGTTTAGTATACTTTAGTTATTTTCATAGTGTGATGTCGTACGGTATTCTTTTGTGGGGAAATGCCGCCGACATTCAGACTATATTTGTTTTGCAGAAAAGAGCTGTTAGATCAATTTATAAATTAAGTCCGAGACACTCTCTCAGAGAGACATTTAAGGAAATTAATGTAATGATTGTGCCTTCTCAGTACATTTATGAATATCTTTTATATGCCCACAAAAACATAAAATTGTTTAAAAAATACAGTGATATCCTTAATATATCACTGTATTTTTTAAACAATTTTATGTTGTGTAACGGTGGAGTTTCTTGCCACTTCTTCTCCATACGAAACTACTTTTTCGAAGTGGCGCCTAGAATCAGTTCTATTTTTAATGTACCAAAATTTTGACGTTCAAAAGTGCCTTTTTATGGGCCTATTTGAAATAAATGCTTTGACTTTGACTTATAAATACTAGGAACAAACACAAATTTGTTGTACCTACAACAAGGCTCAAGAAAATAGGTGGCTCGTTCAGATGTCAACGCTTTTATAATAAACTTCCAAGCCACGTTCAAGAACTAAGCCTTAATAAATTCAAATAATGTATTAAACGTAAGTTGTGCCAGAAAGCTTTTTATACAGTCAAAGACTATTTTGACGACAAAAAGGCTTGAGACTGACCTGCTCCAATTTTTGCATACTGTTTTTTTTCTTGTTGTTTTGTACCTAACTTTTGTTTTATTTAAACATTTCATGATTATTAAATACACAATGGCATGAATATTTACTTTGTATAATATTATTTTAATTTGTGTGAGGACTTAGTGGGTAATATTTTTATATATTTTGTCTATCTCAGTTATTTCTTTAATATCTAATTTTTAATATCTGGCAGTTTGAGTACTTAAAGTGGCCTACCCAAATATCCTTTCTTTGGTATTGTTCGTCGAATCGTTGAGCTCCTTACGTTTTGAGTTGAGCTGCACGATTAATGACAAATGCATGCACTGACTGGACAGGCCCACTCAAATCTGTATGGTTCTTTCCTCAAAAGACCATTTCAGACACCTACCTACATGGTCCTCATATGATCTGTAAAATAAACAATGACATGAATACTTACCTATGTATTATTTTATTGTTATTATTGTGAATGTTAAGACTATGTGGGTCATTTTTTTTTTGTTTTTTTTTATTTTTATTATCTCAGTTTTAATCGTAATCTTGGTCTGGCGGTTTGAGTAATTATGCGGCCTACCCAAAGACCTTTCTTTGGTATTGTTCATCGAATCGTTGAGCTCTTTATGTTTTGAGTTGAGCTGTACGATTACTGACAAATGCGTGCACTGACTGGACAGGCCCACTCAATCTGTGTGGTTCCACATGGTCTTAACATGATCTGACCAAGATTATGTCTGGACTTTAAAAGAGACTGTGACCTCTGAGTTTGTTTCGGCTTTTCTTCTCAGTGTAGTCAGATAGGAAACGCCGAACTCATCTAATTAAAAAAAAATGTTTGACGTGTGAAAGTGTTTGTACAAACCCACTTACAGAAATAAAAATAATTTAACATTTATCATTAGAAATCCTCAATGTGCCGGACCGGGCACTTATCTGGCATGGTCCTGGCAATCAGAGCCCGGTAATTACCGCATGGCCTCCAAGAGTCGTCGTGTTTGGGCACCCCAAGGTCCACTGGAAACACTAGCTGTCCCTTCCTTAACCATTGCTGGGAACTCTGACTTAGCTATCGTTAATCGATCAGGCGCTAAACGGCGTGGCCGGCTGAAAACCGGTGGTCCGGGAGTAGTATTAATGAAATGTACGGTTGAATGACGTACCTGTCTTGGTGCACAGGACGGCCGTGAGATGGTCAGAAATTCTCGCAGCAGCTCATGGTACCGAGAAATTTCAGTAACAGCCTTGACGCTGGGGATCTCCATCTTCGCAAAAGCTCCGCTAACCGAAAGGTTAGTTAATCCGTCGATCAACCTGCTGTTGTGGCAATCCATCAAAAGCATGTAGTGTGAAAGAAAATCATACCCAATAATTGGTTTGGTCACATCGGCGGCAACGAAATTCCAGCTAAACTCCCTGCGTAGACCTAAATTCAGTTGCAAATTTATATATCCGTACGTGGATATTACAGAATTATTAGCTGCGCTGAGGTCGTAATTTACACGTGTACGCTTTTCATTTAAATAGCTGTGGGAGTAGACGCACAGATCGGAATCAGTATCAACTAGAAAAGGTTTTCTAGAATGTAAGAAATGATCTGTGACAAAGAAACGGCTGGAAATACTGCAGCAATCGCTCGCCGTAATCAGCGACTGGCTTTGGCGGTTTCCGAAGCGTAATCACACGGCTTAATGCAGTGATGAGCTTTCTCGCCAAACTTGTGGCGGTACCAGCACGTGCTGCGATTTTCCGCCATTTTGGAACGGCTGCATGAATGGGAAAATCGCCGGTTACGACTTCCATTTGACCTACCTTCTGTACGTGGTCGTCGATCCACGGCAGTGGATAACTCGTTCAGCTTCCGCATGAGACTGGCTATCTCCGTAAGCATTACCTCTAATAAGCTCCCTGGAGAGGATGAAGCGCTTGCAACCTGGGCCACTGGGTTCATCGGAGCGATCTCTAAAACCCGGTCTGCTAGCTCTCCGACAGCTTCCAAGGTCGTACTGGCCTGAGACGCCACGATCGCCTGCAGACCGGTTGGCAGACGGCTGGTCCAGATGGTACGTATGAAGCTTTCTGGTACACCTCGGCCAGCTCTGGAGGTGGCGAACAAATGCGGATAGCTTGCGGTCTCCTAGTTCCTCGTGATTGAGGAGTTGACGCACTTTCTGTTCCTGCGAAAATGACAAACGCTCAATTAATTCTGTCCTAAGCTTATCGTATATAAGTAATAATGAGGATATTTTGGAAAAATCCTCATTATTACTTATATACGATAAGCTTAAAGTAATAATACTGGCGGGTGGATTTCCCAAAATATCCTCTTGTTGAACCATGATGGAAGGTTCTAGATTTCCCACTACAGTAAAATACTTCGTCGCGTCGGAAGTAATACCTGACAGTGCAAACTGGGCTTCCAGCTGCGCAAACCATACCGCGGGTTTGTCTGGCCAAAAAGGAGGTGTACTCGTACTCTAACCTTAGCGATTTCTGCCGATCCCATTGCTGCAGCCAACGCCTCCGTAATTCTGTTTTCTGCCATTTCTACAATCACACTCAGAAATAATTATTTCACACGTGTTGTTCACGAACGTTCTCGAATCTTCGCTGTGTACACGCGGTCGCGACTCAGTAAATTCGCGACGCGTGTATCGTACGGGGTCACCACTTTTGGAAGCTTATGTAGGAGCGTGTTCAATGAAAGGGCACGAACAAGAATACAAAAGGTATAATTATTAAGTGAAAATAAATGCGTTACAGCGAAGAACAGTTAAAAACGAAGTTAAACTAGTCACAAAGAAATGATTTTACTACCAGAAGGGTCACTATGTGATTCTAGGAAGTTAACAATATAAAAAAATTAAATTAATTAATTACGCGAACGAAATATATTAGCGCGGTGCGGATCAAAGTGCCGTGAACGCGCTGTGGAGGCTCCTTGGTGACTGGCTCTATTATATAGTGTATTATCTATGACTGGCTCGATGGACGCTCTCGATTGCCCAGCAGCCGATGACCGCGGGGCGGCAGCGGTGCGGGGCGAGGTAACGGCCGGACAGGTGTGGTGGCAAGCTCGTACGCACACTAGCGTGGCGCGCACACTGGCGCGCTCCGACTAAACCCAAGGGGTAGGCAGAAACTCTGTGGACACAAAAATACAATGTTAGTGTGGTTTTATAAAATGACGCCACATATCGATTCTAACGATTACTCAAATTGATTCTAATTAAGTCTTAAGTCTTTTATTCATTAGTAGTAAATTGTATCTGAAATTAAGTAAGAAAACAAAAAATAAACACGCCAAACCATTACAACAATCCATAAATACAACATTAAGGAATTTTAGCAGAGATCTGTAACAGCGTGTACTTACACTTATTAGGTTTAGTTAATTCTAATTTTTTTCCTATTTAAATGTTTAATTAATTGCTAAAGTGCGGACACGAAGCAGGATGAATTTCGTACGTTAACCTGTTATTACCTGTCTCTGTGACTCCCGCGTAAATATAATAAGTCTCGCTCGCACAGATGCAACGGCCGCCGCCCTCAGGGATTGTAAACCTTTTACCTGAGACTGTAAAGTTTTGTTCTTTTTTACATGTGGTTTTTTTATTTGGCCTGGAGTCACGACAAAAAATCATTGGCTTGCTTGACATAATTCATAATTATTAAATTACGAACGACCGGCATTCCATCTTGGGATGCGTTAGTTATCGCTCAGTTTTCTGACACAGTTATCTCAGTTATCTATTCTAAGGTTGTTGATGTTTGTAAGTTTTTGTTATCTTGTTTTAATTATTAAATGGTTTTGTTAATTTGTTAAGTTTTCTTCGCTGTTCTGAAAATGGAACCATATTTCATGTAAACCGCAATTAGTACAAAAAACGCCCAAAGAAAACGGTGGAGCATACGGTGGAGGTCTGCTCTGCTTGGGTAGAGCACCGCCGTGTCCTCGGGGAGGCAATGGGCGGCGGCAATCTCTCGCGTCAGGCCCTGGTCCAGGCCACGGTACGGAGCGAAAGGGAGTGGAAAGCCGTCATCTCCTTTTGCGAATCAGTAATGCTCACGAAGAAGGAGCGGAGCACAAGACTCTCGCTCTCACGACCCAAGTCGCCGCAGGCATAGGCGTCGGGAGTCGCCTGCAGATTCCCTGCTACCCTAGACGCGGGCTTGCGGACGGAAGCAATGGGTAGCTCGCCGTCCGGTAAGGTACAGGCCCGGGTTGACGACGCGGCGTGTTCCACGCGCACCTCAAAGAGATATCAGCACACAATAACAGGGTCCGATAGGGCCGATGCCTCAGGGTCGTGGGAAATTCGAAAGAGATACCGTGGCCCTGGCACAGGCAACTGAAGGAACCCGTGTTCCTTCGGGTTTTAGTCAGTAAAAGTCTGACACGACCTCCCGCTCCACCCAGAGGTAGAGAAGTTATTTGAGGATTTCCCACCTAAAAAAAACAAGGTAATTTTCCCTGCTTTCCTGTACAAAACTATAAAGTGCGGGCTTATTTATATTTTTTAATGAAAATACCTATATAAGGTGTATCTATTCATACACGAATTATTTGAAGAGGGACATCTATAGGTCGAACGGAAGCTATAGAAATAAAAAAGAATGTTTTATCCAAGCATCTAATTAGAAACAAAAAAAAAACTTGACATACATAATAAATACTGGCTCTTTCTTATTTTGTAACATCCATTACGCTAGTTTCTACGAAAATACTGTTAACATATTAATATTTTTTAGTCTTAGTGGATTACCACAGACTAAAAAATATTATATATGTGCTACTCTGTGGTAATAATAAATCAAGATGGTGTACTGTAAAAATTATGTTGAACACTAATAAAAGGTAATATTAAAGTAAAACCAGTCTTTCTTCCTGTGTCCAAATTCCCATCAACAGGTTATGGGGCCAGATTCCCAGATGCCCAGATGCCCAGATTCTCAGATTCCCAGAAATGCCTGTGGAAATCAGACACAGGATAAGCAGTGCTAAAAACTAAAAATTAAAACCAGTGACGGCGTGGCCGTAAAACAAGTAAAAACCTGTTTAAAAACAAGTAAAAACCGGAAAACTACTTAAAAATGGATAAAGAAGAAATAAGGATTGAAAAGTTAATAGACGGGGAGAGTTTTCTACTATGGAAATTCGAATTCAACATTTATGTGAAGGCGGCAAAACTAAGTGACGTTTTATCACAAGAAACGAATGAGCAAGTACGAAAAACGGAAGAATTTAGTACGAAAGATGCTAAGGTACAAAAGATCATCATAAACACTATAGATAGGAAGCTAAAAAGTCATATTTTGGGTTGTCAGAATGCCCAGGAAATGTATATGAAACTTACGAATAGAAATCATATAAAATAAAGAAATAAGTCATCATTGTTACAGGAGTTCTTTAACTACAAACAAGAAAATAAGTTTCTCACTCAAATGATCACCGACATAGAAAACCTACAGTTTCGCTTAAACCAAATAGGAGAGAAAGTAAATGAAGAAATGGTGATGTCAAAAATTCTAACCTGTTTACCAAACAAACTAAATTACTTTATTACTGCTTGGGAATCTACATCAGAAGATAAAAAAGACACTAATCAATTTAACTAACCGCTTGTTGAGTGAAGAAAACAGGTTTGAGAAAAAGAAAGCAGAAAAAATAGAAAATCAGCTGGCGTTTCAAGCTGTAAAAAAGGGGAATTTAAACATAAAATGTTTCAAATGCAATAAACAAGGACATTTCAAGAAGGACTGCAAAATGTGTTCAATATGTAAAAAGTATAACAATCAGGAAAAAGATTGCAAATATAAGGTAAAACAATGCTCAAAATGTAAGAAAACAAATCACCTGGAAGAAAATTGTTTCTTTAATAAAAATAAAAATAATAAGCCAGATAAGTTATTTAAAAAACCAGATATGGCAAATCTTACTAAACCAGAAGAAGTATTAAAAAACAAGGAATTTATTGTGGATTCAGGCTGCACAGCTCATATGACAAATGATATAAAAATATTGACAAATCTTGAAAACAAAGTATCAACAGCGTTAACAGCTAATGACTAATCTATTGAAGTACATGGTCAAGAAGCAGTGAAGGGTAATAGTTGCTGTTTGAATAACACTTTATTTGTTCCTGACATATCACAGAACTTGTTGTCAGTCAATGCAGTCACAAATGTCATGATTTCTTGTTTGTAAATACTATGTTCTGGAATTCTATTTATTTAAACTGGCAACACAGCCAACCGCGATGCCGTTTGTGTAGCATGATGGCGGGAAAAAAAGAAAAAAACTAGCCTCACGCTTGGAGTCGCTCGGGCAGTTTTTTTTGAGGAGTCGACCTAGGACGGCGTTCTTAATTATAGCTAAGTTAAATGATACGGATTATACTCATAATAACGAATGTTAGTGTCCATTTTCATGTTGGTAAAATATACTAAATAAGTCTAAGAAGTGGTTTTATTATATATCAGAGGTGGAAAGTCCAACAGTACGCGCCCACCGTCGCTAAGACTTATTTAGAGGTATGTACACACTAAATAACGTTTAAACTACTATAGACTGGCAGAGCTTGCATGGTTGGCCTATTGAAGTTATTAATTTAATAGCAAAACATGGCATCTTATTCTACATTGGATCCGATATGACTTGATCAGGGTACTCCTTGATAGTGTTGTCGGGCCTAAGAGTGCACTGTACTTTTGTCTCAAATACTTGGGCGAGGCAACACTACGTCAGTATTTTTGTTGAGGTATAGTGCGCTTACATAATAGAGTAATATGCTAGTTCTTTTTATAGAAGATCAGTGGTTAGGCACTTCTTAAATTTAACCAGTCCTAAAAGGTGCACCGTGCTTTTTTCTTGTCTTGAATGCTTGGACGAGGCTACTCTTCGTCAGCATTTTTGCTGAGGTATGGTGCGCTTATACGCTGTTAATTTAGACATGATATTGCAATGATTTTTACAATTTGTAAGTGCACTGTGCTTTTGTATCTGATGCTTGGGCGAGGCTACTCTTCGTCGGCATTTTTGCTGAGGTATGGTGCGCTTAAACGCTGTTAATTTAGACATGATATTGCAATGATTTTTACAATTTGAGAGTGCACTGTGCTTTTGTATCTGATGCTTGGGCGAGGCTACTCTTCGTCGGCATTTTTGCTGAGGTATGGTGCGCTTATACGCTGTTAATTTAGACATGATATTGCAATGATTTTTACAATTTGTAAGTGCACTGTGCTTTTGTATCTGATGCTTGGGCGAGGCTACTCTTCGTCGGCATTTTTGCTGAGGTATGGTGCGCTTAAACGCTGTTAATTTAGACATGATATTGCAATGATTTTTACAATTTGAGAGTGCACTGTGCTTTTGTATCTGATGCTTGGGCGAGGCTACTCTTCGTCGGCATTTTTTGCTGAAGTATAGTGTGCTTAAAACTAATTAAACTAATTTCGACATATTGCTATGATTTTTACACTTAGGAGTGCGCTATGCTTTCGGTTTTAATACTTGAGCGAGGCTACTCTTCGTTGGTATTTTTGACCGAGGTATGGGACGCTTATATCATACCTAGTTGGAATGATTTTGAGACGTGGTCGGGGCACTCCCTGATAGTGTCGCTATCCTTAAAAAAATTGATGCATTGTATTTCCGTCGAATACTTGGTTGAGGCTACTCTTTAGCAGTGTTTGGCTGAGCTATAGTGTGTTATGTTGTTTTTAGGTTAAAATAATAAAGCATGAGTATACTGTAATACCTTAACATTGTAGTTATATAGCTAAGCAAGCCCTGCTAGTTTGTAAGTGATATTTTTATTGGAGGCTATGGCCACTTGAATTTGGAGGCTATGACCACTTGAATTTGGAGGCTATGGCCACTTGAATTTGGAGGCTATGGCCACTTGAATTTGAAGGCTATTGCCACTTGAATTTGGAGGCTATTGCCACTTGAATTTGGAGGCTATTGCCACTTGAATTTGGAGGCTATTGCCACTTGAATTTGGAGGCTATTGCCACTTGACTTTGGAGGCTATTGCCACTTGACTTTGGAGGCTATTGCCACTTGAATTTGGAGGCTATTGCCACTTGACTTTGGAGGCTATTGCCACTTGACTTTGGAGGCTATTGCCACTTGAATTTGTAGGCTATTGCCACTTGACTTTGGAGGCTATTGCCCCTTGAATTTGGAGGCTATTGCCACTTGACTTTGGAGGCTATTGCCACTTGACTTTGGAGGCTATTGCCACTTGAATTTGGAGGCTATTGCCACTTGACTTTGGAGGCTATTGCCACTTGAATTTGGAGGCTATTGCCACTTGACTTTGGAGGCTATTGCCACTTGACTTTGGAGGCTATTGCCACTTGACTTTGGAGGCTATTGCCACTTGACTTTGGAGGCTATTGCCACTTGACTTTGGAGGCTATTGCCACTTGACTTTGGAAGCTATTGCCACTTGACTTGGAGGCTATTGCCACTTGACTTTGGAGGCTATTGCCACTTGACTTTGGAGGCTATTGCCACTTGAATTTGAGGGCTATTGCCACTTGACTTTGGAGGCTATTGCTATTTGACATAAGAGACTATGTATATCATGTGTTTGATTTTTGGCCCAAGTGTCATGTGATTCCTGGGTTAAACACAATCACACACATGCACCGTGAAGAGTCAGTGACCGTGATAATATGAATAGAATGTAACCGGATTTTATGGAACCTTTCAGCCACCATGAGTGGTGCAGAGTCTGTTGGTGAATCGCATACTCCTCTTCGTAAGCGTAGTAGACGCAAGGAAAAACGGAGACGATCCTCATCATCACCCTCGTCCTCGTCATCTACAGCTGAAGAAAGGATTCGACGACGGTCTCGAAAACACTCTAAGGGATTGACCACGGAGGACGTGCTGAAAATCCTGACTTCCTGGAAGACTGAACCAAGTAAGAGCACAAATTCCTTACAAAGTAGTCAACTTTATAACGTGATACCTGAATTTGACCCGGCCAATAGGTCACAAAGTATTGAGGCTTGGATACGGAAAGTTAATGAATGTTCACAAATTTATAACTGGGATCAGAAGCAAACCATTCACTTCTCCCTCCAAAAACTGGTTGGACTTGCGAAGAAATGGTTCGAGTCTCTTCCTATAGTCGTATTTTCTTGGGAAGAGTGGCAAGCCAAATTGAAAAGAGCATTCCCTAGTGAGGAAAATTATGGCAGACTTTTAGAAGAAATGCTTGGTCGTACCACTCGTGTCGACGAAAGTTTACGCGAGTATTTTTATGATAAGTTGAATTTGTTGAACCGTTGTGAAATAAAGGGGAAGAGAGCTGTTGATTGTGTTATACACGGAGTTACTGACAGGTCAGTTAGAAGTGGTGAACAGGCACTTAACTGCGAGGAACCCGAGGACTTGCTTAACTTTCTTTGTGCTCAACGTATTACGTACTATTCGAACAGAGTTAGAGACCAAAATAAGCAGAGATCAAATTCTAGTGCTGAAGGTCCCATAGTCTGCTTTAACTGTCGTAACAAAGGTCACCCTTATCATAAGTGTCCAAAACCTCTAACAAAATGTAAGCAATGCAACAGAATAGGTCATGATCATGAAAACTGTAAGTTGCGACCCGTTGCTGAAAATTACGTCCCGAGATCCAAAAGTTATGAAACTCGTACCAGTACCATAGAGAAGAACACATTAAAGATCGTCTCGTTTAATGATCAAATAAGACCTACACCTATTGATACCCCTAAAGCGTCAACTTCGATTGCGACAGCCAATGATAAGTTTTACAAGGCTATTTTAATAAACGGTCGACACTTTATGGCTTACATAGACTTCGGTAGTGAATGCAGCTTACTTCGAGAGAGCCTTGCATTAGAACTTCAGCTAGTGCAAAATTCTGACACCGTTCCAGTAATTAGAGGATTTGGCAATTCATGCGTTTCACCTTTGTATAAGTCTACTCTGAATTTAAGACTTGATGATATCGAGACCCAGTTAGACGTCCTAGTAGTCGGCGACGAGTTCATGACAAACAGTCTCTTAATCGGACAAAACTTCACCGAACTTCCTTTTATTACAGTCTTAAAAGACTGCAATCAATTACTCTTTTACAGAACTCCAGGAGAAATCCTTTTCAAAATATTTACCTCGAAGTCCATCAAGATTGTTGATACCTGTATGGTACCCATCACAGTCAGGGATGCCTCTTTTTCCGATGTCGTCTTTGTCGAGGGTTATATCTCATTGGAACCTGGTAGAGAATTTCGTTTGTTACAAGGGACTTATGGCATTTCAAATGGCACTGGAGAAATAGCCGTAACGAACTTGTCACGGACACCTCTTTTATTTAAAGCTGAAACATTAATTGCACGGTCGTCACCAGTAGTTGAGGCCAAAAACTGTCAGGTTAATCGTATTTAAAAAAAATCTGTTCTTTCTTTAGAACCATTAGATAGAACGCAAGTTCAAGTCGGTGAGGATGTATCAAGTAGCAATAAAGATAAGTTGTATACGTTATTACAAAAGTATCGCGATTGCTTTGCCACCAATATGAAAGAAGTAGGTTGTGTTAAAGATTTTGAAATGAAAATTAACCTTACAGATAACAGACCCGTTGTTTACCGGCCGTACAGGTTATCGTTTTCAGAACGGGTGCAGGTGCGTGAAATTGTTGATGAACTATTAGATACGGATATTATACAAGAATCTAGTTCGGATTACGCAAGCCCGATATTAATGGTCCGAAAAAAATCGGGTGAACAAAGACTCTGTGTAGATTTTAGAGCCCTTAACAACAAAACAATTAAGGACAGGTTTCCTCTACCTCTCATTGAAGACCAGTTAACTAATTTAAGCGGCAATCAGTTTTTTACGACATTAGATCTTGCGTCTGGTTATTACCAGATTTGTATGTCTCCCGAAAGTCGGCATCTCACTGGCTTCATCGCTCCTGACGGGCACTATGAATTTAAAAGGATGCCGTTTATACTGGCCAACGCCCCTGCTGTATTTCAGCGAGTGATTAATAAAATTCTTGGGAATAGACGATTTGATTATGCACTTGCGTATTTAGATGATTTACTTATTCCGTCTATAACTATAGAACAAGGGTTTGAGCGCTTAGAAGAAATTTAAAAGTTACTCCGCGAATTCGGACTTACATTAAAATTAACGAAATGCTGGTTTTTCGATACTACGATCAGCTATTTAGGTTACGAAATATCTGCCGAGGGAGTAAGACCCGGGGAAGCAAAAGTTTTGGCCGTTAAAGAATTCCCTTGCCCCAGTAATGTTCATGAAGTCAATTTTTGGGGCTAACAGGATATTTCCGTAAATTCATAAATGGATACGGGGAGTTAGCGCAACCACTGACCAAATTACTTAAAAAAGATAATGCATGGTGTAGGGGCAGTAATCAACAATCTGCGTTCGATTCCTTAAAGGAAAGTCTTTTATCCAGGAAAGTTTTAGCCTTATATGATCCGCAGTTAGAGACAGAGTTACATACGGATGCCAGCGCCCTTGGTATCGGAGTAATCCTCATGCAATGGCAAGCATCCCCCCGAGTCCTAAAACCTGTCGCTTATTTTAGTAGACAGACTACCGTGGATGAAAAACATTTTCATTCTTACGAGTTGGAGACTTTGGCCGTTGTCTGTTCGTTAAAGAAGTTTAGGGTGTACTTGTTAGGAGTCCCGTTTAAGGTATTTACTGATTGTGCCGCGCTTAGGACAACATTGACAAAGAGAGATCTCGTTCCGCGCATAGCAAGGTGGTGGTTACAAATAAGTGAGTATAACTTTGAAATTGAATACCGCCCGGGTGTTAATATGACGCATGTAGACGCCTTAAGCAGAAACACGTGCCTTAACGCGGAAGGAGATATTCAGCCTGTTAATGTTTTTAATATTCAATCGGATAACTGGTACCTTACCCTTCAAATGGGTGACCCCGAAACGTCTCGAATAGTAAGAGTTCTTAAACCTGAAGCTGACCCTGACTTTGAAGATCTAAAGCAAAAATATACTGTCCAAAATAATGCACTCTATCGCAAAGTTGATGACCATTTATGTCTTGTAGTACCACGAAGTGCTCGTTGGCAGGTTTGCAAAGCTAACCACGATGACATCGGGCATTTAGGCTATGCAAAAACGTTAGAAAGAATAAAGAGCCAATTTTGGTTCGCAAAACTACGAAGATTTGTAAAGAAATATGTAGGTTCCTGCATTGAATGTGCTTACAGTAAGGATAGTGCTGCTAAAAAAAGCAGGGTCTACTTTTCCCAATAGAGAAAATAAGTGTACCGTTTCACACCATTCATATTGACCATTTAGGACCGTTCGTAAGAAGCAGAAACGGCAATTCTTACATACTTACGATTGTAGATGGGGTTCACTAAGTACGTATTCGTCAAAGCAGCGAAAGATACGAAAACAAAGAGCACAATTAAAATTTGGAGAATATTTTCACTGACTTTGGTACACCGGCTAGAATCATATCGGACCGCGGCACTTCGTTCACATCCACAGCTTTCGAAACCTTTTGCAATTGTCTTGGTATAAAACATGTACTCAATGCAGTCGCTTGTCCCAGAGCAAACGGACAAGCCGAAAGGTTTAATCAAACTATTTTAAATTCATTATCTGCTCAAAATTTTAATGGAAATGAGCGTGACTGGGACAAGTGTCTTGGTAAGGTTCAGTGGGGCATTAACAATACTGTTAATGCGACTACAAAAAAAACGGCAACAGAGGCTTTGTTCGGATTGAAAATGCGTGATAGTTTATCAAATAAGTTTAATGTGCCACAACAGTCACAAAACAAAGATTTGTTGTCATTACGCGAGAATATCAGCGAATCTATTAAGAAGAGTAAAGAAGAACAAAAGCGTAAACATGACATTGGTCGTACGTCTGCCCCTGAGTATCAGGTTGGTGACTTAGTTAAACTAACCCGGACCAATTATAATAATGACGGCAAGAGTACAAAGCTTCTGTCAAAGTTTATAGGTCCTTATAAGGTTATAGAAGTATTGGGTAACGTTAGATATAAGATAAGTGATGTACCTGGCTTTAATAGGAGAAGGAAAAATAATTATGAAAGTGTTGTATCTTCAGATAGAATTAGACCCTGGATACATCTCAAGGCTCTTGAGTTGGACGATAATGTAAATATTAGTTCAGATGAGGAAACTAGTTGCTAAATATTTGCCTAACAGTGTACTTAGTTGTATTCGACAATAATTATTTTGTAAGGATGATTTTGGAACTATGACAGTTAGGTACCTGTAAAGGATCCCGAATGTCATGATTTCATAAATTTCATAAATATTTTTGTTATGCTAAAGCATAAAAAATTTTTTTTTTACTAATGTTCACAATATTTTTTTTGTTTTTTTATCCATGTTATAGTATGTAACTCTAGAAAATTGTGATGGTTAATAATTCATTTAATTTCTTTATTTACGCTCTAAAGTCAGAAACATCTACCCTGGCTCTTGTACTAAATATTATTGTTTAATTTTTCTCATAGCTTCTTTATTTTTGTATTTTGAAATAAGAACTGATTGAGCGGGTTAAAGTGGGAGTGGTGCTCCGGGAGTAGCACGGTGTCGGATGGCCGAATGTCATGATTTCTTGTTTGTAAATACTATGTTCTGGAATTCTATTTATTTAAACTGGCAACACAGCCAACCGCGATGCCGTTTGTGTAGCATGATGGCGGGAAAAAAAGAAAAAAACTAGCCTCACGCTTGGAGTCGCTCGGGCAGTTTTTTTTGAGGAGTCGACCTAGGACGGCGTTCTTAATTATAGCTAAGTTAAATGATACGGATTATACTCATAATAACGAATGTTAGTGTCCATTTTCATGTTGGTAAAATATACTAAATAAGTCTAAGAAGTGGTTTTATTATACAAATAACCAAGGAACTGTTGTGTTTACTAAAAATAAAGTTGAAATCTACAAAGAGTCACAGTTAGTACTAACAGGAGAAAAAGAAAATGGTTTATATAAAATAAACATAGAAAAAAACAATACAGAAGAAAAGACATTATTACTGAAAGAAAGTGGAACTGCTCTAGAATGGCATGCAAGATTGGGACATCCAGGAAAAACAACACTAGAAATTTTACCAAAAATGGTAGATGGAATAAAAATACAAGGCATAAAACAATTAGATAAATGTGTAATCTGCACACAAGCTAAGCAAACGAGACTACCATTTGACACAATAAGAGCTAGAGCCAAAAGACCATTGCAAATCATACATACTGATGTTTGTGGACCTTTTGAAAATAAAACATATGATGATTACAGTTATGTATTAACAGTTATGGATTTTACTAAAATTTTACTAGACCCATTTTACTAAAATCTACCTACTAAAATACAAAAGTGAAGTTAAATATAAACTAAGAAATTACATTGAAGAAACTGAAAGAGAAAGAAATGAAAAAGTATCAACCATAAGATGTGACAATGGAGGTGAATACACAAGCTATGATTTTAGACAATGGTGCATGGAAAAAGGAATAAAACTAGATTTGACAGTACCATACACTCCTCAATTAAATGGTAAGGCAGAAAGATTAAACCAAACATTACTAAATAAAACCAGAGCTTTACTATTTGATTCTGAATTAGGAAAAGAAATGTGGGGTGAGGCAATGTACTGTGCTACATACATCATAAATAGACTACCAAGTGAATCGTTGGAAAGCAAAACACCATACGAAATGTTGTACGGTAAAAGACCTAACATAGCTAACATACAGAAATTTGGTTCAAAAGTATATGCAAAACAACTAAATATAAACATAAAGAAACTAGATCCAAGAAGTAAGAAGTTAATAATGGTTGGATATACTAATAATGGATATAGACTATGGAATGAAAAAGATGGAAAAATTGAAATAGCAAGACAATATCCCATTGTCATATTTAATGATAATAACAAGAATAAAGAAAAAGAAGATGGTATTATGATAAGAAGACTGGTAACTACAGAAATAATATCAGACAGTGATGTAGAAACAAGTATAGATGAACAAGAAAATGATGAAAACTATAATGAAATACAGGAGTTAGAAATGCAAAGTAGTGAAATAGAAGAAAATGTTTCAGCTACAATAGAAGAAGAAATTGAAATGAATGAAAATACAGAAAGTAATGTAGAAGAAGAAGAAGTAGAAATTACTATAACAAGAAGACAAAAGAAGAAACCAACTTACCTGCAAGATTATGTATTACTTACCTACAGTGAGGTCATGAAGTCTGCTGAAAAGAAAAATTGGGAGAAGGCCATAAAGTCGGAGTAGGATTCATTGGCAACCAACAATATATGGGAAATAGTTGATTTAGAAAAAGCAAAGGGACATAAAATACTGACAAATAGATGGGTATTTTGTATAAAAGAAAAGGGTACATAAAAAGCAAGACTCGTAGCAAGAGGTTTTGAACAAAAAGACGTTGACTATCAAGAAATTTATAGCCCTGTAGTAAGTCAATCAGCACTAAAATCATTATTAGCAATTGCTGCTTCAAAGGAGTATGAGATGATTATATTTGATGTAAAAACAGCATTTCTATATGGCGAGTTGACTGAAGACATATTTATGAATATTCCTGAAGGATATGAAAACCAGCCTAATAAAGTATGTCACTTGAAGAAAGCATTGTATGGACTAAAACAAGCTCCAATAGCATGGAATAAGAAATTTACTGAAACTATGCTAAAACTTGGATTCAAGCCTAATAAACAAGACCAGTGTGTTTTTATAACAGAAGATAAAACAATAATAATTGCTATTTATGTGGATGATGGACTAGCTATAACTAAAGATAAAGAGAAATTGTTAACAATACTTAATCATCTAGAGAAGGAATTTAAAATAAAAGTTTATGAAAAACCCAGAAAATATATAGGATTTGAAGTTATAAGAAGTGAAGAAGGAATTTTATTGCATCAGAAAACTTATACTGAAAGATTACTCAGAAAATGTAATATGTTCGATTCTAAACCAGCATGTACACCATGTAATACTGACAAGAAGATTGAATCTGTAACGGAAACATCTAAATTTCCTTATAGAGAATTAGTTGGAGGACTATTATACTTATCAACCAGATCAAGACCAGACATAAGTCAAGCTGTAAATGAAGCCAGTAAAAGGTTAGACAATCCATCTAAACAAGACATATTAGCTGTAAAAAAGATATTAAAGTACTTGAATGGGACGAGATCTAAAGGAATAATGTACAATACTGGAGAAGATATTACAAAGTTACATGCATATTGTGATTCAGATTATGCAGGCTGTACTGAAACAAGACGGAGTACAACTGGATTTATAATAATGTTATCGGGAGGACCCATACCATGGTGCTCAAAGAGACAGCCTATAGTAAGCTTATCATCAACTGAAGCTGAATACATAGCAGCTGCAGATTGTGTGAAGGAATGTTTATATTTAAGGTTATTGGTGAGTTAACTGGAAAAATTATTAAAACAAATTTGAATATTGATAATCAAAGCGCAATTAAGTTAATACAAACAGGTTCATTTAGTAAAAGGTCAAAACATATTGATGTAAGATACTATTTCATTCATGAAAATTATAAGAAAGGTTATATTGATATAAAATATTGTCCTACTAATTTACAAATGGCTGATATGTTTGCAAAACCTTTGTGCAAAGAGAAGTTTCAATTTCATTGTGAGAAAATTATAAAGGAAAATAAAAGTGATTAATGTAAAGTAAAATTTATTGAAGTAAATACATTTTTTGTTTGTAAAAGCTGTTTTAAATTGATGTGTGTATATTTTATTTTGAATGAAAAATTAAAAAATAGGAGAAGGTGTTAACATATTAATATTTTTTAGTCTGTGGTAATTATGTGCTACTCTGTGGTAATAATAAATCAAGATGGTGTACTGTAAAAATAATGTTGAACACTAATAAAAGGTAATATTAAAGTAAAACCAGTCTTTCTTCCTGTGTCCAAATTCCCATCCGCAAATATTATATAGAAACTACTTTCATTGAAGCGGGCGAGGTCATAGCGGCGCGATTATATGTCGCGTGGCTTTTATGAATAATCAATAGAGACACGAGCCGCGGCGCCGGCGCCGTGATTTTCAG
Source organism: Dasypolia templi (assembly GCA_963555695.1). Lineage (NCBI taxonomy): Eukaryota > Metazoa > Arthropoda > Insecta > Lepidoptera > Noctuidae > Dasypolia > Dasypolia templi. The sequence goes on along the minus strand of OY743156.1, from coordinate 21,012,257 downwards.
TCCCGCGCGAACCGCATGTTGCACGTAACTAACGTGGAACGCATCCTGCTTCGCCCAACAAACGCAACAATGCCGAAATATTGGTATTCCAACCAGGAGTACCAGAACATGGTGGACTGCTACAATGAGGGTGGACTTATTTTGCTCACAGCACAAGCCCTCTTCCTAGGCATCATAGGAGCTGTACAACGGCAACGGGACAATGGGGTCTACATGCCCCCAGCAGCAGACGGAGGCAGGCCTAATCTTACGCCGTTGGACTTCCACGTGTGGGTTAGGGATAGACCTGAATTATGGTAATGACAGCCAGACCATTTCTGGAGCGGAACAATAAAACATGTGAATTGATGACGCTTGTGTACGCAGTGATGGTTAGTGATAGAGACATTATTAAAAGTGCAAGGATACATTATTAAACGTGCAACTGCAGGGCGAATATGTACAACAATTGGTGTAAATAGTGTAAATAAAAACTACGTCGTTATGAGGTTTGTACATTTTGATTTTTTTTAAATAAGTTGATTCTAATTTTTAAACACGATTGCCTAATTATTGTTACAATAATTCGTTGCATACCGTACGCAGTGGGATAACTGATTTTCGAGTAAAATAGTCATGTTTCTACTAACAATGTTGTTTACTTGCAAAAAGATTGGTCAATAAAACGTATAATCTAACCGTAATGCAGTTATTTTATAGTTACAATGGTCTTTGTGGTTATTTTACGAAAAACACAGCAAGCTATTTATCCCGTTAACCACTGAGAGGCGAGAAACAGCGTGTACCTACAACAGTCCAGTCCACATCTGCCAATCTGGCACGATTTTTGATAAAATAAATTCGCGGTTTGCACTTCTTACAGTTTACATCTGTACAATTAGGTTGGTACACAACCTATCAATCAGCTGACAGATACGACTCGACGCACAGTTCGTAACCTAACAGAAGTCATTCCCTTATGCGAATTCGCGTTAGCGTCAGCTGTTTATTAGTACTTACCTAGTTTACATTTATCTAGTAGATGTGTAACACTGTAGAATACAAATATGTATTAATCGCATCTAGGATCCTTTTCGTGAAAAAAATAAGAAATGATTAAAACGTCTCGATACGAGTACTCGCTCGTAAAAGTCAGCTGCTTATTCAGATTTACCTAGTTTACAGATATTGTGTAGGTACTGTTTTTGTAAAACTTCGAGAAGGGAATTCAATATTGTACCTACTTAGATTTAGGTCGTTTTGTATTTTAAATTCACATTTAATTTTATTGTAAGTGATAACTATGTTATCAAAATAAGACGAGATCGAGTTACGAAGTCTGCCTACGTTGGTTTATTGTTAACATCATCACGCCTGCATTCCCCGTAGAGATAGGCAGAGGTGTATTGTCAAATGTTCATTACAGTTTACCAGTGATATGTTAAGTCCCATGTACCTAAGAGGAGGTGCGGTAACCGTCGTGGGCGACATGTATTACACAACCTCACCAACTACTCGACAGGGAATAACTGAGAGAGACGGCACGCGCCACGCGGGCACAGACGTACGGGCACCGCGTCCGCGCCTCTGCCCCGCCGCATCTGTCGTTCATAGAGTAGGCCGTAAAGGTTTTATGCAAAATATCTCAAGCAGTTTTAAATTATGATAATTACGTAAAATAAAAAAACATTTAGATAAAAATTCTTTTTCGTTTCTACAGCTTCTGTTAGACCTATAGATGTCCCTCTTCAAATATTTCGTGTGTGAATATATATTTATCATTACATCCCAAACCCGTAACATACCATTAACCCAAATCTGTATCATTCCCCCAAATACCTACCGGATATCCGGTCCTCCATATAAAACGTTAGCCGTGGCATGTTAATAAAAACAAATAACAGGGGCAGTTAAAGCAATAGGAGAGCTTATGGGTTTCAATAAGTACCCCATGGATATTGGTTGTTTTGGGTGCCGGGTGTGCTGAACACAGGTCCTTTTCAATTGCACGCCATTCAGATCGACTCTCGGCAACTCTCATTACAATGCGAAGATCGTCGCTCTACTTAGCCAGAGGGTGTGTCCTACCTTACGATGGCCGATTCGCAGTCTCCACTCAAGAACACGTCTACCCCAACGGTCATAGGTTCTACGGCTTATATGGCCGGCCCATTGCCACTTGCTTATTCTGTGAGCTATGTCACCAACTTTGCTTTGTGGGCAGATATGCCGGAATTTTTTAAACCTTTGTAGTATAGTATTTATATTCTAGGTAGATCGTTTTTCAAATACTTTGTTAATGTTCATATAAATTTATAAGCCATTTAATTTAATTTTTTTATTTAATTATAGCCCATGTTTCTCCACACGAAACTACTTTTTGGAAGAGGCGCCTAGAAACAATTCTATTTTCTTGTAAATTTTGACGTTTATTAGTTTCTTTTAATGGCCTACTTGAAATAAATGATTTTACTTTGACTTTGATTTCTACTGAAACGCATACAGTTACCTTTCTTCCGTCTACAACCGTCATGCGTCAGTGCGTTAAGGATTACTGTCATTGAGACAGTAAATATCGTTAGAGGCTGCAAAGATCACCGTCTGCCCTGATTTATCACCACATCCATCCAATTATTATTAATATTATCCATATAATTAACATTAATAAAACAATTTAAATTTTCCTTAGTGTAAAGATTACTAACTATTTTGCCACCATAATTTTTTGTTTATTTTGTTTTTTTACATTTTATTATTTTATAATTTTGAAAATAGAATTAAAGAGGTTTCAATCTGCATATATATAAACTTTTTATGGAAACTGAAAAGATTTATTTTAAACGGCCGTAAGTCAAAGCATAAAAGTGTATAGATCTCGTCCTAAGGAAATATATCTAAGCACAAGCGTGAATGAAAAAAAAACATCATTGATTCATACATGATATACTATCTAGTATCACAATAAAAATAAAAATATACTACACTATGACACTAGGATTATTATTTTTGATTTTGATGCCCCTCTATATTTCATCAACACAAGTACCATTATCAGCCCTGCCTTTACCGGACGGACACTCATCACCCTTCAAAAATGTCCTACTTGCCATTTTTACATTGCCACAGGCTTTACCATCAGTACAGTTTTTATCTGTTTTGCCATCGATTTTAGAAGTATCTGTAAGATTTTTCACATTGTCAGCAGCATCCTTTGTTTCTGCATTCGTATCTGTAGAAAGAGTTTTGTTTTGATTCTCATCTAGTTTGGATGCTTCTACTTTCACTTTTTCTGTAGTACTTGTAGGCAAATCGGCTTTAGGATCAATAGGTTTACTAGCTTCATCCTTTTTTATAATTTCATTGTCCTTTGTGGGAGATTCTAGAGTATCTTTTGAATTGGTGATTTCTTCATTTTCTTTCGGAGGAATCCTAATAATGTTACCTAAAGCATCGATAACGATTTTAGTTCCATTTTCGAGAGTTTGACGCACTTTTATCAACGCTCCTTGGTTTTTGTCCTTTGCACTTTTAGGTTTCTGATCTTTCGACTTTACCAGGTCATCTAGAAGTCCGCACTCCGTACTCACAATTAATACAAGTATAACAAATGATTTCATAGCTGGGTATACACGTTTATAGGTCACTGAGAATAATATGGTAATAAATGAAAATAGTTATAATTTTATTAGTTATATTATCGTTGTTAGTTCAAAGGTCATTTGAGTGCAGTTGGGAAGTAATGATGGTGCTGCGTTGATTGTACTTAGGTAATAATAATGCATTTTTGAATTATGTAGGTCTGCAGAATGAATTATGTACCAGGAATCTTAGCTGAAATAGAACAATACCATGGACATGTTTTTTTTTACATAAGATATGTTCTAATACAAATCGGGCTATCTGCTGCAATAAACACTTATCTTGTCGTCTTATTTGAAACTGAGGAATTATTATAAAACAAACAATGCAAGGACCCTTTGGCGCCTGAATGACATTGAAAGAGCGTTGTTGGTAAACATTTGTAGAAATGAAAACAACGAGATAACGGCGTTAGTTCCGATTTTGGCCACGCGCCAAAAGATCCCTGTACCGTTGTAGATTATAATGTATGAGGCTGCATGCTGTTCTCATAAATTTTCTGTCATCCTCCAACATTGATCGTTGCTTTCTTCTTCTTCCATTTTAAAGTCAACTCTACAATTGTCCAGAATTTAAGTGACTCTTTTACGCGGAGTTTTTTGAAAACTTCAATATTAAATTTCAGACGAAATGTCACGCAGCTGCCACGGTTTCTGTTGTCGTTATTATAATGTCTAGTAGTTCCTTAGAATCAAAAGCAACCTCTACAGAAACACAAGTTCCATCAGCGGCCCTTCCTTTGTCTGAACTGCATTCATCTACTGATAAAGTTGACATTTGCAAGACACCTTTTGGGGCTCGACCTTTTTTGAAACGTTCTTCGTATTGTTTTGCTTCATTTCTTCCAATATTTTTTGACTTGCGATGCGGTTTTTTGTTCGATAGGTTCTTCTTACTTTGTTCATTATTTTCAATTTTATTTATAGAGTTAGAATTTAACACATTATTTGGGACATTTTTACTAACACTTATTTCATTCGGTCTTTGGTAGTTGTAAATATTCACTTGTTTTTTAGTGGCATTCTCTGTTATAACAGTTTCATTATTTATCACTTTAGAAGCTTTTGCCATCGCTGGATTCTGAAAATGTTCATTTATTGTCACATTGTCATTTATTTTTTCTTTTATTTTGTATGAATCTGAATATTTAAAGTTTAAAATCGATAAAACACAAATGATTAACTTAGACGTTTTCATTTTATTGTTCACGACACATTAATTTTCCTTGAGACATTCAGCAAGTAAAAAACAGATTAAATTACTTAAATGTAGAAACTCACAACAGATTGATAACACAATGGGCGGCTCTTCATTATCAATGTGAATTATCATATCGCAAAAGTTCATAGTTCATTAAAATAACAGTGATTTTGGTATAAATGGACGTTCAATTGTTTTTCAGAGAAATGAAGAGGGAGAGGGAGGCCAGAGAAAAGATGGATTGATTGTGTGAGTAACATAAACAATTAAACATAGGGCAAGGAAAAAATGATGACAATATAACAATTAGTTTCTGATATTCCTTATAATCTAAATGCTACAAAAAATTATAACAAACATTATAATATTAGACCTGCAAGGTCTCATTAAATTATCGGCTCGCAAGTATTATCGTCAGCTATCGCTGTCCTAGATGGACAAACTCCTACTAAAGCCTCTATTTAAAAAAAAAAAAAACAAATAACCCATTATCTACAGTTATTGTTACTGTGCTATTGTAACCATTATCAGCGGCGTTAACGTTTTCAGATTTTCCTTCAATTTCATCTTGATCTGTAGGAGGAGTATTATTTTGAAATTTAATTTTTCGTTTTTTTCGGGAAGAATCGTTAGGTATGTACACATTACAGATGACAACGACATCTGTAGTTGTACAGTTTTTACCATTAACTTCTCCGTTCTTGTTTTCAGCGATTTCAGCGATACTAAGTAGACCGTTTATTTCTTCTACATCTGTAGGTTATGCATTACTTTGAAATTTAATATCTCTTTTATGTTTTTTTGATGATGGTTGGCTTGTTTCATCGACATTAATTTTCAATGCCCAGGTAACCGTATTATCACCAGTTGAAGAGTTTTTACTAACGAGTTGTCCTGTTTTCTTTGCAGTTTTCTCTAAAATGCTTATTATGCGGTTAATTTCGTCTACAGATTGTTCGCTAGAGATAAATTGAATTTCCCATTTATGCATTCCTGGTTGTAAATGATAGTCTCGTGTTACACTTTCAATGTTGGTAGGTCGTCCCTCTTGATCTTTTGTTACATCTATATGTATTTCAGATGCTAAGGTTTATTTCCGTCTTCAAAAAAATCGGTTACTCGTATGAGTTGAACTTCAAATAAACGACGTTCTGTAACTGTCGGTTGTGCATTGATTTCTCTTTGATGTTTTTGATGATGTTTGGCTTGTTTCATCGATATTAATGTTAAATTCCCAGGTAACCGTATTATCCCCAGTTTTAGAGTTTTTACTAACAAGTTGTCCTGTTTTCTTAGCTGTGTTTTCGACAATGGTAACTATACGGTTAATTTCGTCTACCGATTCTTCGACAAATTTTAGTTCCCATTTATGCGTTCCTGGTTGTAAATGATACTTCTTAGTTACACTTTCAATATTGGTAGGTCGTCGGCCCTCTTGATCTTTTGTTACATCTATTGGTATTTCAGTTACTAACGTTACATTACCGACATCAAAATAATCGAGTACGATCATACGTTGACTAACAAATCGTTTACATTCTACAAAATTAATTTTCTTCAAATCATCCTTTAAAACTCCACACTTAGAACTTGTTATACAGAACAATATAATAAGAATGTTCTTCATAATTGTTACGTTGATTCTCTGGATTAAACAGTCACTAGAACACTTTTTTAAAATTATTTTGCTTTAGCTGTAGCGCCTTTAAGGTTTTAAACTAATCTGCTTCTAACAGTTTTCGACCATTTTTCACGTTAGAAGCACTCTCTTCCACTTTCTCAGATACAGCTGGCGATAGCGACAGGTACGGGGTGTAAACTGCACTATACTCTTCAATTGAAGACTAACTTACAATGTTTGAATCTCGGTTGATGTCGCTATAAATACTAATGTTATATTATCATTCTATAGTTCAAGGTTCATATAAACATAAGAAGATTTGGCTTATTTGGAACAATTTTCTGTTACCATAATATGCAATGTATTCGTGTTGTTACCAAAACTAATTACTTGTGCTCTAGTGCTACAAAACTATTGTATCATAATAACTTTACAGACTACAACTTTCCAAGAAAGAGGAAAGTGTCTGAAGAAAGTTTTGAGTACGAATGTTGATGTCTTTGTGAGAAGGCGAAGACCAAAGAAACGATGGACTGTGTGAAAGATGATATGGATAGAAAGGGAATACCGAGATGGCAACTATAAATATGAAACAAAAACTATATGGTGCTGATGACCCTAAAATAAATTTGGATAAGGGCTGAAGAATTATGATGAACTTTACATGCGTAAATTAAACTATAAATTGGTTCAGATTTTTTGGCACCTTTTCAGGGTAGTTTTAAAGTAGGATTACGTTGAAAATAATCATGACACACGGTTCAAAATCACAAAATCAGCCTAACCCCCATTGGACGATATGTGGCGGCCACCGTGCTTGCCAAGGGACGGAGGGGTCTTGATAAATGTAAAGATGGTCGCCTATCCACGGACGTAAAAACGCAGTCAATCGACCCCCTGGCTGTTATTAATTAGCTACAAGCCTCACAAGAAAATATAAGTTTTAATTCGGCAACCCATCTTGAGCAAGCGTGGTGATCAATGCTCGTGCCTTCGCTGTTTGAGAAGAGGCGTTAACCCTGCAGCGGGAAAGTCACAGCCTGGTATTATGATTGATGATGAGACTAACAGTGAGTCTACTTTCGCACGTACGTAAAAATATCGCGGTGGGATGATAACGCACACTGGGTTCTCAACGCTCGACTTAACAGTAAGAGTTGAAAACCCAATGCGCGATAAAATCTAGATATTTTTAGGTCCATTCGAACGTGAGCTAAGAATGACAGAACTACAAACATAATTGAACACGAGTATTCGTTATGCCCCTATCTCCTCTCTATATCTTGACGACAGTTGGTTCTGATAACCTATGATATAAGTCAGGGCCTTAGCGGTAATTATATTTGTTTTTCGGATTTTCCTTTAGAAAGGTAATCCAATTAAAATTTCTTGGTACTTATCGACGCACGACTTGGAAGAAGTTCACAACATTATCTGGCTTTTCTCCAACTATGTTGAGGTCGGCTCCCTAATTAACCGGATTCAGATGAATGCCACATGGAGTGACTGCCTGTCTGACCTCGACAACCCAGTTCCTGGGTAGTACCCTTTGGTAAGACTGGTGGTCAGAGTTTCAGGCTTCCGACGACCAAAGATCCACGAATGACAGTCGGGACCAAAGACTTAACATGCTTCCCGAGACACGGAGGGGTCTTTGTATGTAAAGATGGTCACCCATTCATGGACCAACTGCGGCAAGCGTTGCTTAGCTTGATTGCTCGACGCGTGCGCGTTTTTATTCAGCCTTCAGATTCGATGAAAACTAAAAAAAATATGAGGAGAACGAGCTTAGCTAGTGAAATATTATTTATATTTTGTAAACTTCACAGAACGGTAACGGTAACGATGTCCAGACACGCTTAAACAAAAAACATATAGATTTGCTCAACTCAAGCTTTAAGTAATTACAACAGCGGTCCCTGACCCCAAACAATTATAATCAAATAAGTTTTTGTTTGTTTCTATTTAATGATTTTTAGATACTGATACTCATCACTCTATGCAACAATGTCCTTAATTCTGGAGCTCTCAACAGCTACTCCACTATAGCTAAATAAACAAAAGATAAACGGTGGACGGCTTGTGTTTTTCTTTCTCTGGATAAAAGTGGTAAACTAATTTGTGAGATACAGTTAGTTTAAACCGTGTGTATATTCTACTGCGAGGAGCAAGTTTTGTGGCAAAATGGGGCACCGAAAAAAGGAGTGATTTTTATTAGAAAGTATTTATTTCTACAAAAACTCAAAACTCAAAGCATTTATTTTAGTTAAACCATTTACAGGCACTTTTGGCTTGTCAAGGAGTCGGTCAGTCAGAAATATGAAGTTAGTTGCCCATTCCAAAGCGTAGTAGGTACCATCGAGAAGAACGGGCAAGAAACTCCATGGCTAGTCTTTTAAATAAATTTGTAACAAAAATATTAGTTACACTATTCAAGTTGATTTTATAATTATAAGTGAGAACGATGTAAAAATACGTGAAAGTAAAAGGTTTTTTTTGCTGTACTCTGAAAGTAGAGCACAAAAATGAAACACTGCGAAAATATTGTTACTGAAATATGCGTGGTGTGCACGAACAAAACGTATTAATATTTAAAGAATTACTTTATTTCGTTCCGATAAAAACTTTCTTTTCAAGATAATATTTGCTTCTTCATTTTTTAACTGTTGCCAAAAGGTATTTCTGTTATCGATCATCTTAATAACTTCTTTGTTAATCCAGTCGTCCTTTGGTAAATTCATTATTTTTGATTTTAGCTTCTTGTTTTGTAGTATGTGTGACGTTACAAAGGCTTCCAGACATTCGTAATAATCATCTATGCCGATGCATGATGCTTTGCTAATAGTTTTGCATAAGTCGGGAAATCAACAAATGACTTCTCCTGATCTTCGTGTCAGATTTGTGGCGGCATCTACACCGCTACATGCGAACAACGCACCACACTGACGTCACACAAATCCTGCATCGCGCAATCAGAGTTTAACGCGCAGCTAGCGATATTTACAACTTTCCGACATCAATCGTCGGGTAGTTGCCCACCAGATACGACATCCATCTGGTCGGAGGATTCTCCCTTTTCTAAAGAGTATGAGTGAACTTTACACCCTGTTCCTTCTATTTCTTCAGACTTTTACTGACTAAAACCCACCCGTGTTCCTTCAGTTGCCTGTGCCAGGGCCACGGTTATCTCTTTCGAATTTCCCGCGACCCTGAGGCGTCGGCCCTATCGGACTCCGTCATTTTGTGCTGACATCTCTTAGACGCGCGCCTGGAATACGACGCGCCGTCGACCCGGGCCTGGTCCTTACAGTTACTGTTGCTGTGCAATTGTTATCATTATCATTTATTATGAATGCTGGGTTTGCAGTGGCGCTAACGATTTCAGGTTTTCCTTTAATTTCATCTTGATCTGTAGTAGGAGTATTATTTTGAATTTCAATTTCTCGTTTTATTTTGGAAGAGTCGTAAGGTATGTACACATAACAGATGATCTACCATCAACTTCTCCATCATCGTTCTTGTTTTCAGCGGTTTTAGCGATACTTAGTAGACGTTTCATTTCTTTTATATATGTAGGTTGTGCATAATTGTGAAATTTAATATATGTTGGCTTGTTTCATCGATATTAATGTTAAATTCCCAGGTTACCGTATTATCTCCAGGTGTAGAGTTTTTAATAACAAGTTGTCCTGTTTTCATTGCAGTTTTGTCTACCATATTAATGATACGGTTAATTTCGTCTGCAGATTGTTGGCTCTAGAGAAATATAATTACCCTTTTATGCATTCCTGGTTGTAAATGACAGTCCCGTGTTACACATTCAATGTTGGTAGGTAGTCCCTTTTGACCTTTTGTTACATCTATTTGTATTTAAGTTACTAAATTTTGTTGTGCATTAATTTCTCTTTTATGTTTTTTGATGTTGGTTGGCTTGTTTAATCGATATTAATGTTAAATTGCCAGGTGATCGTATTATCTTCAGTTGTAGAGTTTTTACTAACAAGTTGTCCTATTTTCTTTGCAATGTTTTCTACAACTATACGGGTAATTTCTTCTGCAGACTGTCGGCTGGAGAGAAATTTAATTTCCCATTTATGCGTTTATTTATTTATTTATTAAAGCAAGGCACACCAACGACATATTTACAAGATTAGAACAATGGTAGTGACGTGTTTTTAATTCTGTGTAAATATATCACTTATAGGCATGCACAACATTCTTATTTAAAGGTGAACAACACTATCCAATTAACTTAAGAATCATTAAAATATTAACATTAACATTAAATAATACATAATAAAATTACCAATAACAAATGATTTTAAAATAAAATAATAAATAATCATTTCGTCACATTGCACTAGACAAAATCAACCATACAAAATCACTTAAAAATATTCGCACATAAGGTAAAAAATTACAAAATAAAATAAAGGTAAGTATTACAATTTCAAAGAGAAGAAAATAAATAAAAACTGATATTGTAAGTCAAATTAAACTAAATTCAAATGAAATTAAATAAAATAAAAAATATTAATAAATTACAATAAGTTTATGTATACGTAGGCAGCTGATTACAGATCAATTTTTTTAATTTTAATTTTAAATATTGACAGACTATCAAAGAAAATATCGACATTTTTGTCGACCGAACAGGCTCTATTGTAAAAAGTTAACATCCTGTTTAGGGGAGCATGTTGGCCCAGGTTTGTGTGACACCCGGGCGCGGACCTGACGTGTTACGCGGACGACACGCTGGTCACGGCCCGGGGGAGTTCGCACAGGGAGGCAGCGTTGCTCGCGACGGCGGCGGTCTCACTGACGGTGAGCCGCATACGGCGCCTCGGCCTGGAGGTGGCCCTCAACAAGTCGGAGGCCATGGTGTTTCATGGCCCCCGGCGGGCGCCGCCGGCCGGATCACACATTGTGGTCGGGGGGGTCCGGATCGCTGTCGAGCCCACCATGAAATATCTGGGATTGGTGCTCGACAGCCGGTGGGACTTCGGACCCCACTTCCGGCGGCTGGCGCCCAAGTTGTTGGGCGCGGCCGGGGCGCTGGCAACGCTGCTTCCCAATCTGGGGGGCCCGAGCGCCGACTGTAGGCGGCTCTATATGGGGATCGTGCGATCCATGGCGCTCTACGGAGCGCCGATCTGGGCGTCTGACCTGACGGCCGGCAGCATAGCTGTCCTGCGCAAGCCGCAGCGGGCGATGGCCGTCAGAGTCATTCGGGGGTATCGCACGATCTCCTTCGAGGCGGGTTGTGCACTGGCCGGATCACCGCCCTGGGACCTGGAGGCGAAGGTGCTCGCGTCACTGTACCGGTGGCGCGAGGCAGCGCGGGAGCGGGGCGAGCGACCGATGCAGCAACATATCGAGCAGCATCGGTTGCAGCTCCGCGAGGTCCTGGTGGCGGAATGGCGGGTGAGGCTTTCACGCCCTACCGCCGGCCTCAGCACCATCGAGGCGATCCGGCCAGTGCTCGACCGCTGGCTCGGGAGAAGGCACGGCTCCCTGACGTTTCGGGCGACGCAGGTGCTCTCGGGGCATGGCTGCTTCGGGAAGTACCTGTGTCGCATAAACAGGGAGCCGGACGCTCGGTGTCACCACTGCGTCGACTGCCGGGAGGACACGGCGTGGCATACGCTGGCAGAGTGTGCCGCTTGGGAGGAGCCGCGCCGTGCCCTCATCTCAGAAGTAGGCAGTGACTTGTCGCTGCCGACCGTAGTGAGTTCGATGGTCGGCAGCGCCGAGTCCTGGGACGCGGTGGTTTCCTTCTGCGAAACAGTGATCTCGCAGAAGGAGGCTGCGGAAAGGGAGAGAGAGATCTCGTCCACTCTCCCGATCCGCAGCAGGCGCACCGGGCGCAGGCGGAGGGCGGACAACGCCCTCTTCCAGCCCCCCTAAATGGGTCCAGGGGCGACGGATTCGGGGACATCCGTCGCCCCCCAACATCAGGACCCGAGAAGGCGGCGCGCGTAGTGTTCCTCGCGCGCCGACCACAGACGTTGCGGGGGGAGTACACCTCACTCCCCCCGCCCGAGACGGGGCCCGCGCAAGCGGGCCGGCACCAGCCGGGGTTGTGGAAGAATAATGTGTTCCCGCGACCCCGGCGTAGGTGTGAGAAGGAACACCGGGGTGGTTTTTAGTCAGTAAGAGTCTGACAGACCCCTCCGCCCGCCCCAGGGCGGAGGACATCCATGAGGATTTTCCACCCCGGGAACAAAAAAAAAAAAAAAAAAAAAAGGTTTGTGTGACACGGTTTAGTGGCAAAAGTCCTAATGGCACGCTTGGACCGGAGATGAGAATGACGAGGTACGTCAAGGTTGATTTTACTAAGGAGATCTGGAGTTGATGTTATCCCGTTTACAACTTTATAAAGTGTTATCATATCATTTCGAGCCCTGCGTTGCTTCAATGAGTTTAATTTGAAGTATTTTAGACGATCTGCATATGCGTTCCTGGTTGTAAGTGCTATTTCTTTGCTACACTTTCAATATTAGTAGGTTGACGATGGTCTTGATGTTTTGTAACATCAATTTTTATTTCAGTTGATACCGTTATATTTCCGATTTCAAAATAATCATTTACTCTTATAAGTTTTCTTTCAAATTGATTACATTCTGCAGTATTACCTTTCATCAAATCATCCTTTAGAACTCCACACTTAGATCTTGTTATACAGAACAATATGACAAGAATGATCTTCATAATTGTTATGTTGATTGTCACTGGGTTATACACTAAAACACATTTTTTTTGCTTTAGCTATTGCCCTCTGCTGAGCCTTTATGGTTTTGCACTGATCTGTTTCTAACAGTTTTCCACCATTGGTCCTGACAGAAGCACTCTCTTCCACTTTCTCAGATACAGCTGGCAAAAGAGACAGGCACGGGGTGTAAACTGCACTATCCTCCAATGTTTAAATCGCGGCTGATGTCGCTATAAAAACTCATTTAATGTTATCTTTTCATAGTTCAAGGTTCACATAAACAGAAGTATATTCGGCGTATTTGGCACAATATTATGTTCCCAAAAACTGCAATATATTCGTCTTGTTACCAAAAAGAATGACTTGTCATCTAAAGACACAAAACAGGACTACAGCTTTCCAGGAATGAGGAAAATGTCATAAGTAAAGTTTTGAGTACGAATGTTGATGGATTTATGAGAAGGGGGAAGACCAATGAAAAGATGGATAGACTGTGTGAAAGATGATGTGGTTAGAAAGGTAATACCGACATGGTGACTACTGTTACTACGTTGCGTCCACTCCAAAATAAATTTAAATAAGGGCAGAAGAATGACGATGAAAGGAGAATGGGCACTGTCCGATGAGCGACCAAGTATAGTGCATGTTTGTTTTTGATGTGCATTATGTGCAGTTTAATTTTGCAGTGTTTCATTGAAAACGGCGCCGGGAAAGAAAAGTTACCAAAGTTTACAAATTGCAAGATTTTCTACAGTATTGAAGTTAATTTTTATTGTATAATAACGTACTTCTTTTGATAGCTTTGATATCACTACAACGCCGCCATGGTGCTGTCATGAAATAGTTAATAAAATAACATTAAATTTTTATTATTAATTGTTTACTTTGTTTTTATTAATATTTTAAATTTTATTTATATTATTATTTTAAATTTTATTGTAATTAAGGGTGCAAGTAAGTATTATTAATAATTATTTCGTTAATGTCTTTTAGTTATTTATTTCATGTAGGTAAGAGTCACTATGTTTTAGCTAAAGTACAAAAGAGTGTGCTAATAGGATATTCCAAAGGAGAAGACACTAGGTTGAAATGTAAAAAAAAATGTATAGTTTTAGCTACTCAAAAACATTTATTCTAGTTAACACCTAGTTGATATACATACATCTCAATAGTTAATTAATACTCAACTATTAGTGAACCCAAAAACTGAGCTCAACTGGTCTATGAACGTTATGCAAATATGTTGCTTAAGATAGGTACCACACTATTACCATTATGTGGGCACAACAACCAAGTGTTCGTCGTCTGCCAGCCTTATATGAGCAGTATTGCGTCCCCTCAAAAGCTACAGATTCTCTCCTGCTATACCTATACTGTTGAGCTCGTCGACAATGTGCCTTTGGTTTCTATGTATTCGTATAGTATACACACCACTATCAAGGATTTGCTCACAGTAGTAGTTGTTTACCAGCTTTTAATTGTTAGGATCCTATCGCAAAAACTATTAATTCTTGCTCTGTGAGTCTTGGGAAATCTTAAATACCAGGAAGATTACCATTCATATTCTGGAAAGCTGCTCGTCTTGTGTTCAAGCTTCGTCTTATGACGTAGTTTGAAAGGAGATTTTCCTTGTCTCTTCTTTCTTCGATTCTTACCATAAATGCTTCAGTATGAATACTGATTTGTATTGGCAAGTAAAAACAATTAATAATTTCCGTTGCGATTCGAAAGTCCTCAGTCATAGGCGGTAATGCATTATGAAAAAATATTGCCTGAACAACTTTTTGTCAAGCTAGAACCTCCCATTATTAAAGTGTCTATACGTGAATCGTTAGCTTGTTGAGTAGTTAGTTGTGTTCCGCCGCTGTCAGCAGTGTGTGGCATATATGCCACACACTGCTGACAGCGACGTCTCATATATATATATTAATGAGTGACTGGCGAGACGTGCGGGATGCGGCAAATAGATCTGCACTTGCTTGCGGTATCGTGGGGAGAGGGAAGATGCGTTGCCAGAATACACTAAGCGTCCTTATCGCACGCACGCACGTGCAAAGAAAAGACATAGCCTATTCATATGCTGTGTCATAGAACGTCATAAAGCATTAAGACTGCGTGATAAGCAGGTACCTTCAAATAACAATAGTACTTTTTTGTAATAAGTAACAAGTAATGATATGACTAAGTATCATAAACAATACTGGTTGAGAAAAAAGGTGTCTATAGAAATGAAAAAAATAAGTACCTCATTTGTGCTGAAACGTTATATGATTCTTACGACGGTACAATGGCTACGTTACAGTTTTATCAGAGCTATCAACAAAATACAAAAAGAAATTTGAAAGAAAAAATACTTTTAACCTTTCGTAACCTTTTTTACCCGGCACCGATTTCATAAAAATTCTGCAAAATTAAACGGTAAATAATGTACATCAATTGTAAACATGTACAATTCTTGGCCACTTATAGGACGATTCTGCGCATACTCTTTTACAAGCGTTTATTTAACAATTAATACCTGCTGATAAACAACATATAACTGCAATATTCACGGACATGTCAAAAGCATTTGGTTAAATCTTATCAAATCATACCTCAAAAATAGGGTTCAAATAACTCAAATAACAAGACTATCACATGAAACAAATTATGAACAAACGTTTCAGTCTAAGCCTAAAACGGTTAAGTACGGGGTGCCTCAAGGAAGTATTCTTGGTTCACTTATGTTCATAATATATATTAAAGACCTCCCAAAAGCCATAAACCATTACATGATTTTATTTGCAGAAGCCGGTACAGCTATTTTTACTGGCGAGGATCAAGATAAATACGAAATATATGTAAACAATCCGCTTGAATGCATCAAAAATTGGTTAAATGTCAACAATCTTAAAGTTAACTTAGCAAAAACGTGCTATATCTCCTTTGCTAATATAAATAAAAAACAAAAGAACCTAAACATAAGATACAAAGGTGAAACAGTACAGAAAGTAAAGACCACCAAATTTCTTAACATACATATTGACTCTGCACTAAACTGGGAAATACACGTTGACCATGTTTGCAAAAAAACTCAATCAGTTTTCATATAGTGTAGGGCGTCCGGCATGTTTGCTGAAAACAGGGTAGATGACTTTCACGCAGTCGTGAGAAAGTCGCAGGCCTCCTTTATGAACCGCATACATAAATCTGACAATGGTATACTGAGGGCCATATACGAGGTAAACTGATTCTTCGTATATGGCAATTAATATTCCAGCTAAAGTTATTCTTATCTTTTTTAATGTAATGTAATATTAGTATTAATTGTATTGTAATCATATATAAATTATCATTAATGTGTTATTTGTAATTTTGGTAATCTTGAAACATTTTGTAATCTTGTGCAAATTCTATATGGGTGTATACCTGAAATCAAATGATTTGATTTGATTGACTTGATATGCCCTCTACATGTTAAGAAAAGTTACAAATGAGAGTACTTTACTGTTTACCATGCTTATGTAGGCTCCATACTAAAATATAGTATTCTATTTTGGGGTAATTCAAAGAACAGAGAGTGGGCTCTAAGAGCACAAAAAAGTGTATTAGAAGCATATGCGGACTAAGACAGACTGATTCATGGAGACCAGTTTTCAAAAGGTTGAATTTCTCAACCCTACCGTGCGTTTATCATCATTGCCGCTTCAAATATGAATAGTAAAATTCATATTTGAAGCGGCAATGATGATAAAACGCGATATAGATGAGTATGAAACGATGAGAAGTGTGAGATATAAAACTGAACTTAAAGGCATCAAACAGTTCTTACAACAATTTTTGTATCACTGTAACATATCCAATGTTACAGTAATACAAAAATTATTGTAAGAACTGTTTTTTCATCTGTAACAATAACAAACAATAAATAAATTAATTTGATTTTTATGACACTCTTCCAGGTGACTTAAAAGTAGGATTACTTTGAAAATAATCATGGCACATGGTCCAAAACCACCCTAACCAAGGGGTATCGCGTTATCCAGTAAGTGGGTTGTGGAAGTCAGATAATCAGTCGCTCCATGTAAAATACTGGTTTCAGCTCCATACGGTTACACTGGAAGTCAACCCGAATATAGTTGGCACAAGGGTAAACATATTGACCCTTTTCAAAATCGGTCGACACTTCACAAAGTACAAGAGCAAAATAGTCCCAATTTATTTATGCACTCAGCATACTAAAGTGCAACACTGACTATGAAACCGCCTTACCTGCCTATTATGCGTACACCTACTCCTGCTTAATTTATGGTATTATTCTGTGGGGAGAAAGTTCAGTACTTTCTCCCCACAGAATGATACCATTATTTTGGATCTTGTCATTCAGCAAAAGAAATACACCAGAAAAAAAAAATAGACGAACATAGACCAACGAGAGAGTTGTAGGCCACACTTTGTTGAACTACAAATTCTCTTTTTTTTTCTCGGGTTTTGCACTTGTGTTAAGTGCTGCTGGCCTTACTGCTCTCCTGGAGGAGGGTAGTGGCGTCGTCGGGGGCGATTAGGGTATGCCTTGGTCGGCGAATACTGCTTATGCGGGAGGGAGTATAGCGGGCGGCCGCTGAAATCAGGGGATTTGGGTGTTTTATGCCACAGTCAAAGAAACGCTTCGATAAGCGTTTCATGAACTGGTTTATGGTAGGCATTTTAAGGTCGACGTGGAGATTTATATTACGGACATAGAAGGGGGCACCCGTGACCTTTCTGAGGAAACGGTTCTGGAGGGTCTGCATCTTATGGAGATGACGTGGGTGAACGTGCGCAAATACAACGCAGGCATAGGTCATGATGGGACGGATGACTGCGGTATAGATGCGCAGCTTGCAAGTGACAGTTTACAACGGGCTGTCAGTATGAAATGGAGTCTACCAAGAGCGAAGGAGGCGCGCGCACGAACCGCCTTAATGTGCTGCTTAAAGGTGAGGTTTTGGTCAAGGATCACGCCTAGGTACTTAGCTTGCTTCTCCCAAGGGATCGACTTGTCGTACATAGTGATCGGGCTGAGAAGGGGGAGGGGGAATCGATGACGTCTCGAGAAGAGAATCGCCTGACTCTTATCGGGGTTGACCTCGATTCTCCATTTCCGGAACCAAGCGCCTAAGACGTTTGCGGAGGTTTGGAGAGTACGAGCTATAGCATTGGGACAGTGACCGGTATAGTAAACGGCCGTGTCGTCGGCGAAGAGAGCCAACTGAGTCTTTTTACTCTTTGGGATATCTCTGGTGAACAGCGTGAAGACTAGAGGAGATATAACGGAACCCTGAGGGACACCGGCGCGAATAGGGTGAGGGGACGAGAGTGCACCCCCGATGCGATATCGGAAGGTGCAATTCGACAAAAAGTCTCGTAAGATGAGCACGAGACGATCTGGCACTCCTAGTTGGTAAAGCTTGTATATCAAACCGTTGTGCCAGACTTTATCGAAGGCTTTCGCTATGTCGAAGAATAGCACACCCATCGTCGCGTTAAGCTGCACCCGCCCACCTTCCCGAACAGCGCACAAGTGCTCTACGATACGGTGGACCTGGTGGATACTCGAGAGTTGGGGTCGGAAACCAAACTGCTCGTTGGGAATGGGGCTCTTTGCTTCGGCATAGTCTTTGAGACGCTTATAAATAAGCCTCTCGTAGATTTTGCCGAGAACATTGAGTAAGCTAATTAAGGGGCGGTAGCTGGAGGGCTCAGACTTTGGCTTGCCTGGCTTGCGGGCTTTGTTCGCGTCACAAGGGAAGGAGTCGTAGGCACGAATAGCCGCGTTCTTCTCGGTTATCAAATCACGTACGTCAGTAGGTAGTTTCCAGCGATGGTCTTCCATCACCGGAACTTCCCGTGAACAATCCGTCAATACGGATTGGACGTGTTGTGTAAACGAGTTGATTGCAGCCGTCGTGTCCGCGACTGACACTATGTGATCGGGGATGGTGTTCAAGTGAGGCGACGTGCTGGATTTCAGTCGTTCGCTTACTTTCCTCCAGTCGGTTATCATCTCGGTCTGAGGGGGGCGGTTGGGATCTAACGGGCCCGAGTAAGGGGCAAGATGCATGACTACTGGGCGGTGATCAGACTTAAGCTCGTCGAACGCCTTTATCGGTTCACATTCTTGAGCAGCGCTACATCGAGTACATTGGGAAGGTGGTTTGGATTTCCGGGGAAATGGGTCGGGCTCATTGGACCGATGACGTCAAAGTTAAGGGATTCACCTAACATAGAGACGATCCTACCTCTGGTAGAAGTCGTGCTACTGTTTCATGCCGGGCGCTTGGCATTGAGATCCCCCGCCAAGATGATGGAGTCACTCATACCGAAGAGGGCAGTGATGTGCTTTTGGAGCGAGATGGGATCCTCCGGACCATTGTATGGTGGGATATAGGCGGAGATGATGGTGATCGGTTGGTGACCGGTCATGCCGAGTCGACAGATGGAGGTCTCCAGATGGGAGAAGAGAGGAGGTGGGTCTATAGGGATGCAATACAAAGATTTTCTAAAGTATATTAGTGTGCCACCCTTGTGGCATCGAGACCTATCATTGCGAACTAGTTTATAGTTGGCAATATTCGGGTTTCGGTGATGAGGTTTTTAAAAAGGTTTCCTGAATGAGGAGGATGTCTAGCTAATGGTCGCGGAGGAAAGCGGCGATCTCATGGCGTTGACCTGATACGCCATTTGCGTTGAAAAAGACTAATTTAAGGGACCGGGGTTTGATACAGTTTACTCTCCATTGAGAATTAATATTTGAGTGAGTTTAGGACATGCGCGATCTCGGGATACGCGCTGAACTACAAATTCTCACACTATCAGCAATATATATACCTACTGCAAAGTTGTATATTCTTTAAGAAAACTAGGCACCTCTTCAAATCTAACATCGAGCGAATGAAAACTATAACCGACGGAAAATAAACAGACCAATACAAGCTATATCAAACTTAAAAGTTATCGAGAAAAGCCCTTATTAAAACAGACTAGCAAATATATTTAATAATCTACCCGAAAGTTTAAAATCCCTCCCAAAAGACTCAAATATTTCGAAACAGTTGACATCTCTGTTAATAAAGAAAGGTTACTATACTGTTGAGGAATTTAAAGCTGACAAGTTGTGATTGACCTTATATCGATATGCTTTACGTAAATGTGAAATATAAAAGACTATAATATAAGACTATAATAGAATGAATGAACGAATTTTGTTAATAATTACTATTTTAAATAAAATGTGTAAACTATTGATTAATGCTTATTATTTATAATGTAATTAACAATATATTGTAATAATTATAATCAGTATTATATTAGAAAGAAAGAAAGTAAATAAGTTTATTTTCCACAGAAACACGGACATACAAAACGAGAATTATGTAATTTAATAAAATAATTTGAATTTGTTAAGTTACAGCACAGCAAATGAATTGCCTTGTAGATTCCCTTTTGCAGACAACCTTTACAGTACCTACATGAAGTAGACCCTTCCTCGTTTTGCAACAAAAAAAGGTTCTCAGGTTATTTCTTATTGAACTTTAAGAAGTTCCATTGACCTCGCTGAAAAATTAACCCAATGCCTCCAATCATTCGTTTAAAATTCAAACTTAAAACAAACTGTTCCTGTATTTCAGCCACTTATAAATCTTGAAACTTCTCAACTGAAGCACTTGAGAACAAAAGTACTGAACAAGTGCAACATAAGTACTTGCGAACTTCGTTTTATTACTTGGGCGCGAGTTGGATTCTTGTGTTGACGGATAATTGGTAGGGTGGGCAAAATTATTTAGTGTTGGGTGGGGTTTGGGTGCTGTGATTTGGTTTCGTCCATTCGTATTTTACAAACCCTTTAGAAATATTATGGATGGTACGTTATCACAATCTATTTCCGCAACCGTCATCAAAAACTGAATGTGTTAAATTTTAAATATGCTCAACGCCCTTCTGACTACCAACCCTGAATGTGATATGTTTGCGGATGTATGGAGTCAAATCATGCGTATACAGGGTGACCCGTAAGTCGACGTCAAGCCGGAGTCTTGTTATAACAGTAAACGAAAAAACAAAATTAAATTATTATTTTTATTTTTTTACATTTAAATTTTACAAATCTTATATAAAAGAACAATGCCCACATCCCATAAATTTAAAAACCTGATAATGAAAGTTCATGTATAGTTATAAGATATAGTATTATTTAACCCTGTATATTTAGAAAATAATGTCATATAGTCATTTTTACGATTTAAACGCTACGAAGTCGAAAAAATATTAATGTTACTTTTTAGGTTAGGATTTGCCGTAACCAAATATAAAGAAATAAAGATTAAGCAACGCAATGACATAGTTGGTTTGTCAGTTGAACATTGCATCGAACTGTCCTGTGTTGAGCTAGATGAGCATGTTGTAGTGTGCGTGTACAGACCCCCTAATTATCAGACCTTTTCTTTATTTGAGTCAATAATGGAAGATGTCCCTGCGAAACTTGCATCCAGTAACAAAGCCGCAATTATTTGTGTTGATTTTAAGATTAATATTTTGGAAAATAATTCAAATAGCAGTAGATTAATAAGCCTTTTTAAATCATTCAATTTATTTAATGTTTTTACAGAACCGACTAGATTAACTCCAACTTCTGCTACTTTTATTGATAATGTCTTCTGCGATTTTGATTATTTAGAGAAAGCCATCGTAAATTATCTGCCGTCTGATCATAGTGGACAAACGGTAACTTTTAGGTTTAAAACACCTTTACACAAATTGCAAATACAATTTAGACCAATAACCCCTACCCTAAATAATAATTTAAATGTTCTGGGCCATAATATGGACGATGCAAATAAATTTTATGAGGATTTCTTTTCATTAGTCCACACTGAATTCTATAAAACTTTTGAAAAGAAAACAAAAATGTTTTGCCCTACATTTATATTTAGTGACTGGGCAACTAGAGGTATTAGGATTAGTATGGAAATACTGTTCGAGCTGTATGGCCTTAAGCCATACATTAACACTGTAACTTTCAATAAGCACATTCCAAAATTTTTAGAAATACCTGCAAAATTGCTCAAGCCCTGTACATTTGCAACAAGATCAAATCAGCAGAAAATAAAATAAAAACGGTTTGGAAGGTACAAATAACTAAGAAGAAGGTATAAATAACGAAACTACTAGGAAAAAAATACGAAACACTGAATATACATTGGAGACTTCACGTGGTGCCATAAGCTCTAACTTAGAAGTAGCTCAAGAATTTGTAAATTATTTGACTAATATACCATCTAAAACTACGGAAGCTTTAAATTCCTCACCCAAAGTCTCAATTGACTTATTAAGAGCGAACGTTCCAGGCTGCCCGGTTGAATTTCTATTTAAACATATTAACCATATGATAGTTATAAAAGCTTTTTGGCAAAAAAAAATAAGTTGACCGAAGATCTTTGGGGAATGTCCATCAAAGTTTGTACATCCATAATCGAGACCATAGCACCATACTTAGCTTTAATATTTAATTTGTGTGTAGATCAAGGAGTCTTCCCGGATTTAATGAAATACAGTAAGTTTATAAGACTTTTTAAATCTGGGGATAGCAAAGACACCAACAATTATAGACCGGCATCCGTGTTGCCGGTATTCAGAAAGGTGTTCGAAAAGGTAATGCTCAATCAAATGCTTAATCATTTTAAATAACGCCCTGCTGCAGGTACAAAATTAGTTTACTGCTAATAATTTAGTATTAAATGGGAAAAAAACAAAATGCATAAGGTTTGCTTGCTTTGCCGAATGTTAAAAGTACTGATTGTGACATAGTATTGAATGACTCGACGCTCGACTCTCGCCGCGGACGGACGTGTCTGTGCGCTCTCCCGCTCCCGACCCAGTGTTGTGTTTCGTGATTATTCTCGTCGCAATTACGTGATGTCATCGTAGTCGCCCCGACTACACCGATAAAAAATAAAATCAAGAAATTGATTTTATTTTTAAATCAATTAAAAAGTGCCTTATTCAAGGCAAATCTCGTTTCTTTAACAGACGTTTATGAGTAGCTACACTAGGCCCCTTCTGGGTAAAACCACAGTTTCGTGGTCCTCGGTTGAAACCTTACGGTGCCAACGAAGCCGAGTGGGGTGTTGTCCCAATCACACCCGCCGAACCCCTTCAGGGAGAGGCAGTCAATTGGACGGGTCCCAGATAACCGGCCTTGGGGGATCTCCTAGTCTGCTCTGGTGATAGTTTTGCTTTTCAGCTACTCACCTAGTGTCTTTAGGGTGTGTCTACACCCTTCGCGCTAGACTGGTCAGGGCCCCGTTCGCACATTAAGACTGGCGACGGGTTACAAGCTTAGGGCTCACCAATAGGTACTCATCTCTCTGTCTACACCCGAGAGAGAGGGTCACACATCCCCGGGCCCATCCACCCGGGGAGATAAGTTTAGGGTTTAGGCTACGTGGGATTTTTTTTCCACCATTCCCTCCCTAAATTAGCTCCTCCTCCGACCATGGAGGTCGCCTTTATTTTGGCGTTCTTCAGAGAGGTCCTTTTTAAGGACCCCGAGTTCTTGGCGAAATATGGCGCCAAAATACGCCAACGCTCCACCGCCCCTCCGTCTCAGAGCTCACTTGTGGAATTTAGTGACGCACTGGAGAGCCCGTTATCGCCACCTGCATTCGAACAAGGCATTCCGCCTATTGTTCCGGCAGACAATGTTCCGGCCGTTAATTCGGCCCCCATTGTTTCACCCGCTACTTCCCCGGCAGTAATTAAGTCGGCCGCTAATCCGGCTCCCTTTGTCGCGCCCGCCATTGTCTCGGCGACAATAAACCCGACGCAGCTGCGCACCGAAACTAACTCGACTCGCCCAGAGAGTATGGACACGTCAGTCCCACTCTCCGCGGACGAAGCCCGCACCTCCTCCTCCAGCGACGACGACTTCCAAGTCGTCGTTAAAGGAGGCAAGAGGAAGGCTAAATCCTCCGCCCCCGCTGGCCACAAAGAAACAGGTCACGACTACATCGTCCAGCACTACTTCCGCCCCTAGTGCGCGGGCCAGTCGCCCCGCCAGCCCTATGGCTTGCCCACCCGCTCCTACCGTGAGGAAGAAGAAGCCCCCTCCCCCGATATACGTCCAGGAAAAGTCCAAATGGACTGAAATATCTAAAATGTGTGTTGATCGCAAGATCAATTATACTAACGCAACGCCCGATCCCCCCTCCAGGGGATCAAAGTTACGGTCCCCACGTCTGCGGACTTTAGGGATCTCTCCCGCGCCCTGCGTGAAAGGAACTACTCCTTTCACGGAGTATGTGTGAAAGGAGTAGTTTCGGAGGAAACCCCTACTCGCGTCGTAATAAGGCGCGTACCTTTAGAAATCTCCACCGAGGAGATTAAGAGCGATCTCATCGCTCAAAGAATTCCAGTGTCCGCCGTCCATCGCTTGCATAAAGCGAGGCAGGCCCTTGTCTACGACATAGTCCTAGTCATCTGTGACCCCACTGAAGGTCACCACCCGATTTTTATAGTGAAAACGGTATGTTCGCTCTCGGGCATTTCTATTGAGAAGCCCTACCGAGCCAACTTGATTGGCCAGTGTCATCGCTGCCAATTGTACGGACACTCGCAGTCCAACTGCTATGCGACCCCTAGATGCGTCAAGTGTCTAGGTGAGCATGGCACCGCCGACTGCTCTCGCCCTAAAGATAGGAGAGAGGACGCAGCTCGGCGGCTCTGCACGGAGCTATGTGCAGAGCCGCCGAGCTGCGTCCTCTGCGGCCAATCCGGTCACCCGGCAAATTACCGGGGCTGTCCGAAAGCGCCAAAGTCCTCCTCTCCGAAACTCGCGAAACGCGCGAGTGACCGCCAGCACAGGGAAAGCCCCTGGGGGAAGCTTCCCTCCGCGCAAATGCCGGAACGGCTAAGCCCTCAAAGGCCCTCTCCCTGGGCAAACTTTACGCACCTTAAAGCTCCCGCAGCTTCGGTGCCCTCCAAACCCGCCCAACCCGCTGAAGTTCCAGCGCTGATGGCTACCGCCATCCCAGCGCCTGCGGCAACCACCGCGGCCCCTACGGCTCCACCGGTTGCACCGCAAAGAGCCCCGGGCCGCGACAGCGCCAAAATCATAATCAGTACATACGCGGCTCTCTATTCCTCCGCCGCGGATAAAATGGCCGACGAATTCGTTGCTGCAAACGGCAACCCTCGTCGTCTTCCAGAAATCCTCAACGCGTATCCCGAGATCGCGTTAGTCCTGAAATCTTTAAAATTCTAATTCTCAATGGATAACACAAGGTTAAATTCCACCAAACCCCGATCCCTCAAACTAGGCTTTTTCAACGCAAATGGCGTTTCAGGTCAACGCGATGAGATCGCCGCTTTCCTCCGCGACCATCAGCTTGACATCTTCCTCATACAGGAAACCTTTTTAAAACCTCACCATCGAAACCCGAACATTGCAAACTATAAACTAGTTCGCAATGACAGGTCTCGATGCGACAAGGGTGGCACCCTAATCTACTATAGAAAATCCTTATACTGCATCCCTATTGACCCACCTCCTCTCCTCTCTCATCTGGAGAGCTCTATCTGTCGGCTCAGCATGACCGGCCACCAAACGATCACCATCATCTCCGCTTATATCCCACCCGACAATGGTCCGGAGGATCTCATCTCGCTCCAAAAGGACTTCACTGCCCTCTTCGGTATGAGTGACTCCGTAATCTTGGCGGGGGATCTTAATGCCAAGCAGGATAGGATAGTTTTCAAGTTAGGCGAATCCCTTAACTTTGACGTCATCGCTCCAATGAGCCCGACTCATTTCCCAGGAAATCCAAATCACCTTCCCGATGTTCTCGATGTAGCGCTGCTCAAGAATGTGAACCTTCGTTTGCATTCGATAGAGACGTTCCACGAGCTTAACTCTGACCACCACCCAGTAGTCATGCATCTTGCACCCTACTCGGGCCCTACCGACCCCAACCGCCCCCCTCAGACCCAGATGATAACCGACTGGAGGAAAGTAAGCGAAAGACTGAAATCCACCACATCGCCTCACTTGGACACCATTCCCGATTACTTAGTGTCAGTTGCCGACACGACGGCCGCAATCGACTCGTTTACTGAGCACGTTCAATCCGTTTTGACGGATTGTTCACGGGAAGTTCCGGTGATGGAAGACCATCGTTGGAAACTACCTACTGACGTACGTGACTTGATAACCGAGAAGAATGCGGCTATTCGTGCCTACGACTCCTTCCCTTGTGACGCGAACAAAGCCCACATGCGCCATTTACAGCGTGCTGTAAAGAAACGCATAGGGGAGGTTCGCTCAGAGGGTTGGAACAAGATGCACAGTGAACTCGAGCCCACTCACCAAGCCTTCTTGCACCTTCAGAGGAAATTGCGCTCCTCCGAGGAGGTCTCTATGCCTCCCCTCATCCGCCCCGACAAGAGCGTCGCGTTCGACAGCACCGATAAGGCCGAATGCCTTGCTGATAGCCTAGAGTCCCAGTGTTCTCCCAGCTCTCAACCAGTAGACCAAGCTCACCTGAACAAGGTCGACGTTGAAGTCGATCGGAGAGCCTCCCTTCCACCCGTCGAAGACCCTGATGATCCTCTGCCTCCCGTCACTCCAGACGAAGTGCACGACATCATAAAAGGGCTCCAAGCTCGTAAAGCCCCCGGTTCGGACGGTATTACCAACAAGGTATACAAACTCCTACCTGCCCCTCTAATAATGCTTATGACCGCCATCTTCAATGGCGCCTTGAGCAACAACATCTTCCCACAAGCGTGGAAAGAAGCAACAGTCATCGGTATCCCAAAGCCAGGCAAGCCAAAGTCTGAGCCCTCCAGCTACCGTCCCATTATCTTACTCAACGTTCTCGGCAAAATCTACGAGAGGCTTATTTATAAGCGTCTCAAAGACTACGCCGAAGCAAAGAGCCTCATTCCCAACGAGCAGTTTGGTTTCCGGCCCCAACACTCGAGTATCCACCAGATCCACAGTATCGTAGAGCACTTGTGCGCCGGTATGCAGCGTAACGCGACGACGGGTGTGCTATTCTTCGACATAGCGAAAGCCTTCGACAAAGTCTGGCACAACGGCTTGTTATACAAGCTTTACCAACTAGGAGTGCCAGATCGTCTCGTGCTCATCTTACGAGACTTTTTGTCGAATCGCACCTTCCGCTATCGCATCTAGGGTGCACTCTCGTCCCCTCACCCCATTCGCGCCGGTGTCCCTCAGGGTTCCGTCATATCTCCTCTAGTCATCACGCTGTTCACCAGCGATATCCCACAGAGTAAAAAGGCTCAGTTGGCTCTCTTTGCCGACGACTCTGCCGTTTACTATACCGGTCATTGTCCCAATGCTATAGCTCGTACTCTCCAAACCTCCGCAAACGTCTTAGGCGCTTGGTTCCGGAAATGGAGAATCGAGGTCAACCCCGATAAGAGTCAGGCGGTTCTCTTCTCGAGACGTCGTCGACTCCCTCCCCCACTTCCCAACCCGATCACTATGTACGGTAAGCCGATCCCCTGGGAGAAGCAAGCCAAATACCTAGGCGTGATCCTCGATGAAAACCTTACCTTTAAGGCTCATATTAAGGCGGTTTGCGCGCGCGCCTCCTTCGCTCTTAGCAGGCTCCACTTTTTACTGACAGCCCGTAGTAAACTGTCACTTAAATGCAAGCTGCGCATCTACACCGCAGTCATCCGTCCCATCATGACCTATGCCTGCGTTGTATTTGCGCACGCTCACCCACGTCATCTCCATAAGATGCAGACCCTCCAGAACCGTTTCCTCAGAAAGGTTACGGGTGCCCCCTTCTATGTCCGTAATATAAATCTCCACATCGACCTTAAAATACCTACCATAAACCAGTTCATGAAACGCTTATCGAAGCGTTTCTTTGACTGTGGCATCAAACACTCCAACCCCTTGATCTCAGCGGCCGCCCGCTACTCTCCCTCCCGCATTAGCAGTATTCGCCGACCAAGGCATACTTTAATCACCCCCGACGACGCCACTACCCTCCTCCAGGAGAGTAGTAAGGCCACCAGCACACTACATAAGCCCAAAACCCGATCGCCGTCCTACCGTCCTCGCCGCCGAGGCCCGCCGCGACGCCCAAATACACGCCCCTCCCGACCCTTGCTCGAGCCAGCCCGCGCCGCTGAGCCTGTAGCTTTAAATTCGTCCCTAAATCAAAGAAATCCTGATCCAGCTAGTCCCTTGCTGCCCTCTTCCAGCGACGCCCTAAGCCGAGGTCCGTACCCCACAGGGGGTGCCCTTAGCGTTGTCGCTTAGTTTTAGTTAGTATTTAAGTTTAAGTCCTGGCTGGAGGCCTTAATTTATTAGGGCAACCACAGGCACGTCCGTTTAAGCAGACGACAACCTCATAGGTTGACCTGCGAGATGCCATACACAAAAAAAAATAGTATTGAATAACATCTCTTGCAGGACTGCTAAGTTCAGCAGCATATGCTGTAAGAAAAATCCGTCAGTTTACTAATGTAGATACCGCGAGGCTAGTCTATTTCAGTTACTTTCATAGTATCATGACTTACGGTATCTTATTATAGGGACGCGCTGCAGACATCGAGTCTATTTTTATTCTGCAAAAAAGAGCCATCAGAGCTGTTTAAAGATATTAACATCATGATCGTACCTTGTCAATATATATATGAAAACATCATGTACATAAGGAAAAACTTAAATCTTTTCAGTTAAAGCGGCGAAAGACACAACTATGGGACTAGAAATAGGGACCAATTGGTTCAACCGGGTTTCAGGCTGGCTAAAGTAGATTCATCCTTCATGGGGTACTGTTTAAAATGTTATAATAAAATACCTCCCCACATACTCCAACTGAATGAAACGAAGTTCAAATCTTGTATCAAACGCACACTATGCAGCCAAGCATATTATAAGTTGGGGGATTACGTCTCTGACAAAAATGCTTGGCTCAACGCTGGTTCTGCTCCACAAGGGTGCCTAAACAATTGATTAGCATTCGGAAATATTGTTGGAGCTGCTGAAGATTGTAAAAACTATCTTTGCACTGTATAAATTCAATCTTTTAATATTGCATAATTGCAAAGCACACGTGTGAGCACTATGTACCTACTATAAAGCTACCCTATACTGGGCACGTCTGTCATTGACTTGAATGTGCCCTGGCGGCTGAGAGTATGTCACGCTCACTCAAATGTCTCGCTGGTGGTGGCGTGTGTGTTGGATCATTAAGTTCTCTTCAAAATGGTTGAGCTGAATGGTGCTGATCCATACGTCATGTTCTTGAACGGGCGCCGTCAGTGGGGACTGGTCATCTCTTGGCTGCCACGGCTTTTTTATTTTTATTTCCGATTTTTTTTTGTATTTTTTTCTGCATCGTTCTCACATATATAATTTCAACAAGACTGGTAACAAATTTTCTGTAACCATATTATTTAAAAGAGTGTCCATGGAGTTTCTTGCCCGTTCTTCTCCATAGGTACCGACTTCGCTTTGGAATGGGCAACTAGCTTCATATTTCTGACTGACCGACCCCTTGACAATTCAAAAGTGCCTGTAATTGGTTTATTTGAAAAAATGCTTTGAGTTTGAAAAAAAAATAGCTTTCATTTTGACAGTTCAACAATATTCATTGCGTTATATACGTTGTAGAGTAGACAAATTTTTGCAATGGATTAGCAATATCATTCAAAACGATTCAACTTGTGACTGACAGTGTGTTACGCAATTTGGGTGCTGTTTCCAATTGCCCTATTGAAACTTAGATAACAGTTTTAATCAAAACGCTTTTTTTTATTAGAAACTAATTATTCAAGGTTTTTCCAGATTTTTAACCCCATTACATAATGAATGTATGTAAGTATGTAAGCAAAATGGGTTTGATTCGAACTTTGAATTTCGAAGAATCTGCCACTGTCCTCATTGAACATTTGTTTCTGCAATCTGACGGCGGAGAAATATGATTACGGCACACTGGCCCGGGCGTATTTTTAAACTTTTTTAAACTCAGAGGTCACATTCTCTTTTAAAGTCTAGACATAATCTTGGTCAGATCAGGTGAAGACCATGCAGATTGGTGTCTGAAATGATCTTATGAGGAAAGAACCACACAGATCGCGTGTCCAGTCAGTGCACGCATTTGTCAGTAATCGCGCAGCTCAATTCAGAACTAAGGGGCTCAACGATTCAGCGAACAATACTAAAGAAAGGACATTTGGGTAGGCCGCATAAAGTACTAAAACTGTCAGACTATTATGAAAAGTAACTAAAAAAATACAATGACCCACATTGTTCTCACATTCACAAAATTAAAATAATATATTACTTTAAACAGTAAATACTCATGTCATTGTTAATGTCAAAAGGTCCAGGTGTAGAAACAAAAACAGTAAAATGAAGCAAAATAATATGAAACATACAAATTATCTGTGTAAATTGATTGGAGCAGCTCAATCCCAAGCCTTCTTGTCTTCACTATAGTCTTTGACAGTGTAGTAAGCTTTCTGGCATAGTTGCCGCTTCATAAAAGATTTGAATTTATTTATGAAATCGATTCTACTTACACTTATTCCGTTTATTTTATTTTATATTTAATTTACTATTTAAATGCTATTTAAAACATAAACCTTACTTGTACGTATTTTCTTTCTTTCTTTCCCAAATGAAATTTTCTTCCCGTGTGAAGCATTATTATTTGTGTAAGAAAGAAGGTAAGTTTCCCTGCTTTTCTACACAAAACTTTAAAGGGCAGGCTGATAATTATAATCATAAAAACCTAAGTGTTATTACGTGCTTGGTACGTCGGCCCCTTAACATACTTCACAACCCCATAACGCCATCCTATCTGCGGGAACGCTTTTCCTACGCCCGTCCTTTTAGAAATCTCCTCAAATCCCCTTCCCATATTCACCATTTCATCCCAAACCCATAACATATCATTTACCCAAATCTGTATCATTCCCCCATATACCTACCGGATATCCGATCCCCCATATGGAACGTTAGCCGTGACATGTAAATAAAAACAAATAACAGGGGCAGTTAAAGCAATAGGGGGGCTTATGGGTTCCAATAAGTACCCCATGGATATTGGGTGTTTTGGGTGCCGTGGGACGTAAACGTTTACGTTTGATCTTATTAAGAAAACATCCTGAGGAAACTTGAGGTTGTGGCTGCATCTACATCGCCACATGCGGACTACGTGTCTCACTGACGTCACGAAAAATCATGCATGATTGATGATTGAGTGATTTCGATATCCCTTAATAATAAAAATTCCAAACAATTTCATTTCTTTTCATTTCACATATGTATAATCACGTTACTCCTCCGATAGATGTGAGGTGACTCAAATCAACCCTCAAATCAAAAGCATATATTTCAAATAAACCAATAACAGGCAATTTTGATTTATCAAGGTCGGTTGGTCAGAAAGATGAAGCTAGTTGCGCATTCCAAAGCGTAGTAGGTACCTATGGAGAAGAACGGTAAGAAACTCCGCGGACACTCTTTTAAATAAAAACATGGTTACAAAATCTAACCATGTGTGTGTGTGTTTGAATGTCATTAATGACAAAACATAGTGCTACACATAATTTTCATAAAAGACCTCGACTTTTAAATATAAATAAATTATCTGATTCTGAAAATTTCGGTTACATCATTCATGTTGAAATTATGCATGTGATAACGATGTAATAAAAAGATAAAAACAAAATAAATATTAACGTTTATCAATAGGTACCTTGGCTGGCCCGCTTTAAAAGTTAAATCAACAATGCCTTAACCAAGGCTTAATTATAAAACATTCCTTGACTGACCAACTGACAATATACAGCTTAAATCACTGAAGATATAGGAACATGAAAATTGAGGACTCTTAAAATTCTTCGAGAGCTCCAAAAATTCCTGTCCTATATAATTTTTATTCATAATCAGCTTACAGCAGTCCACTGCTGAACATAGGTCCTCTTCAATTGCAAGCCATTCAGATCTACTCTCGGCAACTCTCATTACCATGCGAAGATCGTCGCTCTACTTAGCCTGAGGGCGTCCTACCATATGATGGCCGCGGTCTCCACTCAAGAACCCGTCTACTCCAACGGTCATCGGTTCTACGGCTAAAATGGCCGGCCCATTGCCACTTCAGCTTGCTTATTCTGTGAGCTATGTCGCCACCTTTGCTTTGTGGCAGAATGCCGGAATTTTTAAAACTTTTAGTAGTATAGTATTTTGATTCTAGGTAGATCGTTTTTCAAATACGTTATTAATGTTCATAAAATATTAAAAGCCATTTAAAACAAGATAAACTATAGTTTTTTTGCCCATGTTTCTCCATACGAAACTACTTTTTGGAGGAGGCGCCTAGAAATAATTCTATTTTCTAGTACATTTTGACGTTTAGAAGTGCCTTTTAATGGCCTACTTGAAATAAATAATTTTACTTTGACTTTGATTTCTACTGAAACGCATATAGTTACCTTTCTTCCGTCTACAACCGTCATGCGTCAGTGCGTTAAGGATTATTGTCATTGAGACAGTAAATATCGTCAGAGGCTGCAAAGGGCACCGTCTGCCCTGATTTATCACCACATCCACGGAATTTGAAGGCGTTCTGTCAGTTGCAAGGCTTACCATTTAATTTGTCGTTATTGTATTGACGATTGATATGGTAAGTTAGGTCAATCACTCTGCCGAGCCTTTTCACAACTATTCTGGGGTCAGCTTCCAGTCTAACCGAATGAAGCTGGCTGGTGGGCTGGTGGAAGTATTTTATACCACCATTATATATTAACCCAGTTATTGTTTAACATGATACCCCTTGGTAAGACTGGTTGTAAGAGAGGGCTTCTGACTCCCCGTAACGGCTGTCAAAGGTCTACAAATGCCAGCCGGGACTAAAGGCTTAGCGTGTTTTCGAGGCACGGAGGGGTCGCGATAAGTAAGGGATGGTCACCCATCCATGAACCAACCGCGGCAAGGCCAGCGATTACCTTCGATCGACACGTGCGGCTGTTATGGTATGTGGCCCGAGCCCCTTAAATGGATAGCAAGAATTCCGACATTTTTAACTGCGTTGGTGCTCTTGTTTTCTCATTACTTGGTCCGGTAAAGTGTCCTGGAGTTTCTCAGTAGCAGCCAGGAGTCTGTAATTGTGTGTTTGTAAATTAAAATTCGAAATAACAAAACAAACGTTTTACGTGTAATCCAATTATTTACAATAGAATACTTTTCTATGAAATAACAATGTTCTTCAGCTGGTATTTTTAACTCGCTCTCGACTCAAATGACGACGTGACATAACTCTTAATGCTCACACGGAACGGTAAATAAAAAAAAAACAATCAAATCACTTTTCATTAATGAATATTAATAAAACAATTTAAATTTTCCTTAGCGTAAAGATTACTAACTATTTTGCCGCCGTATTTTTTTGTTTATTTTGTTTTTTTACATTTTATAATTTTGAAAATAGAATTAAAGAGGTTTCAATCGAAAGAAACTGAAAAGATTTATTTGAACGGCCGTAAGTCAAAGCATAAACGTTTATAGATCTCGGCCTAAGGAAATATATGAATCTAAGCACAAGCGTGAATGAAAATCATCATTGATGATATACTATACGATACATGATACTATACTATCTAGTATCACAATAAAAATATATATTTATAAATATACTACACTATGACACTAGGATTATTTTTTAGATTTTGATGCCCCTCTTATTTCATCAACACAAGTGCCATCATCAGCATTACTTGAAATTTTATGCCAGATTCTCTCAGGTCTCAGCTATGGCTATGACCTATCATCACGTGACATTTCTACTAGCGTCATCGCTAATCGAATGTTACTTTGTGCCCTGCAGAGATTTATTTAACTTAAGTTTTTGCATTAAAAAATCCTGCAGTGCGACATCAACTTAGAGACAGATTATGCACAGAATATCTAAAATTAAATCACCCGTCTTTAATCAGCGACCTAAGTAAATAAAACTTGACGAGAAACGCAGACATTTCACAAAACATTTATATAATATAAAGTGACGACAAGCAAACTTCGGAGTTTATAAATTTTCAATGAGTTTCAGAATTTTTTTCGTATTAAAATTCAATCTGATTGTATTTTATCTTAGTTAAATGGAGAGTTCAATAGAATAGATTGTTTACCCTACTCGAAATAGAAATTCACACAAACTCACGCCTTCTTTCCATGGGGGTAGGCAGAAACTACAGAACGCCATCTGCTACGATCCTCACATACTCCTTTTGCTTCGATTACGCTTACACATCTGGACATACATGCACGCCGGTTGCGAGTACTACACACCTGACCTTTCTGAAGAACATCACCAATAAGGTCGCCGCCATATTCCCTTCCGGCGGCGGCTTGTACACTTACATCTGCCTTGTTTTGCTTCGAAGTAGAAATAATCTTATATAATTGTAAATAGGTATACTGTGGGAGTAAGAAGTAAGTATTGTGTTTTAGTTCAGCATTAGACTGTGGTGGGTTTCAACAAGGAACCCTCATAGTTTCGCTATGCCCGTCCGTCCGTCCGCAGCTTAGCTCAGAGGCTCTTAGTGTTTTAATGCTGTTTTTTGGCATGTATATACAAATTAGTCACGCCGACAAAGTCCTAAATAGTTTTTTTTTTGTTTGTTAACTACATGTAAATTAGAGATCAATTATCTTTTCTTGTCTATCTCATGGTGCGGGGTGTCGTTGGAAAGCCCGTTTAAAATTATTTCGGGTGAGTGAAACCTTAAGCTTTAAAGACCTAATTTTTGTTAGATTCAGGTGGCAACTCCCCTGTCTGGTTTTGTATATATGTAAAAAAACTAACGGCAGTTGTTTATAAAACGAAGTTAAAAGAATACTATCACAGCTAAGTAGGCTTTACAAGTAAACAACATTAATCGACCAACTTACATTTGCAGTTTGCATTTATTTTTATTTTTTTGGGTGGAAAATCATCAAATTACTTCTCCCGCTCCGTCGTGTCAGACTTTTACTGGCTAAAACCCACCCGTGTTCCTTCAGTTGCCTGCGCCAGGGCCACGGTTTCTCGTAGGCCTCTTTCCTGTGAGAGGGAGTTGGCCAACGTGGTGGTTTGACGCTGGCCCAGTGCGGGTCGGTTGATGTCACATGTCTTAGAATTGCTTGTGTGTTACTGTTTGGAGAATATTTGTGACTCGTCTGCTCGTCTGCAAGATGAGGGCAACAATCACATCCAGAATCACAAAAACCGAAGTGAGGAAGCGAATAAGAACATGTATTCGAAACCGAGGGCAGCACATCGCACAAGACGTGTGAAAGTGTAATTAAAGTTTTTAAACTGATATCGATAAAAAATAATGCTAATATTCACGAAATTGTTTTATTCGATTTTACGAATAATCACCTTTTTGTGAGACGCACATAACTTCCAAAACTTTGTATTAACTTTCATACCTTTTTGGATAGCTGATAAGCCAAGGATATTTTCCTAGTAATTTTTAAATCAGGCGTAGTATTTTTTTTTCACTAGACAAAATTTGTATGAATTAACAGCAAAAATCACAAAATATAAATGTTTGTTTAGTGATATTTGCCAAGGTTTCTGGCATTTTTGAACTTTTAATTATGAACAAAGATCTGCTAGGGCATCAACTATGATATTAATTTAAATTTCAGTACAGTCGCGCTGTAAATCATTTTTTAATTGGCTTATTATTTTTTTTTTTTTTTTAATCTGGAATTTTTCATAAAAAACTGTAAATGTAACTAGCTCAAAAACTACTGAACTTCGGTAGAACATTTGGTGGCTTAATTTGTTGCATTCTGACCCTACTATGACGTCCTGCAAGGAATACGTCGAGTTCCCAGTAACCCTGTGTAATAGGAAGTAAAAAAAAAAAAACATATGTTTACAAAAACTCCTTTCAAACAATTATCTCAAAGCGAAGGTGTAGATAATCCTGCTGATATCAGCATTGTACCGATCAAAGATTTCCAGAATCCCGAGGGGTAAAAATCCCCTAATCAGGGCCTTTAGGTGACCCCAGGACTCAGTTATAATAAATTATAGGTCGTAAGTCTGGCGTGGCGCGATCCAATCTCCGTGGGGTTTGTGTCTGTAATTACGGGTACCGTTTTTGGGTAGTACGGTAGTTAATGGAAGGGTAGATTTTTATGAAGTTAAGTTTCAGTCCTTGG
Organism: Dasypolia templi; assembly: GCA_963555695.1. NCBI lineage: Eukaryota > Metazoa > Arthropoda > Insecta > Lepidoptera > Noctuidae > Dasypolia > Dasypolia templi. The sequence goes on along the minus strand of OY743156.1, from coordinate 20,975,879 downwards.
CTTCTTCTTTTTATTTTCGAGTCCATGGCAAAGGTAAAAATGTTATATGAGTTGGAGTCAATAGGTGGTCAAGCCAATCGCGGCATCAGTGGCGTTTTAGATCTCAGCCTGGCCTCACCGTAACCTCAATTAATGTGGGGAAGTGACATATACTGACTCTTGCACAATAAAGAGACATGACATCAACCAACCCGCACTGAGCCCGCGTGGTGGATTACGGCTCACTACCTCTCATAGAGAGGAGGCCTGTGTCCCAGCAGTGGGAACGTTATAGGCTGATTATGCTATGCTATGCTATGCTATGCACAATAAAAGTTCACTCATTTTATGGTGTAAAATGAAAAGGTTCAACACAAAACTATCATCAACGCTTTGTGTACAACTAAAAATAAAAGTCGTTTCCCAGAAATTGTTTTTGTAAAAAAAAAACTCATAAACTTACATGGGCTTAGGAAACGTCTGAAGCCATGTGCACGGCTCCAATTGGTCATTTCCTATAGAGAAGAGCCGGCAAGAAATACCACGGTTACTCTTATAAAAATATTTGACTTTTACATTTTTTTAAATAACAGTGTTAATAGGTATAAGAGGACAGTGTAGGCCTGTCAACAAGTACGATATGCTTAACAAATAGACAATGCTCTACAAATCTACACCCTATAATTCCTACAACGTTTCTTACATTCACAAAATAGAAAATAATCTAATAAAAGAAAAATATAATAATACAATTAAAAACCTATTTAAACCAAATGAGATGATTGCCATTTCAACTGTAACTTAATATCCTGTTCACAAAATCCACTAATAACAAGTTGATATTATAATTTTGAGTATATAATGTCAAATAAAAAATAAATATTTAACAATAAGACACCGTAATTTGGGAGCAGTTTATAGAAGTTAACATAGTGATGCCGTTTGTGAGGTAACAGGGAAGCCACATGTGCAGAAGGAATTACTGCCAAAGTTCTTTGTCTTCGACGTAGTCTTTCTGTCAAGTGATTTGTAATCTTTAGAAATAAATGAATTCTGACCGTCTTTAATCTTATAACATGCTTTTTTGATTAGGGCACGTTTGATGTGGGTTTTGAACTTTCCATTGTGCTAAGTTCTGTAACTGAGTTTAGCAACTTGTTATAAAAGCGGAGACTGTTTATAAAAAATGACTTGCTTGTTTTAGTTAATCTAAATGTGGGTATCTCCATTTAATTTTTACTACATGTACGTGGGACATCTCAGAAAGCGAAAATAAAAATAAATGGTCTATAGGTAAATATATATTTTTTAAATCTTTTCAAAATACTCTCCACTAGCCTTTTCACAAAGTTTTATGCGTCTGAAGTACCTTTCGAAACACTTTTTCCAGTTCGCCGTAGACACCTCGTTTACAGTCTGCTCGAACAGATTTAAAAAAAAAAGAAATCTCACAGTGCTAGGTCAGGGCTATAAGGAGGGAGACCCAGGAGTTTGACCGGCGTGCTCTCCAGGAAGTCCCTCGTTTTGAGCGCGGTGTGCAAAAGGCGCGTTGTCGTGGTGGAGCAGTAGCTCTTGGAGCCCTGTGTTTGGTGGCTTGTTACTCATACCATTCAGCGTTGATGTTTCCGTAAAGGAATTGACATCAAGTAGAAAGCCAAATTGAAAAAGCTCGCGATCAAAATCTCCCCCCCGCTTCTAGATCGCTTCACTTTGCTAGGTGTTTATTCGTTTTGAAATACCCAGACTGTCGACTGGCGCTTCGTTTCTGGATCGTATTGATAAATCCAAGACTCATCACCTGTAATGATGTCGTAAACACGCCGCGACGAGCCTGCTTCAAATTTGTTTTTCATATCACGGCACCATTCCACCCGGGCCTGCTTCTGCGCATCGGTGAGGTTGTGCGGCACCCAGCGTGAAACTATCCGCCTCACGCGACTATGCACGTGTAGAATTTCGTGAAGGCTTCCCAATCCAATCTGTAGTATATGCTGAATCTCTTGATACGAAATTCGCCTATTGTCTTGGATGAAAATTTCACTGCTAGCACGTTTTCTTCTGTAACAGCCTTCAAAGGGCGGCTAATTCTTTCTTCATCCCCCAAAGTTAGTTGACCGCGCTTGAACTCGTTATACCAACAATACACGGTTGCCTTAGAAGGGCCTTCATCCATGAATTACATTTGAAGTCTATCGTGAATCGTACGATAGACTTCCGGTTTCAGGCGACACTTGAAATCGTAAAAATCTATCGCGTAAATGTTCCCGGCGCAGATACATTTTTGTATGAGACACGATAATTTAAATTAGCTAGCAGACAATGTGGAGGGAAACTTAGAAATTATAACAATATGATTATTTTTTTGTAAAAATTTAGAATTTTTACAAAAAAATAATCTTATTTTCAAAATAGACTATAACTAGCCAGCCTCTCATCCATAAAAACTTTTTTTCGCAATACTTTCTGAGTGGTCTGGTATATTCCTTGGAGACTGCCTATACTTTGAAAGGAAACTCAATGTCTGAGAGAGTCTAGAGGGGTTTGAATTTTGTATGCAAACGAAGTGCAGACGGTTAGTGTTCACACATGATTAATAAATCAGCTAGATTGTTTATAATACTTGTATTTCGCGATTGCACCTATCATCCCGTCTATTCTGTAAAAATCACGTGGTGAAAACTTTGACACTATTGACAGATCACTTCACTGAAGTTTTCACATTAACATATATAAAATTACGCTGCCTCGTTGGTCTAGTGGTCGCAATCGCTATTGCTGAGCATGAGGTCCTGGGTTCGATTCCCAGGTCGGGCAACGTGTTATTGGGTTTTTCTATTTGGAATTTCTCAGTAGCAGCCCGAAGTCTGGATTTGTGCCCGGTAGATGGCAATAGGCTCGCCCCCTATTACATGGGACTTAAACAAAATTTGCGAAATGTGGGTGTACTATAGGTACACCTCTGCCCAGGCCTTCGGGGAAACAAGGCGTGATGATGATTATAAAATTACGCCATCTTCCAATGGGAACAGGCAGCAACCACAGAACGCCACCTGCGAACGATCCTTACATACTCCTTTTGCCTTGTACCTTCATACATCTGGTCATGCACGCGCGAAGGTTGTGAGTACTACGCACCTGACCTTTCTAACGAACATCTGCCTTGTAAATAAATTTTGTAAGTCTCCTTTCATTCATCCTGGATCATACCTGGGATTCTTCTGGTTACGGAGATAGGCCGTCCCCTTCCGACGTTTGAATAACATTTGTAACAGAATGGATCGGTAGGTCAGTGATAAGTTAACAATTGAAGTACGAAAAAAACAACTGATAAACCAACCAAAAAAAGCCGTACAAAGTGTAACATAACCTTAATTTCGGAAGTCAGTGTCTTTGCTATTATTTTTATTTTTTTGCCACCAACATGTGACATTAAAGTTATTTCACACTTTATAGTGTTTGTTTTGGGTACCGGAAGTTTTTTTATTAGGAAAAAGTTTTCATTTTTATCTTTTCATTTGTGGTACTTACCCCACACAAACTCGTATACCTTCACTTGCTAAGTAAATGACAGTGACAGGAATTTATGATAACATCATCAACATACAATAAGTGGAAACATTACGTATTACGTATTATTGAAGCTAACTCAAAAACCACTCATCAGAACTTGACCAAATATATAAGGTGTATCTATTCATACACGAAATAATTGAAGAGCGATATCTATAGGTCGAACAGAAGCTATAGAAACGAAAAAGAATGTTTTTATACAAATGTTTTATTTTACTTAATTTCCATAATTTTAAAACTGCTTGAGATATTTTGCATAAAACCTTTACGGCCCTTTCTATGAATGCCCCGCCTGACGCGGCGAGGGCGGAGGCGCGGGCGCGGTGCTCGTCCGTCTACTAGTCTTATTTTAATAACATACATAGTTATCGCTTATAATAAAAATACATGTAAATTTAAAATACAAAGCGACCTAAACGTAAGTAGGTACATTATTGAAATCCCTCTTTGAAGTTTTACGAAAACAGGACCTACACAATGTCTGTAAACTAGGTAAATTGGAATAAGCAGCTGATCAGTGAAACTAGAATTTGCATAGAGTATCGATTCGTTTCAATAATTTTTTTTTTTACGAAAAGGATCCTACTTGCGATTAAAACAAATCGTAATCTAGCACCTACACATCTTTAGACTAAGTAAATATACAACAACTCGAATTCGCATAATCTAATTACCTCTGTGAGCTTACAAGTGTGTTATCTGCTTAACTACCTGCACGTACAGATGTGCGAGCACACACACAAGCACATTATTAAAATCCCTCATCTACAGTTACACATGTACTAGATAATGTGAACTAAGTGAGTACTTAATAAACAGCTGACGCAACTCGAAGTCGCTTATGGTAATGATATCTGTTAAGTTACGAACTGTGCGTGGAGTCGTATCTGTCAGCTGATTGATAAGTTGTGTACCTACCTATTTGTACAGATGTAAGATGTGCATAGCGCGAATTTTTATCAAAAATCGTAGTAGATTGACAGATGTGGACTGGACATTCCTACTATTGTAGGTATACGCTGTTTCTCGCCTCCGAGTGGTTAACGGCATAAAAGGCTTGCCATGTTTTTCGTAAAATAACCACAAAGACCTTTGCAACTATAATTGCATTACGGCTGGATTATACGTTTTATTGACCAATCTTTTTGTAGGTAAACCACATTGTTAGTAGAAACATGACTATTTTACGAGAAAATTAGTTATCCCACTGCATACGGTTTGCAAGTGAATAAATGATTGTGACAATAATTACATAGGCGTGTTTAAAATTTAGAATCAACTAATTAACAATAATTTCAAATGTACGTACCTAATAACTACATAGTTTTTATTTTCACTATTTACACCAATTGTTGTACATATTCGCCCTGCTGTTGGACGCAGACGGTTGCACGTTTAATAATGTGTCCTAGAACTTTAAATTATGAGTCTCTATCACTAGCCATCCGCACTAGAAATGATATGGCCGTCATTACCATAAACTAGGTCTTTAGCCCTACCGCACATATGGAAGTCCAATGGCGTAAGATCAGGCCTGCCTCCGTCTGCAGCTGGGAGCATGTAGACCCCATAATGCGAAATGTAGATGTTCCCCTTAATTAGTAAGTTTGTTTGTACATTTAGTTTTGTAGTCTCGATGAGGCTAACTGTAGCTTAAATGTAGCCAATTTCATTTTTTATTTTATTTTCAATCCTTCGCAGAAGAAGGTGACGGCTTTCCATTCCCTCTCGCTCCGTACCATGGCCTGGACCAGGGCCGGACGCGAGAGATCGCCGCCGCCGATAGCCTCCGCGAGAACACTGCGATGTTCCGCCCAAGCTGGGCAGACCTCCACCGTATCCTCCGGGCGATCCCCACAATGGTGACACCCGGGCGCTTCCTCCCGCCTTATTCGAAACAGGAACCTCCCGAAACAACCGTGTCCGGTGAGGACCTGTGTCAGGCGGAAGGTGAGGAGGTGAGGAAGGAAGCCTTGGCGCCTCTCCAACCACTCCTCAAGAAGGGACTTACCACCGCTATTGTGGTGTGCCCAAGGTTTTGGTCTATCAGTGTGTCAAATTCCATCCAAATCCGTTCAGACGTTTTGGCGTGAAAGCGTAACAAAGAAACTGGGTGCCCAAGAACCGGCTGAGCCCAGTTTGAGACCAATGACACCTCAATATTGTAATTTTGAATGTTGAAATTATCGATTTTACGTTTTACTTCTACTTTACTATAAGTACACTTCTTCCTAACCCATTGGTGAATATATACGAACATATATTTACATAATCAGAGTCAAAGTCAAAGTCAAATCATTTATTTTAAATAGGCACATAAATGGCACTTTTGAACGAAATCATCAATCAATCATTGGAATCAGTTATACAACTCCGTTATGTTAGTAAAATCATCAAATGTCAAAACCTCATGAAATAGTCATTCAATAGGACTGTTTGGTCTTAAAGAGTAACATTCATGACTTTAATGATTATAATTAAGAACATACATATCTACTGGTTATGGTCGCGGGCTACCGCTTTCGCCTTCAGAATCTAAATTAGATCCCTTGTTATAAAACTGTCGGCACACATTAGTAAAGGTTGTTTAGTTCTAGGTACTTCACAGAACTGGATTCAACCATGTAGAATATTAATAACTTAGAACTCTGGAGACCGCTCTTCAGTGCAATAAAACGGTGCAAAATTAAAACAAAACTTAAATACAATTATTTTTGCAGTTCATGTTGTGGTCATACTATAAATTTAGTCCTTTCTAACAATGGCTATGATTTATGAACCGATGTATTTAATGCACTTTTTTCATTTTGGGTGGGAAATCATCAAATGACTTCTGGGTGAAGCGGAAGGGCGTGTCAAATTTTAACAGATAAAAACCCACCTGTGTTCCTTCAGTTGCCTCTACTTGGGCCACTGAGTCTCTTTCGAACAACCCGCGACCCTGGCAGGGTATTTCATGCACCTGAATTTTAATAAAAATTGTATAATTTTATCGAGAAATGCATTGCAAAACACTAATGCGTAAAACACCTCTGTGCATAATGGCCTTTCTTTTAAGTTTGCAGATATCAAATGAGTAGATAATAACATGGAATACTATTTTTGCAAATGGCTTTCCCCGCGTGAAGGTCGGAAATCACCCCACGGGAACGTATACTATGTCCTAAACCACGTCTCATCCATCATTTTATCCAAATCCGTCCGTCCATCCGTTCAGGCGTGAAAAACAGTAGCAGACATTGCTTTCACATTTATAATATTATTATGTATTCTAAGAAAATGTTCATTTGGATATGCCAATATAAAACCGAAAACGAGCAATTCCCTTCGCATAATTCCTCTCAAGATAATAAATTAACATTCAACCGCCGAACATGTCCCCTAAGTACTACTTAATATCCCGTCTCGTGAAGGAGTAAATTGCTAATAAAATTAAACTATCAATTAATTATAACAGTTATTATTATGGCAGTAATTAAAAGTGTTTTGACACCTCATAAAAGGATATGTTTAAACCATTTTGCGTATTTACATGGATTATATTGCATGAAATTGGTTGCACAAAGCTGCGTCGTTGGTCTGCTGGATGCGAAAGCTGCTGCTGAACATGAGGGCTCGATTCGCGTGTCGGACAAAGTGTAATTGGGTTTTTCTATCTGGAATTTCTCAGTAGCAGCCCAGAGTTTGGATTGTGCCCTGTTGATGGCAATAGGCTCGCCCCCATTTTGCATGGAACTTAAACATTAATAGCAAAATGTGGGTGTACTACAGTACACTTCTGCCTAACCGGCCGGGAACAACTGGCGTGATGTTATGTAAAATTGGTAAGCTGGGTATGAAGTTGTAAAATTTTCGAGCATGCAAACATATCAATAATTTTGATTTATAAAATTCCAACATTCTTTGAATAGGGCATCGTAAGCCAGAGTTAGCATGACAAGAATTAAGCGCGAACACAAGTACTTACACGAACCTGACGCACATGAACGGTTCGAGGGACAGAATAACACAGCTTACTCGTCAAATCAATGACATCAAGATGATTGTGAACAAGATCATGAAGCACGTTGGCCTCCAGGTATTTGCGCCGGTTTTGCAAGCTGATAAGCTTGTACTTATCAAGAAGTTGGGAGTATGACAAATCAGTCTTAGTCCCATAACATCTATAGCACATAGCGCGGAGGTACTTTCGCTGGACCCTTTTTATTCCAACTACGTACTTTTGGTAACAGGGGTTCCAAATAGACAGCATATTCTAACTAAGAGCGTCTTATACAGATAGAGATATAACTTCTTGTATTCTATGAAGGGACGAACAGATGTGTATAGTACAATCATATTTTGATAGCTATGTTTAAGTCACTTATAAAAAGGCATAATTTTTTTCTATGTAATAACAGTCGTGCAAGTCGATCGATCAGGTTAAGCTACGTTTGCCACGGCTGATCCGTGGATGGGTGACCATTTTTACATACCAAGACCCCTCCGTGCCTCGGAAAGCACGTTAAGCCGTTGGTCCCGGCTGTCATACGTAGATCTTTGACAGCCGTTACGGGTCGTCAGAAGCCCGGAAGTCTGACAGCCAGTCTTACCAAGGTGTATCGTATTACTCAGTAACTGGGTTGTGGTGGTCAGATAGGTAGTAACTCGCAGTTAGTCTGGAAGTTGGCATAGTTGGGCAGATTGGGTGGTTGGATGGCAAATAAGACTGACACCCATCTGAAGGCCAACGATCGAGCTTAAAAAGTACGAGTTAGCTTGCGTACGTTTGCCGCCTGCACTACACAACTAAGGCGGAGGACACCATGGAGTACGAGCGCCAAAAGACAAGGTATGCGCACGGGGCAGTTACTATAGTCAAGCCGCAACGTCAACTTTAAGGCATTCATGGTGTGCGTACTGAATTGATATCTGCCCATTGTCATGGAAGCAGACTTTTAGCCGCAGAACGTGGTTTTCCGTCGCTTCCGCGGACAAGTACCACAACACAGCACAACGTCAAGCTAGTGGAATGTGATGTGCTACTAACGTTATTAAGTCTTACTTATTAGCACAAACCTAGATAATTTAATACTACGTAGGTACAGATGCCTAATCCCATACAATGAAATAGCACCTCCTTAAGTCTGGCAATTGAGCTGGCTATTTTAATTCGTCCAAATTTTCAACAGATGGCAGCATCAGCGTCTCACTTATTGCCAGAGACTGTAGTTTTACAACGCCATCTAAGAGTTGACCTACTTTTAAAACGTTTCGTGCAATCCTTTATAAATAAAGTTTTATAGTTGCGGATTCAGAAAAACATGTTAATAGATTTAATTTATATCTAGAGAGTAGTAATAGATAGAAAAGGTGTTTGATTTAAATTAGTTACGACAAAATGGTTATGTGATGGCAGGACAAATTGAGTAAAACCCCATATATTGCAAAGAGCTCTAAACAAAATGATTAACATATGGCTACTTTTATTATTTTATGGGTCCGAATTGAAGTTAAAGGCTTCATTTATGTTTATTTTTTAAATACGTGCATCATGAGTGTAAATAAATAAATCTGCATTAAACAAGGAAATTTTGATTTTATCGTTTATCGCTTTCTAATGATTGTTAATTTCATAATGGTTCCTTATGCTACCATCTATGATTTCTTTTCAAGACTAATAATAATAATGAATGAAAGGAGACTAACAAAAGGTATTTACAAGGCAGATGTGAGTGGAAACGCCGGGAGGGGACGCCCTAGGAAGACATATAGTGACCTTATTGGTGATGTTCTTCAGAAAGGTCAGGTGCGAAGTACTCTCAACCGGCGCTCGTGTATGACCAGATGTATGAACGTAAACGAGGCAAAAGGAGTATGTAAGGAACGTAGCAGGTGGCGTTCTGTGGTTTCTGCCTACCCCCATGGGAAGAAGGCGTGAGTTTGTGTATGTATGTATGTACTAATAATAATTAGTTCGGGTTGAGACCCCATGACACAAGGTTTGTTTGTGGTAAAGAAATGTATGTTTAGGTTAAGGTATTTATCTATGGTCCTATGTCGCCTGTTGATAAATGGATTGTTAACAAACGTTCAAATTCAAGTCGCAATCACATGTCATCTCAGCGACTAACGATGTCAAAAACCTGAATGTAGAATCTGAAATTGAAAACTTGTAAAACTAAACTTTAACATTTCTTTTGGTCAGAATATCAGCGCAAAATAGAGAAAGAAATTCTAGGTTTCGTGAGCTGGTTATAGGTAATGCATTGATGTTTTGTTCTTATGTTGTGTGTGTGTGTTGATAAGTGTTGCGTTATAGGTACACAATAACATTTCCGAATAAATTCTCTAAATGGTGGTGAAAATCGCATAAAATTAAAATAGTATTTATAGTATTGATATTTGCATAAACCAAGTGGTGAATAATTTGGAAATCCGCCCCCGCTTTGCTTGGGTGCTTGTTTAATTTAAAAGAACAACGCGGTCACACAGACAGACACGAGAAGAACTTTATAATTTGTAAAAAGTTATGACTTTGGAAAAATTACTGTCTGACAATAAAACCACACAATTAATGATATCTACAAAAGATATCGCAACAAAGTGACTTAGAGTTCTTCATTCTTTTCAGCATTTATTCAAGCATTTTCCATCAAACATTTTATCTGAAAATCAAAGAAAAAAGAGCCTTTTTAGTATTTATTTTGAAGAGCTAGTCGAAAGGCTTCATAATAAAGGTCGCTTCAGATAAAATTAAGATACTGCCTTGTAACTAGATTTTTATTTATTTGAAATATTTAAACTAATAAGGCAAAGAGTTTTCTCATTAGTTTATATTTATGTACAACCAAGCCAGTCCTAGTCTGAATTACTTTGTCAATCAAACCGTGAACTTTATTTTGACTGTTATTCAAAATAAAGTTGTAAAATTCTTTGTCCGAGATTTAGTTTGTGTTAAGTAAATGGTAATAAATCCGCGCCTTCGTTCTTGACGGGTCCTAATACTGTCCCTTAACCGTTTCCCAAAAACCGTCTTCAAAACTTTATCATTATTATTACTGATTCTCAAAAAAGTATTCCAATGCGTTGATGGTATAAAAGAGATATAATTTCATCGAAACAAAACTTTCAACAAAAAATCCTGTTCATGAAATCCAGACATTTACAAAAAAATACCAATTTCTCAAACCACCTACAACCCGGTACAAACAGAGCCACTACAAAACAAGTGCAAATTGGCCAGACGCCAGCGAGTGAACTTTTTACTACCCACAGAATGCAAGCCTGATGTTTCAAGTTTAAGAGCACGAGAAATACAATTTCAATGAAATTGCATTCAAGTATTGGTATTTGCATAAAAACAGTGGTGGGTGATTTGAAAATGGACTATAACTAGCGATTGCACCCTGCTTCGCTCGGGTGCAATTTCAACATGCCAAAGTATCGCATTGACCAGCTTATATTTATCAAGTAATTGTGAGTACGACAAATACGTTTTGTGGCATCTGTAATGCATGGCTCGCAGAAACTTACGCTGGACTTTTTCAATCTCCTCTATATATTTCTTACTCTATCGAATTACCCGCGACCCTGAAGCGTTTGCCCTATCGGACCCCGTCATCCGTTATTGTTCGCTATTGGCTCAAATAGGCCGTAAAAAATAAGATTTTTAGGATGTCTAATGCCACAAAGTAGAACATAACAAAAATCTTATTTTTGCCGTAATAAAAAATGTGTAATACCAACAAAAAAACAAATATAAAATACGATTGAGGAATTAAAAATAAGCTTTATTTTCTTAACTTTTTACATTTACCCATGCATCCTAGGTGTACACAGGCTGCATACCTAGATCAAATGTAATAATGCTTGTTTAAATGTTACATTTGTTTTTTACATTCTAGAGAGTTCAAATTCTCAAGATGAAATGTACAAGTACCCCAGTTGTATTAAAATTGTAATATAACTGGGGCACCCAATTGATGCAGCCCACCATACATAGACAACAAAGATGAAACTCTTTTCAACACGTTGCTATGTTTGTTATGTGTGTTAGATGCGATGATGAGTTATGCACTGCCAATCTATATAGATTGGCAGTGCATGACTCATCACGAGACATGTAGGATTTAGCCGCGGACAACAATGCAGCAGCCCCTAATCTTCAAGTAGTTCCCCACTTTAAATATATTTTAACAATCATTTTGTGTTTGTGATGCTCCATAACTTTTTACCATAATTTATGGCTATGATTCCTTTAATTTTGTTCTGAGACAAGTAGAGAGGGGGAACGTAGCTAGACAGTTTTGTCGTTGGTGAGAAAGTCGTTAGTCAGACGTGTAGGCATTAGACAACTTTGTCTATGAGACGTTTCGTTTGAAGTATGGTGCGTCTTTATATGTTTTGTAAAGCAATGGGCTTTCTCAAAAACGTCTTGACTCCAGTCTGCGTTCAGCCAAAGAAGATCAGCTAGCCAGGAAATGTGTTGGTGACGTCAGGTGAAGTATCGGCATCAGTCGCGAGATTTTTGAGGTAGGTGCCATTAAAGGTTTCCCGGGGATTTTTTATGAGAAGATATACAGGTGTCCTTTGCCAAACAACTTTTCAAATCAATCCGAAGACATCTTAAAGTCAAGGAAATCTTCGTACCAGCACTTAGTCTGAAATACCTACAGCATGCAACGCATGGACGACGATCAAACTGAACTACTTTCTCCGTGGGACCAACATTATAAGCGCAAAAAAAATATCAACTGTCCATCAATGACCTTTACATGCGTCACCTGCGTGCGCTTAATATTGGCAAGATAAAAGCATGGCAATTGCCTGGCTTGCAACTGTCTTGCTTCTGCATGTTCATTGCGCCAATGAAAATGCACCCAGTGTGCTAGTGACAACTAATTATGTATGTTCTTATCTTTCCAACAGGAGTTATCGGTATGGGTCTTGTCTTTTCTTCGCACTTTGTATGATTGTTTGAACTAATACGTAGCTACATTCATGGCTTACGCTGTTTTTAAGTGCTGTAATGTTCATGTATGATGTTCATATATCATTCGTCATTGCAGTCCATGCAAAACTTCAGTCCTTACTCGACCCAGATGTATGGGACGGCTGATTATTTTTTCGCCATTACGATGTTGGTTCCTTGGAGAAAGTTGTTTAGTTTTATGGTCTGGACCACACCCTTTAATATGACCGCACCTTTCTGATACACGCTCTAGGTGTCCCTTTCTAATTAACAACACTTCTACAATAAAACCACATTAAATACGTCGGTAAACATTCTGAATTTAAAACAGTAACAATTAAAGAGATCCGTATTTGAGCAGCCAGCGTTAACGGTGGCTGACTGTCATAAAAGACATTATACAGCTCGTAACAGTCATTTATATGTCCTATAATGCTCGTATAATAGTGCTATCCTCCTTTGTAATAGCACTATTATAGGGCTTTACGGTTTAAAGGGAAAGCGGAGAAACTGTTGTTGTATAAAGTTCTATTGACAAAGCTCTGCTTTGCAAGGTTTTACGACTTGACATCATATTGAAATGTCTTTATTATAAAACATAACCAGCTTATAATGTACCCTATACTCTCTGCGAGAAGGGTTTATTATAATGTCAGTAAAATGTTAATTTACTAACTTCTACCGGCGACTGCATTCACTCAAAGTATCAAGAAAGTCAGGACTGGTGACGCGGGAACCAGCGACGTCCCTGTGAGAAGCAGATCGTCCTGACGTCGCAACCCGCAGCCTTCAGTAGTAATTTCCCATTGCTTGTGAAGTTTTTAGTAAATTAATGAACACCTAAGTATAATTCCTAACGATATAACACTGATACACTGACTGATGCATTCTTACAGATAATTCCTAACAAACAGCTGTCGGGAATGGATGATTTGTTTAGGGTATTAATGACCTACTCCATTTATTAATAAATCAACCACAAATGGTGTTATTTGCTGACGATACTTCCTTAATTTTTAAGGTAGATAGACGTGCTTCAAATTTTGACGACGTAAATAACGCCCTACTGCTGGTCCAAAATTGGTTCACGGCTAATAATTTAGTACTAAATGGAAATAAAACTAAGTGTATAAGATTTTCTTTACCAAACGTCAAGAGTAGTGATTGTGAGATAGTATTGAATCAAGAGAAGCTAGAATTCGTCGATAAAACGGTTTTCTTGGGGATCACGCTCGACTCAAGGCTACAATGGGGTCCTCATTTAACATCTCTAGCAGGACGGCTAAGTTCAGCAGCTTACGCTGTCAGAAAAATCCGTCAATTTACTGATGTAGATACCGCGAGGCTGGTCTATTTTAGTTACTTTCATAGTATCATGTCTTACGGTATTTTGCTTTGGGGACGGGCTGCAGACATCGAGTCTATTTTTATTCTGCAGAAAAGAGCCATCAGAGCCATATATAATCTCCGCAGGCGCGATTCTCTAAGGGAATTGTTTAAGGATATTAACATCATGACTGTACCTTGTCAATACATCTATGAAAACATCATGTACGTAAGAAAAAATTTACATCTTTACAGTAAAAGAGGTGAAAGACATAATTATAGTACTAGAAATCGGGACCTATTAGTTCAACCAGGTTTCAGACTGGCTAAAGTAGACTCATCTTTCATGGGGTACTGTCTAAAATGTTATAATAAAATACCTCCCCACATACTTCAACTGAATGAGACAAAATTCAAATCCTTTGTCAAACGCACACTATTCAGGCAGGCATATTATAGGTTGGAGGACTACATAACTGATAAAAATGCCTGGCTTAATGCCGGTCCTGCTCCACACCACAACTAATTAATTGACATTCGAATCACTGTTGAAGCTGCTGAAGATAGTAAGAATTTATTTGCATTATATAAACTCAATCTCCTTTTTATTATATAGATGCATTGCACAGATGTGAGTACTTTGTACTATAGAGCTACCATTTACCGGGTAATGTCATAGATTGACTTGAATGTGCCTTGGCGGCTGATAGTATGTCATGCTCACTCAAATGTCTCGCTGACGGTGGCGCGTGTGTCGGATCATTTAGCTCCCTTCAAAATGGTTGAGCTGAATGGTGCTGATCCATGCGTCATGTTCGTGAACGGGCGCCGTCAGTTGGGACTGGTCATCTCTTAGCTGCCAGGGCTTATTTTAATAAATTATTAGCTGGATTGTTTTTAATTATGTTTTGATGCACTCTGGACGCTTTTAACGTGTACGGTTTTTTGTACATCGTTCTCACTTATAGTGAACAACATTAATCGATGTAACTAAGATATATGTAAAAACATTATTATTTAAAAGAGTGTCCATGGAGTTTCTTGCCCGTTCTTCTCCATAGGTACCTACTACGCTTTGGAATGGGCAACTAGCTTCATATTTCTGACTGACCGACTCCTTGACAATTCAAAAGTGCCTGTAAATGGTTTAATTGAAATAAATGATTTGAGTTTTGAGTTTTGAGGTTCCAAATTATTATTTTTGTTATTATATTGGCTTGTTTTCCATTTTGGCACGATGTTTGAGTTGCATATGTTATTTAGATTAAGTACAGTGCTATTTTAGTTAGATACTATCTAGTGTGTATTGCGAATTTTATACATAATGGACAAAAATATCGAACAAAAAGTTTGTCTTAAATTTTGCATTACCAATGGAATTTCGTTTTCGGAGTCACTAAAAATTTTACAGAAGGCTTACGATGATTCGACTTTATCAAAAATACGTACTTATGAGCGGTACAAAACGTTCAAAAGCGGTCGAAATGTGGTGGATGATTTACCTCGCTCTGGTAGGCCATCAACGTCTTCAACTGAAGTTAACATCGCAAAAGTGAAGGAAATAGGGACTGAAAATTCTCATTCAAGTTTGAGAGGGATAGCCACTGAACTTTTTGTGTCTCCCAAGTCGACCCGTACCAATTAAAAAATTCAATAATAACAAACATTTTGTGTATTATTGATCTGTTACCTGTACTTTCTTGACAGAGTAGTATTTTAAGTCGTATAGAATACCTACTGTAAACCTTTACTCACTAAGTGGCTTTCTCTCAGTCGGGAAATTGTACGTACTCTATGTTGCTTTAAAGCCACATAAAACCCTTTGCTATGACGCAAGACTTAAAAAAAAAAAAGATCTTGTTGCACCAAGTCTCGGTTAAAACCTCATATGCAAAAAGACAATTCACCAAACAATCCGCTTCCATCTATAACAAACTTCATAAACGTTTAAATTATTTATCCCATGAGTTATCAGGAATGTAAAAAAATATATTAATAGACTGCCTAAAATGCAAGAGCTATGTCGACATTGAAACTCTTTAACAAAGCATCATGCGATAATTTGACATAAAGCGACACTCACAATTTTTTTATTTAATTCTCAAAACTGATGTACAATCTCAAATGCAATTAAAAAAAAAGTCACAACACAATATTCTGATTGACATCTACTAGATGTGAATCTAGCATGCATATTTTATGTTACTACACGGCCTGACCACTTATAGTGCGTGTATCCTGAAACTCTTGCAGAATCTGGATACATCAAAGGGTCCTGGAAATGACAATATACCCCCTTCCTTCTTCGTTAACTGCGCGGAAACGCTCTCTTCACCAATTGCTTATATCTTTAACAGGTGTTTTTGCGAGGGGCATTGTCCGACTATATGGAAAATTGCGCACATTGTTCCTATCCATAAAAAAGGTTGTAGAAACCTAATAGAAAATTATCGTCCCATATCGATTTTGAATGTCTTGGGAAAAATTATGGAGAAAATAGTCCATAATGCTGTTTATCCCATTATATCTAAATTAATTCCCCAACAACAGCACGGTTTTATTAAAGGTCGCTCTACTAATACAAATTTGGCAGTGTTTGTTGAAAATATTGTCAGTGATATGGATGGTGGGGGACAGGTTGACGTGATCTACACGGACTTTGAAAAAGCTTTTGACCGTGTGGATCACGTCATCCTCTTGCGTAAGCTGCAAGAGCTTGGAATTCGTGGCAATTTGCTCAGATGATTTGAGTCGTACTTAGGAATCGATCTCAAATGGTTAAATTGGGTGGAGTAAGGTCTAACTGTGTAACCATACCATCTGGAGTGCCACAGGGTTCAATTTTAGCACCTCTGTTATACTCTGCCTACCTATACGATATAGGAGCACATGTTCGTGATGCAAGGTTTCTGATGTATGCCGATGACACCAAGATTTTTATGACAATTGGAAATACACACGATTGTGAGAAGCTACAAAATGACTTAAATAGATTATCTAATTATTATATTATCAATAGAATTAATGTGAATATAAGCAAATGTCAGACCGTAACCTTTACTAGGAAGCGAAATTTCATTAAATACACTTATAACCTCAGTGGTGGCAATATCGCGCGTTGTAATGTTATTAGGGATCTTGGTGTCGTCCTGGACTCAAAACTTCTGCTTTCCGAGCATGTGTCCTGTATCGTCGGCAAGGCATACAGAAACCTTGGATTTATTCTGCGTACGTGTAAATTATTTACTGATATTAATTGTATCAAAATACTTTATTTTGCGTACATACGCAGCATCTTAGAATACTGCAGTAATATATGGAATCCTCATTACTTAGTTTATATACAGCAAATAGAATCTATACAATCCAAATTCGTTAAATATATCAACTTTCGCACTGGTTACAAGTCTAAGGATTACCTGCAATCATGCGTATGATTCTGGACATGCTTTTTCTTTATAATGTCTGTAGTGGGAACATTGAGAGTACCGCTTTAAATGATTAAGTTCTAAGGTTGAGTGCTCCGTGTCGTCGGACTAGGCACACCCAGTTATTCGATGTACCGCATAGTAGTACAAACTACGCTCAAAATTCTGTGATTGGTAGGTTATTAAGAAACTTTAACAAGAAATTCTCTCATCTTGACATATTTTACACCAAGAAAGGTATGTTCAGAAAACTCTTGGTAACTTCTGTGTGCGACGAATTGACTAACAGTTATAAATAGTATTTAATAAGTTTTCCATACACCATTACAACTCAATACCATACACACACACACCTACACACTCACCCACACTGCACACCCACCCACACTGCACACCTAGGTATGTTTGGAGGGTGCTAGCCTGTCATCCTGTTTGTTTCTGTGCATTTCATAAGTGTAGGTAATAAATTATAAATCCGTAATTGGCTGTAAGATTAGTTTATTCATTTTAAGTTAAATTATTTAAGGTCTGTGGATTTTGTGAATAAATAAATAATAAAAATAAAATAAATAAAATGTTAAACACTTACTATTAAACAAATAACTTAAACAAAACTTACTTTGAACTTTTCCTTATATAATGAAAAAGTTTCTAGAAACAAAAAAAAAAATACTAAAAATAATAATTATAAAATTAAGGTTCTAAGCTTGGTATTTTTTTAAATACATTGTGAAATTTTGCTTTTTCTTTAATGACTTTTAGTAAAGCTCGACTGTACCAGACAGGATAACACGTTCATCTCGTGGTTTTGTAATCAAAGTATGTAGTTTAATAATTGGCATAAGAATATCATAGAATCTCTGCACCATTTCGTTAATATTAGTTATAGAAGTCCATTCATCAGACCAAGCAATTTTCGCAAGTTCAGCGTTGACCGCTTCATAATTACAGAGATAAAAGTAAGTATGGGATTTTATTTTGCACAATAGGATTGCTATGATTCGATGTAAACGAGATCTCCAGCGCTGGATGATGAGGATCAATTTGTATTAATGGAATAGAGGCCTGAGACACCAGCAATTTGTTTTACCACTACTAAAAACTAGATCTAACATACGACTTGAAGCGTTGAGTATCGTGTGGCATTGATGAAAATCATTAAAGGCTAGCATGTCTAAAAAAAATGTTCTAGATTACTACTAGGTGCTTTCGGGACCAACAGACCAGAATCCGCATTATATTCCCAAGAGATACTACCCATATTGAAATCACCGATCAGTAAGTTGATAGAATTGATTTTGCTCTTTTTGTTAATTACTTCTGTAGTTCTGTTTGTTAATTACTTCGACAGCATTTAATTATTTTTTGTGTAACGAGAATAGTAGAATTACAACCAGCGCAAATCATATTGGCATTAAAAAAAAACTAAAACTTGGACTCGGATTCGAACTCGAAAGCTTACATATATATAAAGGATAATCATGATATAGTGTTGTTTGCGGATGATACTCACTTTTGTTTAAACTTAAACGTCAGCAGCTGGTTACTGACGATGTAAATAACGCGGTCTCAAAAATAGTTCACTGGTTCAATGTTAATAATTTACTTCTTAATGAAAAGAAGACTAAATGCATTAAGTTTTCGCTACCTCGCGTTAGGCAGGTGAAAACGAATGTGTTGATAAAGGGCGAAGAATTGAAACTTGAAGACAGCACAGTATTCTTGGGCTTAACTTTGGATTGTAAGCTTCAGTGGGGCCCACATATTGATAAATTGTCAAAAAAGCTAAGCTCCGCAGCATACGCTGTTAGAAAAATTCGTAATTTAACTGATTTAGAGACAGCCCGTTTAGTATACTTTAGTTATTTTCATAGTGTGATGTCGTACGGTATTCTTTTGTGGGGAAATGCCACCGACATTCAGACTATATTCGTTTTGCAGAAAAGAGTTGTTAGAACAATTTATAAATTAAGTCAGAGACACTCTCTCAGAGAGAAATTTAAGGAAATTAATGTAATGACTGTGCCTTCTCAGTTTATTTATGAAAAAAATCTTTTATATGCCCACAAAAACGTAAAATTGTTTAAAAATACAGTGATATGCATAATATAAATACTAGGAACAAACACAAATTTGTTGTACCTACAACAAGGCTCAAGAAAATAGGTGGCTCGTTCAGATGTCAATATATACGCTTTTATAATAAACTTCCAAGCCACGTTCAAGATCTAAGCCTTAATAAATTCATAAAATTTATTAAACGTAAGTTGTGCCAGAAAGCTTTATATATAGTCAAAGACTATATTGAGGACAAAAAGGCTTGGGACTGACCTGCTCCAATTTTTGCATACCGTTTTTTTTTTTTTGTTTTGAACCTAGCTTTTATTTTATTTTATATACACTTTGACATTTCATGATTATTAAGTACACAATGACATGAATATTTACTTTGTATAATATTATTTTATTTTCGTGTGAGGACTTAGTGGGTAATATTTTTATATATTTTGTCTATCTCAGTTATTTCTTTATTTTTTTATATCTGGCAGTTTGAGTACTTAAAGCGGCCTACCCAAATGTCCTTTCTTTGGTATTGTTCATCGAATCGTTGAGCTCGTTACGTTTTGAGTTGAGCTGCACGATTAATTACAAATGACAGACCCACTCAAATCTGTATGGTTCTTTCCTCAAAAGACCATTTCAGACACCTACCTACATGGTCCTCATATGATCTGTAACATAAAAAATGACATGAATACTTACCTAGGTATTATTTTATTGTTATTATTGTGAATGTTAAGACTACGTGGGTCATTTTTTTGTATTACTTTTGTTTTTTTTTATCTCAGTTAGTGTTAATCGTAATCTTGGTCTGGCGGTTTGAGTAATTACGCGGCCTACCCAATGTCCTTTCTTTGGTATTGTTCGTCGAATCGTTGAGCTCCTTATGTTTTGAGTTGAGCTGTACGATTACTGACAAATGCGTGCACTGACTGGACAGGCCCACTCAATCTGTGTGGTTCTTTCCTCAAAAGACCATTCCAGACATCAATCCACATGGTCTTAACATGATCTGACCAAGATTATGTCTGGACTTTAAAAGAGACTGTGTCCTCTGAGTTTGTTTCGGCTTTTCTTCTCAGACTAGTCAGATAGGAAACGCCGACCTCATCTAGTTTAAAAAAAAATGTTTGACGTGTAAAAGTGTTTGTACAAACCCACTTACAGAAATAAAAATCATTTATCATTTACAACCTCTTTCGCGACTCAATGCACTCCGACACAGACGCTTTGATAACTGTACTCAAAATATAAGTATGGATGTGTTATCGCTACACTAGCGAGCAGAGTGAAGTTAGTTGACAAAGTTTTTTTCAAAACACCCATTTTCTTGTCACACCTAGAACTTGCAAATTCACTTTTTTTAAATATTTATTTTATGTTTCTGCCAAAATACAGTCACTGATCACTCTGCAAACAATATCACGTATGACACATACACTAGCCTTTAGCTTCCATACAATGTTTATATCGTTAGTAGAGGTATTACAGTATTAATACTTCATTGTTCACGGAACAACAAAATGTAAGTTTTTACTAATTGACTACTCATGCACGCACACACACTCATACACACACACCTTCCTAGATACAAGCTGAATTTCTTTTTATGTACCTTACAAAATTATTCTAGTTTAAGAAGAGCGTAAATTTTATATTTATATTATATAAAATTGGACACGAAGGGCTCCATACGACACCTGCGAATATTTCTCCCACAAGCTGCATGTGGAGAGAGTGCGAGGAGAGCTGTGCGAGGAGAGCAGTGGTGGCCCAGTGGTACCTAACGGCCGCAACTTACGACTTGTAGATCGTAGGTTCCAACCCAGACAGGCGGTTTACTTTGTGTATATTATTTCATCAGCACTGCTCTCAAAACGGTGAAGGAAAAAATCGTGAGGAAACCGGCATGTCTTAAAACCAAAAATTCGAAGACATGTGACATCTACCAACCCGCACTGGGCTCGCGTGGTGGCTTACGGCCCACTCCCTCTCACAGAGAGGAGGCCTGTGTCCTAGCAGTGGGAACATAATAGGCTCTCTCTTTCAATGTCAGCATTATCTATAAGGTCAGTGGTGAGTAAGTGACCAAGGTATTTAAATTGTTTCACTTGCTCAACGTTTAGCTGTATGGGAGGCACATGAAGGTCGTATTTAGCCCGTAACATTAAAACAATGGACTGACTTTTCTGAACGCAATAACCCATACTCAGTTGCGTAAAGTTCACATGTGGCCATTTACTTTTGCATTCATTTTGCGGTAAACTATAGAAGAGTACGAATAAATTTAAATATTGCTCATCCCCCATAATAAATAGCGTGATAATATAGAGCCTACAGATTGATCTGACTATAAAGGGATTATGTCTATGCAAAATTTGAACAAAATCTATACGTTAGTTTTTGCGTGATGTTGGGACATACGTTCAAACAAACAGAAAGAAAAACGGCATTAGAATCCCAGAATTTGCAAAAATTACTTAAAAAAATAAAACAATGTACAGTTTGGACTTTGCTACGATTATATTATACAAGCATTTACCAAATTCCCTTCAAGATTTGAATTGTTCAAAAAATATTGTTAAAAATTTTACTATTTAAAAATTAAAACAATATTAGGGAATATTTAGAGGGTAAGTCGATAAAACCTATACAGGCCTAATGTAAATGTGTAATAATCATAACATAATAATATTAATTAATTTAATGATCTAATATAATACTATGACTTTGTCACTGACATGAAACTAATGTATTTGCATGCCCTATCATGGCAGGATAAGTTGAAATAAAAAAGACTATCACATCTATTGTACCACATTTCTAGCATTTTTTTTTTGTTTTTTTGTAAAACTACGTTGGGGGCTTTTTGGCCCCTTCCGGAGGGTGCGGTCTCTCGGTCCCTTACTATGGGGACCCGTCTTTGGGGTTCCCTCTCCCTTTAGAGGGGGGTGGGAGTGCTTATTTCACACCTAGTCGCTGAGGGGTATGCCTCCCCTCAGCTTTCTGTAGTGTGTTACTGGGGTGTGACTATAGGAGCGCCCGAAGTGCTTCACGACGCCCGTGCGACCAGGCCCCTGCCGAGGGAGATCCCTATTTCCGTAGGGAAGGCCCAGCAAACGCCTATCAAACAACGAGGGCGTCGGTTTTTGTTGGCGCTCACCTACAGTGGAGTCTGTCCCCGTCCCCGACAACGAAACCAGATCTAGCCGGTAGGGTATCAGCGCTTTGCGCTCGGCGGGTGTCGTGTGAAGAGTGTGGAGTTCTTTTGCTCGAGTAGGTCGCATGTAAAGTCGCCCTCACTTTAAACTCGGGCGTCATGTCCGGTGGCGCGACGTCTGCGATGAGGTCGCGCGGGAAGCGCATGTAGTCTGGAGGTCGCGCGAGCCAAGGTGCGATGTCCTTGATATGGTGGTGTTCTGAGGCATCGGCACGCGCGAACATCCATCTCGCCAAATTGGTGCTGAAATCATCGATGCTCTCGACACGCAGCTCTCTGTGGATCACCGAGTTCCTCACGAACCGAGGAGCTTTTACTATTTGACGCAGCACGATTTTCTGCTGCGTCCGGAGCTTCCTTGTGCGTCTCAGCCGTGAGGGCGAGCCAAGCCGCACGTAGGTCTTGGAGATCCCTAGCTTGACTCGTGTAGGGAGGTATGACGAGAGCACCGGGCGAAGTAGGTGGCGTGTTACGGCGACAGTGTTGCACACGTGCGGGCCCATGGAGAGTCGATTGTCGAGAGTGACCCTCAAATGCCAAGTCTATTATACGGGCCTGCCTTACCGCCAAGCGACACATGATTTCCATTTTTACACATAAATTTCATTTTGACTAACACATTCGGGGCGGTGTTTTTAACATTATTTCTGTGTATATCTTTACAATGTTGGTACATAATGTAGCTTATGTGTTCTTACATCATATTAAATTACAATACCTATCTATAAACAATAAAATTTTCGTATTCAATCATTTTTTTAAATGTGGATCGGTACATTTTATGTCCTCTAAATTGCTCAATAACTTTGGAACGTCTGGTCATGGGATCTCAACTCGAACAAATTATAATTTGTCTTGAAAAAAATTCATAGATGGCAGCATAGGTAACCATTATGAAATTAACAATAATTAAAAAGCGATATACGGCAGAATTTTGGCTGAATTATGATTAGTAAAAGTCTAAACTTCCCAGTTTAGTGCAGATTTATCTACGAGTATTTCCACTCGTTATAGACGTATTTTAAAAATAAAATAAAAACGAAGCCTTTATCTTAAATTCGAACCCTTTGAATGATAAAAGGAGCCATCTGTTAATCATTTAGTTTAGAGTTTTTTGCAATAGATGGCGTTTTACTAAATTGGTCCAGTCTCATCACAGTTTACAATTATGTTACTCATTTAAATGAAACCACGTTTTTTATTATTATTTTTTACACGGAAAGATATAAGAAATCTAATAACATGTTTTTCTGAACCCGAAACTACAAAACTTTATATAAAAAGGATTGCATAAAACGTTTTAAAAGTCGCTTATGCTGCGATCTGTTGAAGACTTCTAAAAATTTGAGGACTAAAAATTGCCAGCTCAATTGCCAGACTTAGGGAGGTTTCATTTCTTTGTATGGGATTGGGTATCTGTACGTAGTATTATATTATCTGTGGCCTGGTCCGATTTACATAATTCAAACGGGAGTATCAGTTTTATTCTTATTTCTAACCTTCCAAGCTAAAATTATCGAAATATATACAGTAACAAAAAGTCTCATTTTCAACTTACTTAGAGTTTAACATTTTCATTAAATGTCTTAAAAACTTTACTTTCCTATTCTTTTGGGATTCATATAAAAACAAAACTAAACTAATTAGACTGATTAGAAATACAAAAACACTGAACTAATTAGAGTCTCTTTGAACTCTCAACTATTAACTTAGAAACGAGATTGCGTTCATAGCGGTCCGCGCACTACTTGCGCTCTAGAGCGCTGATAGGGTCTCTATCCTAAGTTTTTAAACAAACATGAAACAATCTTATCCTACTTTTTACGTGATACTCGGCGTCCGTTACAGTATACTACCAAATGCTTGGCAGAAGTTATCTCTGTTGTGAGCAACAACCGACCAAACACATGAGGGCTCCGCGGGCTACTGCTCCACCGACAGAGCGCCTCCGCACACCGCTCTCAAAACGAGGGACTTCCTGGACAACACGCCGGTCAAACTCCTTACAGTCCTGACCTAGCACCGTGTCACTTCTTTTTATTCCTGAAAAAAAAATAAAAACTGCTCAAAGGGCCAATTTTCGTTGCCGCATGATGCGCTGTCAGCGTTCGAGCAGGCTGTAAACGAGGTGTCTATGGTGGACTGGAAAAAGTGTTTCTAAAACTGGTTCAGATGCATGAAACTTTGTATAGAGGCTAGTAGAGAGTACTTTGAAAATATTAAAAAAAATTACATAAAGAACATATGTTTTAATTTTTGCAGAATTTTCTGAGTGTCCCGCCCCACGTTTGTATAAATTATACACGTGAACCTAAAATCGACCACAGACAAATACTAAAATCGACTTTAATTTATAATATGTATACAGGGTGACTTATAATTTGACGTATGCCTTTCAAAACGTGATAGTGGGACCCATTTGCAGCAATTCAGCATCCATAAAGCCTAGGCGAAATTTTATGGGATTCAAGAAAACCAACATTTCACGTATGTTTTTTAAATTCGTCACTAAATATATCACTTTTGTCGCAGTACCTGTCGTATTTTGAAACTATATGATATAGAAACTTAGCTTTTAAGTTGTTAATAAAAACGTTTGTTTCTCATGTTTTTGTTTGTTTCTTTTTCATATCAAACCCGGTCCTTGAGGCAAAATAAAAAAAAAACAACACACTATAACTTATTAGGTAACATCTTATGTTTAAAAATATTAATTCACCATTCCATGTTTTTACTTGCAAAGGGACGTTATGAAATAAACCGAACGAAATTTTTACTTTCACAGTCTTAACTCAATAAGCTGTACATTTTTTATTACGACGACGGATGACGACGACGACGGTCGACGGATTTATTATTAAATCCGTCGACCAAGGTCAACAACAAGACATATTTTTTCTAGAAGAAATAAAAACCTAAGACTAAGTGCGGGTCGGATCTCGCGCAACGAAGGGTGCCGTAGCTGGGATGAATTCATCCCAAGCATGTCACGTTCAATTCTCCAACTACTAATTTAAGTTTGTAATAGCAAAATAAGTATTTTTGAGAGACAGACGGACAAAGAAGTGATCCTATAAGGGTTTCGCTTTTTTCCTTTTGAGGTATGGAGCCCTGAAAACTATACTTACTATCACGCACACAGTACCCTGTCGCTCGCACTCGTTTCGCGCTCAACGCCTTCTTAGTGTGTCAACGGAAGAGACAACTGCAGCCGTCGGTCGACACGGGTTGACGGCTGTCGTCAAGAGTTGAAGCGTGTCGCTCGTGTGTATGAGCACTAATAAACCTGACTGTAACATTTTTGCGGATGAATGGAAGCCGATCGCGCCTAGCATACCAGGTTTTGTCGACGAAAGAATAGACAAAATAGAGATATTTTTGTCTATTCTTCCGTCTACAAAACTCGTTTTTATGGTGTTTATGCTGCGCGTGCTGACCACGATACGAGACGTCGGGCAAGAAAACCGAAGTGAATAACAACAACGAAGCTCCTGAAAACGAAATACCTATTATGTGTGACGCAATTCGGATGCTGATCAGTTCTTCACTTAAACTGCCCTGCAAATGATTAATATACTGGCCCGAATCCCCTGTATTTCCGAAATCCATGCAGACGCAATGTAAAAGCTAGATTTATGTAACATAGAAAGTTGTTCACCCAGATGTTTCATGACCAGTCCCGCAGGCGGTAGCTAGTCAAATATTATGGCGCGACATAAAAACACCGTTCTAGCCTCTTATGGCCAATAAAATGGCTGCACAACTGTTAACTCATTTATGACTTTGTTAACCAACTTTACGAGGTGAAAACCGATTTCCGATACATTTGTTGATTGTTTTTTTTGTTCATATTATATTTAAAACTCAAACTCAAACTCAAAGCATTTATTTCAAATAAACCAATTACAGGCACTTTTGAATTGTCAAGGTCGGTCGGTCAGAAAAATGAAGCTAGTTGCCCATTCCAAAGCGTAGTAGGTACCTATGGAGAAGAACGGGCAAGAAACTCCCCGGACACTCTTTTAAATCCTATTATGTTTACAATAGATTGGTTACATCATTCATGTTGAAATTATGCATGTGAGAACGATGCAGAACGTTAAAAGCGTCCGTTATTTAAATATGAGAACAATTCGAAAATAAAATTTAATTAAAATACGCCGTGGCAGCTAAGAGATGACCAGTCTCAACTGACGGCGCCCGTTCACGAACATGACGCATGGATTAGCACCATTCAACTCAACCATTTTGAAGGGAGCTAAATGATCCAACACACGCGCCACCATCAGCGAAACATTAAAGTGAGCATGACATACTCTCAGCCGCCAGGACACATTCAAGTCAATGAAAGACGTACCCTGTAAATGGTAGCTTTAAAGCATGTACATAGTACTCACATAATATGGCATATAGCAATTATACAGTACTAACAAAATTAGTCTATACAATGCAAAGATTCTTGTTTTTAATCTTCAGCAGCTCCAACAGTATTTTCAAATGCTAATCAATTAGTTGATGCGTCCTTGAGGAGCAGGACCAGCGATTAGCCAAGCATTTTTATCAGCAATGTAATCCCCTAACTTATAATATGCTCGGCTGCATAGTGTGCGTTTTATACAAGATTTAAATTTGGTTTCATTCAGTTGATGTATGTGGGGAGGTATTTTATTGTAACATCTTAAACAGTACCCCAGAGTCGCGCCTGCGGAGGCCATATATAGCTCTGATGGCTCTTTTCTGCAGAATGAGAAAAAACACTCGACGCTCGACTCTCGCCGCGGACGGACGTGTTTGTGCGCTCTCCCGCTCCAGTGCTGTGTTTCCTGTTCCTACTCGTCGCAACCACGTGACGTCATCGTAGTCGCCCCGACTACTCCGATTAAAATAAAATCAAGCAATTGATTTTATTTTTAATCAATTAAAAAAGTGCCTTTTTCAAGGCAAATCTCGTTTCTCTATCAGACGTTTTGTGAGTAGCTTCACTAGGCCCCTTCTGGGTAAAACCACAGTTTCGTGGTCCTCGGTTGAAACCTTACGGTGTCAACGAAGCCGAGTGGGGTGTTGACCCAATTCACACCCGCCGAACCCCTTCAGGGCGAGGCAGTTAGTTGGACGGGTCCCAGATAACCGGCCTTGGGGGATCTCCTAGTCGGCTCTGGTGACAGTTTTGCTTTCCAGCTACTCACCTAGTGTCTTTAGGGTGTGTCTACACCCTTCGCGCTAGACTGGTCAGGGCCCCGTTCGCACAATAAGACTGGCGACGGGTTACAAGCTTAGGGCTCACCAATAGGTACACACCTCCCTGTCTACACCCGACAGGGAGGGAACTCATCCCCGGGCCAATCCACCCGGGGAGTTAGGTATAGGGTTTAGGCTACGTAGGGAAATTTCTCTTTCCACCATTCCTTCCCTAATATAGTTCCCGCTCCGATCATGGAGGACGCCGTCCTCTTGGCGTTCCTCAAAGAGGTCCTATTAAAGGACCCCGAGTTTTTGGCGAAATATGGCGCCAAAATAAGCCAAGTTTCCAGTCCCACTCCGTCTCAAGGCGCACTCGCTAACTTCAGCGACGCGATTGAGAGCCCGCTATCGCCACCTGCAAGTGAACAAGGCATTCCGCCCTTTGTTCCGCACCACAATGTTCCGGCAACTATCTCGGCCCCCATTGTGTCACCCGCCTTTGTTCCGGTAGATAATACCCCGGCCGCTAATCCGGCCCCTATTGTCTCGCCCGCCTTTGTCCCTGCCGCCATTGTCACGGCCTCCATTGTTCCGGCCGCCATTGTCTCAGAGACAACGCAGCTGCGCGCCGCTGTAACAAATACGACGGAGAGCATGGACACGTCAGTCCCACTCTCCGAGGAAGAAGCCCGCACCTCCTCCTCCAGCGATGACGACTTCCAAGTCGTGGTCAAAGGAGGCAAGAGGAAGGCGGCTAAATCCTCCGCCCCCGCTGGCCCGGTCACCAAGGCCCAGAAAAAACAGGACGACTTATCGTCCAGCTCCACA
This sequence comes from Dasypolia templi, assembly GCA_963555695.1. Lineage (NCBI taxonomy): Eukaryota > Metazoa > Arthropoda > Insecta > Lepidoptera > Noctuidae > Dasypolia > Dasypolia templi. Next base: position 20,947,333 of record OY743156.1, on the reverse strand, counting down.
ACCGCCCCTAGTCCGCGGGCTAGTCGCCCCGCCAGCCCTATGGCTTGCCCACCCGCTCCTACCGCGAGGAAGCAGAAGCCCCCTCCCCCGATATATGTCCAGGAAAAGTCCAAATGGACTGAAATTTCCAAGATGTGTGTTGATCGCAAGATCAACTACACCAACGCCCGATCCACCCTCCAGGGGATCAAAGTTACCGTCCCCACGTCTACGGACTTTAGGGATCTCTCCCGTGCCCTACGTGAAAGGAACTACTCCTTTCACACTTACTCCCTTCCGGAGGAAACCCCTACTCGCGTCGTAATAAGGCGCGTCCCTCAAGAAATCTCCGCCGAGGAGATTAAGAGCGACCTCATCGCTCAAGGAATCCCAGTTTCCGCCGTCCATCGCTTACATAAAGCGAGACAGGGCCTAGTCTACGACATGGTCCTGGTCATCTGTGACCCCACAGACGGTCACCACCCGATTTTTAAAGTTAAGTCGGTGTGTTCGCTCTCAGGCATCTCAATAGAGAAGCCTTACAGAGCTCAACTAATTGGACAGTGTCATCGCTGCCAATTATATGGTCACTCGCAGTCCAACTGCTATGCCACCCCTAGATGCGTCAAGTGTCTAGGAGAGCATGGCACCGCCGACTGTACCCGCCCTAAAGATAGGGAACTATGTTTAGAGCCTCCCAGCTGTGTACTCTGCGGCCAATCGGGACACCCGGCAAATTACCGGGGCTGTCCTAAGGCCCCGAAGTCCTCATCTCCGAAACTCGCGAAACGCGCGAGCGACCGCCAGCACAGGGAAAGCCCCTGGGGTAAGCCTCCTTCCGCGCTGATGCCGGAACGGCTTAGCCCGCAGAGGCCGTCTCCCTGGGCTAACCTTAACCACCTGAAGGCTCCCGCAGCTTCGGTGACATCAAAACCCGCGCAACCAGCGCAATCCGCGCAACTTACAGCGCTGATGGCTACCGCCATCCCAGCGCCTTTGGTAGCCCCCGCGGCCCCTACGGCCGCTCCAGCGGCACCTCAGGGAACCCAGGGCCGAAACAGCGCCCAAATCATATTAAGTACATACGCGGCTCTCTTCACCACCGCCGCGGATAAAATGGCGGAAGAAATCGTTGCTGCAAACGGCAACGCAATCCGCCTCATGGAAATTCTCAGCGCGTATCCCGAGATCGCGCAAGTTCTACACTCACTCAAATATTAATTCTCAATGGATAATACGAGAGTAAATAGTAACAAACCCCGATCCCTTAAATTAGGCTTTTTCAACGCAAATGGCGTTTCAGGTCAACGCGATGAGATCGCCACTTTCCTCCGCGACCATCAGCTTGACATCCTCCTCATACAGGAAACCTTTTTAAAACCACATCACCGAAACCCGAATATTGCCAACTTTAAACTAGTTCGCAATGACAGGTCTCGATGTCACAAGGGTGGCACACTCATATACTTTAGGAAATCTTTGTATTGTATCCCTATAGACCCACCTCCTCTCTTCTCCCATCTGGAGACCTCTATCTGTCGACTCGGCATGACCGGCCACCAACCGATCACCATCATCTCCGCTTATATCCCACCCGACAATGGTCCGGAGGATCCCATCTCGCTCCAAAAGGACTTCACTGCCCTCTTCGGTATGAGTGACTCCGTCATCTTGGCGGGGGATCTTAATGCCAAGCACCCGGCGTGGAATAGTAGCACAACCTCAACCAGAGGTAGGTTAGTTTTCAAGTTAGGCGAATCGCTTAACTTTGACGTCATCGCTCCAATGAGCCCGACTCACTTCCCAGGTAATCCTAATCACCTTCCCGATGTTCTCGATGTAGCGCTGCTCAAGAATGTGAACCTCCGTTTGCAATCGATTGAGACGTTCCACGAGCTAAGTTCTGACCACCGCCCTGTAGTCATGCATCTTGCACCCTACTCGGGCCCGATCGACCCCAACCGCCCCCCTCAGACCCAGACGATAACCGACTGGAGGAAAGTAAGCGAAAGACTGAAATCCACCACGTCGCCTCACTTAGACACCATCCCCGATCACTTAGTGTCAGTCGCTGACACGACGGCCGCAATCGACTCGTTTACAGAGCACGTACAATCCGTATTGACGGATTGTTCACGGGAAGTTCCGGTGATGGAAGACCATCGCTGGAAACTACCTACTGACGTACGTGACCTGATAACCGAGAAGAACGCGGCCATCCGTGCCTACGACTCCTTCCCTTGTGACGCGAACAAAGCCCACACGCGCCATTTACAGCGTGCTGTAAAGAAACGCATAGGGGAGGTTCGCTCTGAGGGCTGGAACAAGATGCTCAGCGAACTCGAGCCCACTCATCAAGCCTTCTGGCAATTACAGAGGAAATTGCGTTCCTCAGAAGAGGTCTCTATGCCTCCTCTCATCCGCCCCGACAATAGTGTCGCTTTCGACAGTCCCGATAAGGCTGAATGTCTTGCCGACAGCCTAGAGTCCCAATGTTCTCCCAGCTCCCAACCAGTAGACCAAGCTCACCTGAACAAGGTCGACGCTGAAGTCGAACGAAGAGCCTCCCTCCCTCCCGTCGAAGACCCTGATGATCCTCTGCCTCCCGTCACTCCAGACGAAGTGCACGACATCATTAAAGGGCTCCACGCTCGTAAGGCCCCCGGTTCGGATGGTATTACCAATAAGGTATACAAACTCCTTCCTGCCCCGCTAATAATGCTTATGACCGCCATCTTCAATGGCGCCTTGAGCAACAACATCTTCCCACAAGCATGGAAAGAAGCCACCGTCATCGGTATCCCAAAGCCAGGCAAGCCAAAGTCTGAGCCCTCCAGCTACCGCCCTACTAGCTTACTCAATGTCCTCGGCAAACTCTACGAGAGGCTTATTTATAAGCGTCTCAAAGACTACGCCGAAGCAAAGAGCCTCATACCCAACGAGCAGTTTGGATTCCGTAGCCAACACTCGGGCACCCAACAGGTCCACCGTATCGTAGAGCACTTATGCGCTGGTCTGCAGCGTAACGCGACGACGGGTGTGCTATTCTTCGACATAGCGAAAGCCTTCGACAAAGTCTGGCACAACGGCTTGATATACAAGCTCTACCAACTAGGAGTGCCAGATCGTCTCGTGCTCATCTTACGAGACTTTTTGTCGAACCGGACCTTTCGCTATCGCGTCGAGGGAGCACTCTCGTCCCCTCATCCTATTCGCGCCGGTGTCCCTCAGGGTTCCGTACTATCTCCTCTCGCCTTCACGCTGTTCACTAGCGATATCCCAAAAAGTAAAAAGGCTCAGTTGGCTCTCTTCGCCGACGACACTGCCGTTTACTATACCGGTCACTGTCCCAACGCTATAGCTCGTACTCTCCAAACCTCCGCAAACGTCTTAGGCGCTTGTTTCCGGAAATGGAGAATCGAGGTCAACCCCGATAAGAGTCAGGCGGTTCTCTTCTCGAGACGTCGTCGACTCCCTCCCCCACTTCCCAGCCCGATCACTATGTACGGCAAGCCAATCCCTTGGGAGAAGCAAGCCAAATACCTAGGCGTGATCCTCGATGAGAACCTTACCTTTAAGGCTCATATTAAGGCGGTTCGCGCGCGCACCTCCTTCGCTCTTAGCAGGCTCCAATTCGTACTGACAGCCCGTAGCAAACTGTCCCTCAAATGCAAGCTCCGCATCTATACCGCAGTCATCCGTCCCATCATGACCTATGCCTGCGTTGTATTTGCGCACGCTCACCCACGTCATCTCCATAAGATGCAGACCCTCCAAAACCGTTTCCTCAGAAGGGTCACGGGTGCCCCCTTCTATGTCCGTAATATAGATCTTCACGTCGACCTCAAAATGCCAACCATAAAACAGTTCATGAAACGCTTATCAAAGCGTTTCTTCGACTGCGGCATTAAACATTCTAACCCCCTGATTACAGCGGCCGCCCGCTACACTCCCTCTCGCATTAGCAGTATTCGCCGACCAAGGCATACTTTAATCGACCCCGACGACGCCACTACCCTCCTCCAGGAGAGTAGTAAGGCCACTAGCACGCTACAGAAGCCCAAAACCCGATCGCCTTCCTACCGCCCTCGCCGCCGAGGCCCGCCGCGACGCCCAAATCGACGCCCCTCCCGACCCTTGCTCGAGCCAGCCCGCGCCGCTGAGCCTGTAGCTTTAAATTCGTCCCTAATTAATACCAATCCTGATCCAGCTAGTCATTTGCTGCCCTCTTCCAGCGACGCCCTAAGCCGAGGTTCGTACCCCACAGGGGGTGCCCTTAGCGTTGTCGCTTAGTTTTAGTTAGTATATAAGTTTAAGTCCTGGCTGGAGGCCTTAATTTATTAGGGAATCCACAGGCAAGTCCGCTTAAGCAGACGACAACCGCATAGGTTGACCTGCGAGATGCCAAACATACAAACAAAAAACTTCTGCAGAATGAAAATGGACTCGATGTCTGCAGCCCGTCCCCATAGTAAAATACCGTACGACATAATACTATGAAAGTAACTAAAATAGACTAGTCTCGCGGTATCTACATCAGTAAATTGACGGATTTTTCTCACAGCATATGCTGCTGAACTTAACCGTCCTGCAAGGGATGTTAAATGAGGACCCCATTGAAGCTTTGAATCGAGCGTGATCCCCAGGAAAACAGTTTTATCGACGAATTCTAGTTTCTCTTGATTCAATACTATCTCACAATTAGTACTTTTGACATTTGGTAAAGAAAATCTTATGCACTTAGTTTTTTTCCCATTTAATACTAAATTATTAGCAGTAAACCAATTTTGGATCTGCAGTAAGGCGTTATTCACGTCGTCAAGATTTAATGCACGCTTATTAATTTTAAAAATTAACGAAGTATCGTCAGCAAATAACACCATATGTGGTTGGGTTTTAAACAAATGAGGTAGATCATTAATATAAACTAAAAAGAGGAAAGGACCCAATATCGAGCCTTGTGGTACACCCATTTTTACTTTTAGACCGAGTGAATTGACACCGTTTATTTGGACTTGCTGGTCACAAAAGATTCCTATGGCGTCTTGAGCCTCTTCCCACGCTGTAAATATGTGTTTTAATAAGGTGACACCGGCGTCAGTCGTACAACGTCCCTTTGTGAAACCTTGTTGACCGTGTAAGATATTATTAGTGTCGAAATGATTTAACATTTGATTCAGCATTACCTTTTCAAACACCTTGCTGAAAACCAGCAACACGGATACGGGTCTATAATTATTGGTATCTTTACTGTCCCCGGATTTGAAAAGTGGTATTACCTTACTGTATTTCATTAGATCCGGGAATACTCCTTGATCCACACACAAATTAAATATTAAAGCCAAGTATGGCGCTATAGTCTCAATAATGGAGGTACAAACTTTAACAGACATTCCCCATAGATCTTCTGTTAGTTTGATCTTGATTTGCTTGAAAGCTTTCACTACTATTATGGGGTTTATATGCTTGAATTTAAATTCAATCTGGCAAGATGAAATATTTGCTTTTAATAAGTCAATAGAACGCAGGGGCGAGGACTTTAAGGTTTCAGTCGTTTTAAGTGGGATACTGGTAAAGAAATTAACAAATTCTTGAGCAACTTCTTTGTTAGTGCTTACGAGACCACTTGAAGTCTGAAGTGTGAACTCATTTTTGTGTCTTTTATTCCTGTTGGTTTCGTCATTGATAATTTTCCAAACCGTCTTTATTTTATTATCGGCTGTTTTGATCTTGTTGCTAATGTACAAGGCTTTAGCTACCTTGCAGGTCTTTTTAAAAGTTTTTGAGTAATTAGCAACGTATTTATTAAACGTTTCAGAGTTAATATAAGGCTTAAGGCCATACAACTCAAACAATTTTTCCCTACTTTTCCTAATACCCTTAGTTGCCCAGTCACTTTGTTTTGTTTAATATAAATTTATTAAATTATTTTAATATAAATTTATTAATTTAACAAAAACAATTGCTAATTGTTTTTGTTGTTTTCTTTAAAGTATTATTGAACTCGGTGCTCACTACCGAAAAAAATCCTCTTAAAATTCATTTACGTTGTTTCTAATATGGCCCGGTATACTTAACTTACAAATTAAGTTATTATTAAATCTATGTATTTAGATTGCTGGGCGTTATTTGTCTAGATTGTATGTCAATTTTTTGTAAAGGTGTGTTTGACTTGAAAGCAACTGTTTGACCACTGTGATCAGAAGGGAGATAATTTACAATGGCTTTATGTAAGTAGTCGCAGCAACAAAAAATATTATCAATGCATGTAGCAGAATTTGTAGTTATGCGGGTGGGTTCTGAAAACACATTTGACAAATTGAATGATTTAAAGAGACTTAATAATCGACTGCTATTTGAACTATTCTCTAAGATATTAATATTGAAGTCACCTCAGATAATTAGCGATTTTTTACCAGTTGCCAGTTTTGCTAGAACATCTTCCATTACTGACTCAAATACGGAGTAGTTTTGATAATTTGGGGGTATGTAAACGCACACTATAACATGCACACTATAACATTTAATACTAGCTTCCGCCTGCGTGTTTTTAATAAAAATCTATATAACCGTTCTGCAAGTGAGTTTTATTGCAATCAGATAAAAGGCTCCTTCAAACAACCTTCCTCCGCGATGCAACACAAAGGCATTGCGTGTCGTGCGACGAGCGGTGCCATGTCGCGCCATTCTGTACGAGACATAATGGTAAGGCAGCGCATAAAATTAAATACAATACAAACAAACTTTGATTTTTGATGAGATAGATATAGGGCCTTATAATTTGCCCCTTCTTGTTCGTCTAGTTGTGCATTTGAAATTTTACTAAAAGTACCCGGCGAACCAAAAAAAGGGTTATAGTTTTGACCAGCATGTATGTAATACTCATAACTTCTGAACTGCTTATCATAATTTGACAAATAAGGCATTGTTGGAAGCGTCTTGATTGTCCGCTGGTTATAGGCTTAAATTTAATATGGCCCTCTAGATGACCAAAGTCAAGAAATAAGGTTTATTTTATTTTATTATGCCTTGTTGGGTGTCAAAAGCAAAGAGCTTTTTAAACACATTTCAAATATGTATATAAAACCTGTTTTTTTATATCCCATAGCTATAGGGTTCTATTCTGTGGTTAAAAATAATGCTAAAACTCCAAAATATGTGGTCCAAAAATGCATAGTTTCGGAGATATCATAAATCATAATATGTGTGTAGGTATCTAAGTTTCATGGATAAATACGAGTAATTCATTTTTATTCATATTTAAAGCTTACAAAATGCGACGTTCACATTAGGCTGACCAGGAGAGTACTGTACCACTCCCAAGGAAATCAAGGAACTTATGTGACCATAGATCACCCCCCACACGCCCCCATTTACACAATTTTATATATTAATATAGATAATAAACTTTTTATGCTGACAAGGTTTCATAGTATCATTACTCTCCCCACGAAAACTCTTTACGTCACAAGATGCATAAACCCTCAGGCAGCACGTGGTGAACTGTTGGGCAGTTGCGACCTCATGGACCCTATCTCCCAGGAGAAGTCTTGTTCCTCACCTCTGGCTTGTCTTTATTGGCCGGCGAGAGTGAACACTGACGAGGAACAGAGCTTCCACCTCGTTCTTGCCTTTAATTGCCGGCTTGAGCAGAGATTCGATAAAACAAACGCGCTCGGAGGAAGCAAGTAAGTAAGTAAGATGCTGGTAAGGATCTCGATCGTACTTCCGTGATTATCTTGATAGCTGTGGAATACCTCTCCACTCTGCCATTTTATCCGTGTAAGAAATAACATTGAGCAGGCAGGGGGCATAGTCATTCCATAATTCTAGTTCACCAATCCACTACATTAAGCCACCCAAACGCATAGCCGAATATGTATTGTTCCCGTGTTCTATAATAGTCCTGCACCAACCGGGGTTTGTCCTTGGGTGCACTTGCATACGTCCGCCACCCCCATACATCTGTACTTGAGGTGGCGGCGCGTAGTGTAGGGAGTCAAACACAACCCGAGGAGGCCGCACAAGTCAGGGTTGCGGAAGAATCGTATGTTCCCGCGACCCCGGCGTAGGTGTCAGATGGAACACTGGGGTTGTTTTTAGACAATAAGAGTCTGACAGACCCCTCCTCCCCAGGGCAGAGATAACCCATTTTTGCATACCTACATGGTTAATAGTCGGTTGGTGCATCAACGCTTAAAATTGTCTAAAAGGCTTCTGCGAGTTGGCTTCGGCCCCTCAACGTCTTCCAAAGGTCCGAGAGATCCGGAACTCTAGGGCCCCGAGATATTTCAAAGACATTTATAATAATAATAGTCTTCAATCGGTCTATCATTACTGACAGGACTATTATCACCAATAAGCCTGGTGATAGATCTGCCGCAGACGGATTGTCGAATTCACTGTTTTACGTAATCGCTAGCAGTTTCACAAAACAGCTCCTTTATGTAAAACAGCTGAATGGCATTTAGTGATTTTCCAGAACTACTGAACTCTAACACGCAGAATTGAAAAACGATTAAGGGTTTTTTTTTAATTTCATGTTGTATTGCAGCGTGAAATGAAACGTGTTTTAGTTCTAAATTTTGATGCTCAAGGCTCTGTAAACTCAAACTCAGGTCTTGTTTATTTAGGCGGCAATTGAAATTAAAATACATATTTTTATACGTACTGACCAGAGTTGCTGTATGTTTTTCCGTCCGAAGGTACCCGCGAACCGGGTCATATTCCGAGGTACTTGGACCTCTATGAGGATTCCAACCAGTAGTCAGTACTGGAGCATATCAAGCAATATACAATTGCACTACATAACTTGGTATATCTATATACAGGATGGATTTTTGAGACGGGTCAGCAAGGGGTAGGTAACTTAATCGTTGTAGCTACGGGAAAACAGTCTTAGAAGACTATCAAATTCCTTTTTGAATAATTTAGATTTAAAAATAGTATCGGGAATGGATGATTTGTTTATGGTTCCTAGTTCTTTATTTTTAGTGTTAAATTGGTACAACTGTTTTCATTTTGGCGCAGAGTTTGAGTTGCATCTGTTATTTAGATTAAATACAGTGCTGTTTTTAGTTAGATCATATCTAGTGTATACTCGTATTGCAAATTTCATAATGGACAAAAACATCTAACAAAGAGCTTGTCTTAAATGTTGCATCGCCAATGGAATTTCGAGTTCGGAGTCATTGAAAATGTTACAGAAGGCTAACGGTCAATCGACTTTATCAGAAACGGTACGAACTAATGAGTGGTTCAAAAGCGGTCGATATGTGATGGAAGATATGCCGCGGTTTGGTAGGTTATCAACGTCTTCAACTGAAGTTAACATCGCAAAAGTGAAGCAAATAGTGACTGAAAATTCTCATTCAAGTTTGAGAGAGATAGCTGCTGAACTTTCTGTGTCTCACGAGTCGATTCGTACCATTTTAAATAATCACTTGAGTATGAAACATGTTGCCGCTTGGCTAGTCCCAAAAGAGCAGAATTTTCTCCAAAAACTCAATCGCATAATAGTCGCTGAGGACATGCTAGAACGAGGCAATTCCGACCCAACATTCATGAAACGACTTATTACTGGTGACGAGATGTAGGTTTACGAGTTTGACATGCAAACTAGTCAACAAGCTTCGGAGTGGCATCTTCCAACTGAACCGATACAAAAAAAACACACCATAGTCGATCAAAAGTCAAAGTCATTTGGACTGTTTTCTTTGACTATCACGGTGTTGTGCTCTTGCCGGAAGGTCAAACGGTAAATAAAGAATATGATTTGAACTATAAGCGACGTTTAAGAGAGCAAATTCGACGAATAAGGGCAGATTTGTGGAAAGAAAATTCTTGGATTTTGCATCACTAATGCGCCTTCGCACAAGGCCATCATTGTGAATGAATTTATGACCTAAAACTCAACAAATACCATCGAGCAAGCACCTTATGCTGGAGTGACAAGCCCACTCATTGAGCCCCGCAAAAAAAAAAACACTTGACTGTCAGATGACTGAGTGAGATAGCGATTTTAATGGTGGATTTAATGGGAAATTTTGCCTGTCAAGAGTATACATTTCCTGCTCTAACTTACACAGAGTGTAGGAAATAGAATGTGATAGACATGTTACGTCAAATGCCAAACATATCAAAACATTATTTCGAGGGAATGTTTCATTTTCTGAAGTGCTCATGTAAACAAACATCGAACTCATTGAGTCGGTGTGACAGACGGGGAATATTAAAATGCGATCTTGTTTTTTTTGTACAGGTTTTTTGACCTTGACCTGACCAACAGTAATTGTTGCAATAAGGTTGATTTTAGGTTGTTGGGTCCTTCATATTGACATTGAATTTTAAAATTGTAACTATAGGGTTGCTACTATGTTGCTGCTGGCATTTTTTTTTATAACACTTTTTTCGCAATAAAATTGATTGTTTTAATTGTCCGTTTCCTTAATGTTTTTTTAGGCAAAATGTTATTCTCTTATGTTTTTCGATTAGGAAATATCGTCGTAATGTAGATGGTAAATTTATATTTAAAATAAATTCAATTATAATTGCTCTACGATTCAAAGTATGAGAGGGTCTTTTTTAGCACTTATTTTCAAGTGCTTGTATTTTTGCTCATTAGTCGTAAACTAAACCTTTTACAGCTAAAACTTTGTCTATATTATGTTTGTGTACCAAACAGCGTAATAAGATAATAATCTAAACCACCTGGCTTACAGAGTTCCCGTAATGAATGTGTAAACATACTCTTTTTTTTTTGCCGTCCGGGTCGACGATCGGAGGCATGCTATTGATAAGCTTATCTTATGAAAAAAATGTACCTTTTATTTTTATAGATTATTGTAAAATTACATGTTTTAAAGTATACACAACAATATTTTTTGGAAAAAATGCTTTAATTTTATAAATACGGCGTCATTTGCACGAAACATTGGGGAAAAGTCGTGCACCCTAATTTCAACTTCGAATTAACAATAAATAACAGGGTAAAACTATATGATACTCTATATATTCAGATAGCATATTTCATAACAATTTCAATGACATAAAGCTTGTAGAGCTATAATGCGGATTTTTGCGAGAAATAGACATTTAAGTGAACGCGGAGAAACCGCGCTATTTCAGTCGCACGGAGCTTGACATAATTCGCGAACTGAAGTAATTAGGGCTTGTCAGTTGAGGCAATTAAAACGCGATCAACGTGGTCTACATATTATTCTGATAAATATATCTAAGTAAATGCCTCGTTGGTCTCTAGTGGTCGCAAGTGCAACCGCTGTTCGTGGGATTTTGGGTTCGACTCGGATCCATAGATTTTTCCATTTAGAAAACTTACTTTGTTGGAATCTGGGTTCGTGTCCGAAAAACTGGCACTAATTGAGTTTACTGCAGCCATCCCAAAGAGTCGGGAACATAATAAAAAAATACAAGTAACCAATTTTTTTTCACAGCTCAATCGGACCCATTGAAGAATATTTTTCTTCTCACCACGCGATCAGCACTCAATCTGTAAGATATTCCCTTTATTCTTACATCAAGGGAAAACGCACAAATACCCTACGATTATAGATACCCTATCGTCTCTAGATCGCAAGTGTATAATAAAATCAAGGATCAGCTCTCTAAAAAAGCTGTTATTTTTATATGAAACCTTGTTGCTGCTGAAAGCCTTACAAAAAGCTTGCGCAAAATATTGAGCTCAATATGTCTTCTTTTTCTCCCTAATTTTATTTATGGCTTTTCAGTTTATATTCTGACCCGGGTAATAATGTTGTGTTGATCTATGAAAAATAATTGAATAGTCGATTATTCATCAAGAGGATAAAGCAGTATCTCAAGTCAGGGGCGCTATATAGGATCCCGAAGGTAACGAAAGATTCTAGACTTAATTCCGAAGTATAGCAATGGAGAAGCGAGGAAGTTAAAATTACAATGCTGAGTTCAGCGAGGGATTCAAGCTCGCTGAAGACGAAAACCCTTTTATCCCCAAATGAAATTCAGTATAATATTACTACCGTACTGGACCTCAGGGCTATTAACTTACTTTATATAATTTATCATTATCGATCAGGTGGTGAAAACAAATGTTTGTGTCGCATGGCACAGCAATAGCGGAAAGCGTTTGTAGGCGTATCTGGCTTCAATGTTATCCTAGAACAAATCGTTTTATATTTGTTACAGTTAAAACTAGTTTTTAGACAGAACTCCATTCCGCTGTGCGCTCGCTCCGTTCAGTCCCGCTTTGTTTTTATTCTAATAAGCACGTATAGATTGATTCGACCGCAATTGTTATGGCAAACTTAAATGAGGGAACGCGATAGATAGAGGAGTTTTTAAACCAGCTATTAGAGATTCGCGATAACGTAAAAAACGAGGATCACTTTTATATTATGACAAAAAAAACCTATGACAATTTAGTGGACGAAATTGAAGAAGCACAATTAGCTGTTCAGAAATCTCAGAAACAGTACAGGAGACTGAAGCGATTTAAGGTAATTAATATTTGTAGAATACGAAAATTAGTGACTAGAAAGGAGCCCATGAAATACTACTTGTATGTGGATGAATTTTTTGATATAATTGATGCAGTTCATGTGGCCGTTGGTCATGGTGGTCGGGATAGACTTAAATGAAAAAGAAAATATGCGAACATAACTTTAGAAATGATAAATATTTTTCCCTCTGTGTGCAAAACATGTCAGCGTAAAAAGAGTTTGAAGAAAAAGGGACTTGTTTCAAAACCCATACTACATTCTGAAATGAACAGCCGTTGCCAAGTCGATCTTGTCGACATGCAAGCTCAAGAAGAGGGTGTACCAGCAATATTTCACAGTATTTGTTTGTTGCGTGCACTAAAAAGTGAGAGAGCCGAGAGTAAAAGTAAAAATATATCAGTCAGCTGATATATTTTTACGTTTGTTTTTGACATTTGGTGCTCCTTGCATCTTATACACCAATAACGGCTGATAATTTGTAAATTCTGTTCTAAATGAGCTCTTTCATTCTAGCCCGAGTGTTAACTGGACCATGGAAAGCCAATGCACAGTCAAAGCCAATGATCTGTTGAAAGGGCTACCCAAGACAGAAGAAGAGAAAATATTGGCTTCATGGATGCAAGATAACGATACTACAAATTGGTCAAATGGCATTCAGTTTGACGTTTTATGAAAAATCGGGCACTTCATTCCGGTATTAAACAGTCACCGTACAAAGCAATGTTTGGTATAGAACCGTCACCATACGAAGCAATGTTTGATGTATAAAACAGTCACCATACAAAGCAATTTTTGGTATAGTACCGCGAGTAGAGCTTATGACTTCGATTTTGCCTCTAGATGTTATTGAGGATATACGCGATGGAGATAATCTCGAAAATGCGTGAAATAATATAAATATGTCGGATAACTAGTACAGATAATGCAGAAACTGAGCCTGTAGCTATTTGCAGTGGACAGCATGAGATTATAACCGGAGCCAAATAAAAAGACGCAGAAACTTCATCCAAAACAAGTGGAGAATCGCCAATCGCAGCAGAAGCCAGTAAATATGACATTGAAGCTCATCTACGACTGTAGAGTCTCTTATAATACCACCAGATGGTAAAGACCTTGAAGTTGTATCAAATGTGAATCGACAAATAATGGCATCCATAGAAACAGCACATCAAAACTTTAAAAAACAGGCCAAGTGAATGATATTGGCTTCAGATGCAATACACGTTCCAGTAGAAATCGGTAATATAGTAATTCTTCATTCAATGTGCTTTTCAGGTCGGAATTCGACAAGTGCAAAAATTTTTTTTTGCATCAAGAAGATGTTCTAAATACAAATTTACCTTTGAGAACTGTTGCTAAGGAAGCAGCCATAGGAACAGGCCAAGGATTTATGCGCTGCGTGTGCAAGAAAGGATGTATATCCAAAAGGAGTCTCTGCAAGAAAAATGGTTACTTTGTAACTCAAAATGCCACGATAGTTTGTCTTACAAGTGGATCCTCATATCTTATCTTATCTTAACAATCAATGTTCTATTGACTTGTTCGATTATTTAGTTTACTTTTAATTAATATTGTCACCTTGGCAACTACATTATGTCGATGTTCCCTAAAATTTTCCATTAGTGTAAAACTATAATTTTTACTAGATATTTTTAATAAATAATTTTAAAAGTTTATCTTGTTTTCAACCCCCAATTAGTTTCTCTAGTGCTAGTTTTAACTAAAGCTCAGAGTGACAACTATTTTTAATATTCCAATGGTAAGTTCTAGTTTTGACTTGGTATTTCTAGTTTGAACATAGGCATTTAGTAAAAACTAGTTTTAACTAGGGAAAAAGCGTTCTATCTGAAAACGGGTTTTAACTGTAACATTTTCATGATGTATCTATTGTTTGATTTGATTGCTTTTGTCTCTAAATATTACTTCCAAATTCGAACGGTGTCGAGGAGAAAACTGGTTAAGATTTATTTTAAAACAAATGTAGTTCGCATTCGAATTTTTATTGTACTGAGTTACGAAAAAAAATCGAATGCGAGCTACATTGACGGATGACCTGGAATGATCATATAACTTGGAATGATCAGGCTAAGAATGGTTTATTTACTGCTTCATTTATGTATTTACTTCATTTCGTTTTGGAAGATGGCCAGATAAAAATGTGGGTATTTTTAGAGGTTCAGTGTTCAAAGTTCTAAGTTGTTCCGGCCGTCTTAGGTCATTTTAACTGGCCCACCCCCTTCCGGAAGTATATTAGGTATCCGAGTCTGTTCAGAACATTTTCAAATTACCTGGGTGACCCGAGGGTCTTTGTTCTAATTTAGGGGTCCCCTGTGCATTTCAAGAGCACATGCGCAGCGGTTTCCTCTGCCTCCATGTATGTTCTGCACAGAGAACTGTCCGCTATGCCTATTGTGCGGAAATGAGGATCATTGTTTAGGCCAGTATTGTTACTTTACAATAACGGATGTAAAAAGACACTAAACGAAACCGGGAGTCACTCCCCGTCATAATAACTTTTTTATACTGGACCATACCCGGAAACCTTCTAGTTACGGAGATTTTGAAGGTCAAAATTCCAGATTTTTACGAACGTTTTTTTTTTACGAGAACAAGTATTAAATGTTATAATAACATCACTTCAAATACCCCCACAACCCCTGTACAGTTTTATGCACCCCTAAGCACAATGTTTTGCGTGCGTTACGTTGCGCACTACCGTAAACAGCCATTAATTAACACACCAGAAATATAATTCCGTTCCCAGTTTTAATTTTTGTGCAATGTTACTGATTAAATGTACAGAATGGGTAGTTGTGATGGGTTTTTATACACCCTAAAAATAAAATGTTTGTAAAATATTTCACAAAATGAGCTTCCGAACAACTGTTTCAATGAACGGAACATCAGCTCATCCAATCATCACACTTGGCAAGCGGTTGGTGGTAGTAGTAGTAGTAGCGTTTTAGTACAAATAAATAAAATTTACAAAAATCTATATGTTTCTGTCAATTGTTTGAAGATGACAGAGATATAATGATGATATAAAAATGTTTAGTAACTGGTGATGCGAGCAGGTCTAAGTACTTTATAATTAACTAGTTAGAGCTCGCGACTTCATCCGTCAAAATTCTTGTTCCCCCGACACACCCCGTCGCCGCGTTGTATCGCATCACCTGCCCACGCTATCACTTCGTTTTCGATTGTCGTTCTTTCTGATTCTTTTTCTTTTTGCTTGTGCTCCTAATGTCCCTAGCGTGATGTTAAATAGCCTTCCTCAAGAATTGGGCCACCAATGCATTTTTCAAATTATTTTGGTAGATCCAGAGATTAGCGCGTATAACATTACACACATAACTTCATGACTTAATTGGGCAGACGTGTACCTATAGTACACCCACATTTCGCCAGTTATGTTTAAGTCGTCGTATGTTACAAACGTGTTGTAAGTCTGTGTGGTTAGAGCATTTAAACAAAAAAAACATCTCTAGCTTCATTGTTATGAATGAATGTTTGAATAGATAGAAGATTATCTATGAGTCGGCCGAGTTGTTCAGAAAGTTATCTGCATCATACAACGTTTTTTGTTGTTGTTTGTAACATTTTAATATTTTTTGCAATCCCATCATCAAAAAAATTACAAACATGGTGAATGTTAATAGACATTCATCAAAATCAAAATAATTTATTTACTTAGGTAAGGTACAGAAAGTTCTTGTCATAATTATATCGATCTCTTATTATACCTTTAATGTCAGCGTGCAAATTTTACAATTAAATATTTTTTTAAGAAATAAATTAAATAAGTAATGCGATTGGTAAATGACACTAAAAAGAATAAAATTTATTCATTTATTTCGTTTTTCGTGCGTTACGTTAGGCACTAACGTAAATAACAGCAATTTTTCACACCTAAAATAGAATTCGTTAATCGTTTCCCAGCTATTATTTTTATGCTATACTTAGTTTGACGTACAGAATGCGTACTTGACAGCTATGTGATGGGTCTTCTTACAGCCTATTTACATTGTCATACACTTGTCAACTCACAAACACACATGCCATATTAAAAGTGTCGGGATGGTCACAATGTTATACTTTTTTCACTAACAGGTCCAGCTCTTGTGCGATAAGGAAATTCGTTCTCAAACGGACTGATTGACCGAATATTCAACACAAAACCTTCTGGCTTTTCAATGTACCAAACAACATTGATATCATAGTGAAGCAGAACAAGATATCATCACGCCTGTAGATCCCGATGAGTTCAGCGCGGGTGTATAGAGGCATGAGGAACTGGGTGTAAAGATCACTCATACTCTATGGACATGTGACATATGACACAGAGCATGAAGAAGCCCCGGTAGCCACTGCTAGAAGCGGCATTATCAACGACTTATAGATACTGGGTTTGAAGGCAGTCTGCGACAGAAGTTATACGTTCAACGCACTAGCAGTGCCACGAATTTTACTACAGCAGCACTCTAAATCTTATTCTGCCCACCGCCCACTTTGAGTATTTTTTTCTAAAGCACTCCATATTTTTACTTACCATCTGTCGCTAATCAGCAACAGCAATTGCTGTTTTTGCATCTGAAACAAGTTACGTTACGTGTAAAATAATCGTGGTAATTGCTCTTCGATTATTTTAAACGTAACGTAAATGATAAATAATTTTTATTTCTGTAAGTGGGTTTTTACAAACACTTTTACACGTCAAACATTTTTTTTTTAACTAGATGAGGTCGGCGTTTCCTATCTGACTACTCTGAGAAGAAAGGCCGAAACAAACTCAGAGGTCACAGTCTCTTTTAAAGTCCAGACATAATCTTGGTCAGATCATGTTAAGACCATGTGGATTGAAGTCTGAAATGGTCTTTTGAGGAAAGAACCACACAGATTGAGTGGACCTGTCTAGTCAGTGCACGCATTTGTCATTATTCGTACAGCTCAACTCAAAACATAAGGAGCTCAACGATTCGACGAACAATACCAAAGAAAGGACATTTGGGTAGGCCGCTTTAAGTACTCAAACTGCCAGATATAAAAAATCAAATAAATAACTGAGATAGACAAAATATATAAAAAAATATTACCCACTAAGTCCTCACACGAAATTAAAATAATAATAGTAATAATTCATGTCATTGTGTATATAATAATCATGAAATGTCAAAGTGTATATAAAATAAAACACAACATTACAATAAATATATTCTATTCTAAAAAAAAAAAACTGTACTCAGTATGCAAAACTTGGAGCAGGTCAGTCCCAAGCCTTTTTGTCCTCAATATAGTCTTTGACTGTATAAAAAGCTTTCTGGCACAAATGATGTTTAATAAATGATTTGAATTTATTAAGGCTTAGATCTTGAACTTGGCTTGGAAGTTTATTATAAAAGCGTATACATTGATATCTGAACGAGCCACCTATTTTCTTGAGCCTTGTTGTAGGTACAACAAATTTGTGTTTGTTGCTAGTATTTATATTATGGATATCACTGTATTTTAAACAATTTTATGTTTTTGTGGGCATATAAAAGATTTTCATAAATGTACTGAGAAGGCACAGTCATTACATTAATTTCCTTAAATGTCTCTCTGAGAGAGTGTCTCGGACTTAATTTATAAATTGATCTAACAGCTCTTTTCTGCAAAACAAATATAGTCTGAATGTCGGCGGCATTTCCCCACAACAGAATACCGTACGACATTACACTATGAAAATAGCTAAAGTATACTAAACGGGCTGTCTCTATGTCAGTTAAATTACGAATTTTCCTAACAGCGTATGCTGCGGAGCTTAGCTTTTTTGACAATTTATCAATATGTGGGCCCCACTGAAGCTTAGCATCCAAAGTTAAGCCCAAGAATACTGTGCTGTCTTCAAGTTTCAATTCTTCGCCCTTTATCAACACATTCGTTTTCACCTGCCTAACGTGAGGTAGCGTAAACTTAATGCATTTAGTCTTATTTTCATTAAGAAGTAATTTATTAACATTGAACCAGTCAACTATTTTTGAGATCGCGTTATTTACATCGTCAGTAACCAGCTGCTGACGTTTAAGTTTAAACAAAAGTGAAGTATCATCCACAAACAACACTATATCATGATAATCCTTTATGAGTTAAGGCAAGTCATTAATATAAATAATAAACAAGAAAGGACCAAGAATTGAGCCCTGTGGAACTCCCATTGTTAAGATAGATCCGGGAGATCTTTCTCGTTAACGTCAATGCTCTGAATCCTTTTACTCAATGTATGAAGTAAGAAGATCCAGAGCGGTGTTTCGGATCCCGTAGTGGCCCGTAGTTTCCTGATTAACGTTTCATGAAGAACGCAATCGAATGCCTTGGACAAATCACAAAAGATGCATTTATCTTCCCAAGCATTATAAATATGTCCTAAAAGTTCAACACCAGTATGTTCAGCATCAGTAGTTGAGCGACCCCTTGTAAAACCGATCTGTTTGCTGTGTAATCATTTATGTCTGTTAAAAATCTTTGCAGTTGCAAAATCTGTGCAGTACTCAAACAGCCAGACCATGATTAAAACAATTGAAAGAAAATAAAGCAAAATACAATGACCCACTTAGTTCTCACATTCACAAAATTTAATTAATATTATACTTTATACAGTAAATATATACATGTCATTGTGTATGTAAACAGGTAGAAATATTGAAAAAATCATAATAATAAAAAATAAACATGCAAAATAATATTAAACATCAAGATTGTCTGTGTAAATTTATTGGAGTAGCTCAATCCCAAGCCTTCCTGTCCTCAATATAGTCTTTGACAGTATAATAGGCTTTCTGGTTTGTGTGTTGACAAGTGTATTTCAATGTATTCAGTGTGTAAAAGTAAAAGACCCATCACACAGCCGTCAACTACACATACTGTACACCAAACTAAGTATAGCAAAAAGAAAATGCTGGGAAACGAATTATATTTTTGGTTTGAAATTTTTCTGTTATTCACGGTAGTGCGCAACGTAACGCACGCAAAGCACTGTGCTATTTTACATTTAAAGTGTGAAAATCTTTAATTATATCCCTACGTATAATATGTTCAAAATGAAATTCCGAATCGCATTAATTTACATTTTCCTTTTGTAAAGTCTCAGCAACAGAAGGTGATGAGTTAAGGGATTTAGTAGTTGAAACGGAAATATCTGAAAAGAAGTTTTCAAAGGCCGCGGCGACTTGTGAGTCTGATTTTATTATGTTGTCATTAATAGACAGGCTGTAGTCAGTACTTCGGTTACTAGACCTTCCCGTTTCACTATTAATAATTTTCCAAGTCGTTTTAATTACGTCCGAACCCAAATAACGCGACTTGGCCATAACACAAACTATTTTAAACAGTTTTGAATAATTTCTAACATATAAATTAAATTCAGCAGTGTTAACATAAGTCCTTTCATTGTACAGCTCATAAAGATGTCAATCACTGAAAGATGCGTTACTATTAACAGAGATAGTCTTGGGAATAAAGATAGAATTAAATTGTTTACAGTAAATATTAAAGAACTCATCTTAAAGATGATTAGGATCAGCATGAATCGGAGAATACAAAACTGGTAGTTTATTAATTAGTTTAAATTTAAAAGCCTCTAAGCGGCTTGTAGTTTTGGGGTTGACAGTGATATCCTTTTTAGTTATTTTGTTGTTTTGGTTTTGAATAGTAATCCTTTGTCCGCAATGATCAGAATCTAGTAAATTAATAATTTCTTTGTGGCTTGGTACAATATCTGTATAAATTTTATCTAGGCATGTGGCACTAGTAGGGGTAATTCTTGTTGGCTCCAAAAATAGATTTACAAGATTGTAGGACTGAAACAAACTTATTATTTTACTACACGAACCTGAGTTTTCCAATAAATTAACATAAAAATCACCGCAAATGATAATGGATTTGTTTGAGTTACAAATCTTGTGTAATACTTCTTCCATTACCTTTTCGAAGTAGTCATACAATCCTGAAAGGGGCCTGTACACACTTAATACAATAAACTGCTCCAATTCTATACAAGCTATTTCAACAGTCCGCTCAACAGATAGGCTCACAATATCATTACGGTCTTTAAATTTAAGCTGGTTACTTACTAAAATTAATGAGCCCCCATGTATAGCGTTTACTCTGCTGAAAGAACTACCAACCTGATGATTATTAAAATTGAACAATAACTGGTGGTTTTTAAGCCAATGTACACACAATGCATACACAGAACATCAATACTATTATAATTCATAAATAATTCTACTTCTAAATCTTAGTTCATAAATCCTTGAATATTTTGATGCACCAGGTTGATACTATTAACTGATTTTAAACTTTTATTATATTTATTATTGCAATTCTGTACATTATTGCCAGAGGTTGCCTCTACTGTCTGGATTTCTAATTTAGTTTATTATGATAAATGTCAACATTTGATACCAAATTATGGGCTAAATTATTTGACATGTCATAGCATTGCTCAATACTCGTAGAAGCAATTTGTTGAGCCAAGTTCTTGGCTGTAATAGAAAACTAATATGATAGCGACACAGCTATCATATTAGTCTTTTCGTCTTTTACAATATTTAGAAAGATAGTACTTATCTGTGAAAAATCTTTTGTCAAATATAATTGGTTACCAACATAATTCTTAGTGTCAATTAAATGGAATGAATTATTATTAGATGTCAAAATATGCAATGTCATATTCATTTTAGATCTATAGATGTTTTCTTCCTGTGGCAAACTTTGGCTGAAAGGGAATGGGAACATTATAGGCTGATTATGTATGTATTATATAGTCGTAAGACCCCATCTCAACGCCCTCTAATTTTCTCTGGATCTTCTACTGCCTTCCTGAAAGTATCAAATGCCAACGCCCCCTGGCGTTATAGCCCACTTTGGAACCTATGATCTAGACGCTGCCAGCGAGCGCTTCCACGCACTATCAGGATCATGAAAACGGGGCGTCTTTAACTGTTTACTGATGTCGTTGCCAAAAACTTCGGGACATAACCATCATATTTTACTTTTCTCCAAAACAACTAAGTTCAACAGTTCGAATTGTGTATTAGTTGTTGGAGGACGTGTTGTTGGTCAAACATTCTAAATTTGTCTCGGGACTCTGATTACTTTACTGTTTTCATTTATCGGTGCCTCTTGTACTATCTTGTGTGAAGTGTCATATGCGGTCTGCGCCATTTTGGTTTTAGTAGCGCGCTATCCCTCTCATCTGGTGCTCGATAGAAGTATTTTATAAATATTTGAAAATTAGAAAAAGAATCTTGTGTGAAGTGTCATATGCGGTCTGCGCCATTTTGGTTTTAGTAGCGCGCTATCCCTCTCACCTGGTGCTCGATAGAAGTATTTTATAAATATTTGAAAATTAGAAAAAGTATAGCGCTTGGTGGGACGCGAACCTGCGGTCGTGTGGTGCGGACGACGGCGAGCGAACGCGGCGGCCTGGGCCGATGAGCCAGCTGTACGTGACGTCCACGGCGTGAATTTTTAACTGGTATATACCACTGTTGCGTTTGTAGTAATTATAATCGAAAATAACCACAATTATTAACTTTGTTTATCTACACCAACATGTTACGTTCACCTGACAGCAAAGTAAGCAAATCTAATCCAGATTTGTTCACAAGTAATGAACCTGATGCCAATGTTACCCTAAGAAAACCGAAGCAACCTGACTACGACTGTGAGCTAACTAAGGCTATTACCAAACTGTCTGCAGAGCTGAATCAAAACTTATGTGATCTCCGGACTGATATAAATAACCAGTTTGTAAATATTAATACAGTTATTAATAACCTCAGAGATGAATTTAATACCTTATCCCTTACTTCTTCCCAAATTCAAACTGATTTTAAGGAACTGCGTGCAGAATACTCAGTTATCAAAAAAGATGTTTCGAATTTGAAAATGAAGCATGTAAAAATATCACAGACTATAACGGAGCTGAAGTCGTCAGTTAACTTTAACTCTGATAACTATGTTGACTGTGAGAAGCGTCTGAATGAATTAGAATAAAAAATGAACAGTTCTGTAGCCTTAACTATCGGTACGTCGGAGAGTAAAATTGATTAATTGGAGCAACAGGCACGGCAATGCAATAACGAAATTGGAAATATGCCAGAAAGACGCGGTGAGAACCTAATCACTATCCTAGAGTCTATTGGTTCCGTACTCAACATGTCTTTAACATCGAAGGCCATTATATCCATTCATCGCGTTCCGCACGCACATTTATTTATTTATTTTATATATGCTTTATTGTACACCACAAAATGACATAACAAAAAAAAAACATACTAAAAACATACAATGGGCGGCCTTATCGCTTTCTGCGATCTTTTCCAGGCAACCTTAATTAGGCACATTCGCAAAATAACCTGCCTAAAAATGTCATAGTCAAATTTACATCTAAACTAATGCGTGGCAATGTTTTAAGTGTATTCCGGTTTTTTAAGGGATTGACTTCGGAGCGCATAGGACTCTCTGGTACACCATGTCGCATTTACATGAACGAGCACTTGACGCTGCGCAATAAGAATGTTTCGTAAATGTCGTGAAGCTGCCAAATCTCACAAGTTTGAGTTCGTTTGGATCAGAAATGCGACTATCCTGGTTAAGGAATCTGAAGACTCCGCTACCTTTGCCATACGTACGGAAGATGACATACGTAATAAGATTAAACCGACCTCCCAGCCTTTACCAAAGGTGACCCAAACGGTCAACCCATAATTCATTGATGCATGCTCGGCCTATTATTGCTTGTAAGGTGTTTCTTAATATGTTTATAAGTACTTTTCCAGGTTTAGACTCATTATTTTACCGTGCACACTTAAAATACTGTTGAACTTTAATTGTTCTCATAGTATTAAGTAGTTTAAGGTGTCATTTTTTTCGCAATTTAACGTTCTGTCTAGTCTCATTAGTAATCTTTGTAGTTTTGATCGAGCATACTTTTTGGAAACAGTCAATCTTAATTCTTACTCTATATATGTAATAAACCCTCCACCATACCACTCAAAATTAATACAACTTTTTTTGCCAGCTGTTGCGATGTTTGATAATAATTTGTCAATTTATTATCAAAATTGTCGAGGGATCAGGACCAAACTGAACACATTATTCATGAATATATTGTCGCATGCTTACGACATTATCATTTTAACAGAAACCTGGTTGACTCCAGATATCTCCGATAACGAGTTTATTGATTCTCGTTACATAGTTTTCAGACACGATCGTGATCGAACTGTTTCCAATAAAAAAGATGGCGGTGGCGTGCTGATAGCGGTCTCCAAAGAACTAAAGCCAACTAGCCTCACTCTGTCACCCCCATTAATTCTACCAGAACATAAAATAATAAACATTCCCTCTTATAATTCTAAATACCTACTTGTATGTGCTACTTACATATCCCCTAGTGCCACGGATGATATGTATGTGGGCTTTATCAATTCTCTGTCGAATTTGGTAGACGATCCCTGCATAGAAAAAATATTTTTACAGGTGATTTTAACCTACCTACGCTGAACTGGATTAGTACAAATTCGTATTTGACCTGTGCCTCTGATGGGAAATATTCAAATACAGGGCAACATCTGTTAAACTTTTGCTCACATTTAGACTTGAATCAATTTAACACACTTACTAACTCTAATGGGCGGATTTTAGATCTTTTCTTCTGCAATACACATACTGTTGCTCATAACCCTAGCATCTCACTCTTGCCAATAGATACTCAGCATCCTTCCTTTTACGAACAAATACCTTTTACAAATCCAACGCAAATACCTAAACATAAAAATCTTAAACACTTAAAATTATTATAAATCAAATTATTCTGATATCAAAACTGACATTGAAACTGTAGATTGGAACAATTTACTTGACGATCTGCCCCCCGATCAGGCAGTTGCAATATTTTATGAAAAGATCTATAAATTCATTAAATTCCATACCCCCCCACTCACAAACCTAAAAGTCTGAAATACCCATGTTGGTTCACTAAATCTCTTTTGCACATATTCAAAAATAAAACTCGCGCATTTGTAAGTGGAAAAAATACGCAAACACTAAACACTACGAATTATTTTCTATTTATAGATCAAAATTCAACAAGGAGGCGGAAGAATGTCTAAAAAAATATATGAACGGTGTGGAGGATAGTGTGGTCAAAAATGTTAAGGCATTTTGGTCATATGTTTCTAGTCGTAACTCCACTAATAGTATTCCAGCTACAGTTCACTATCTCCAACAATCCTCAGATGACCCTGTTGCCACTTGTAATCTATTCTCAAATTTTTCCAATCAGTGTACGAACCATCTTCATTTGATCATACTTCATGGGTGCCACCCGCGCGACAATCCTGATAGTGATATAAATATTTGTAATCTGCACTTTTCATTGCAAAAAATACGAAAGGAACTACAATCACTGGATCTTTCCCCGATGTATGGAAACAAGCGAACATTGTTCCAGTTCATAAATGTGGCTCTAAGAGTGATGTATCTACATATCGCCCAATCTCATTGTTGTCAGGGCTATCAAAACTTTTTGATAGACTAGTGCACAATGAGATTTACCCTACTCTTCATAGCATTTTAATAAAAGAGCAAAACGGGTTCGTTAAGGGTAGGTCCTGTGTAAGTAACCTCCTAGTTTTTACAAAGCATCTATTTGAAGTCATTCAAACTCAAACTCAAACTCAAAGCATTTATTTCAAATAAACCAATTACAGGCACTTTTGAATTGTCAAGGTCGGTCGGTCAGAAAAATGAAGCTAGTTGCGCATTCCAAAGCGTAGTAGGTACCTATGGAGAAGAACGGGCAAGAAACTCCACGGACACTCTTTTAAATGAAATTACGTTTACAATAGATTGGTTACATCATTCATGTTGAAATTATGCATGTGAGAACGATGCAGAACGTTAAAAGCGTCCGTTATTTAAATATGAAAACAATTCGAAAATAAAATTTAATTAAAATACGCCGTGGCAGCTAAGAGATGACCAATCTCAACTGACCAACTCAACCATTTTGAAGGGAGCTAAATGATCCAACACACGCGCCACCATCAGCGAAACATTAAAGTGAGCATGACATACTCTCAGCCGCCAGGACACATTCAAGTCAATGAAAGACGTACCCTGTAAATGGTAGCTTTAAAGCATGTACATAGTACTCACATAATATGGCATATAGCAATTATACAGTACTAAAATATTGAGTTTATACAATGCAAAGATTCTTGTTTTTAATCTTCAGCAGCTCCAACAGTATTTTCAAATGCTAATCAATTAGTTGATGCGTCCTTGAGGAGCAGGACCAGCGATTGGCCAAGCATTTTTATCAGCAATGTAATCCCCTAACTTATAATATGCTCGGCTGCATAGTGTGCGTTTTATACAAGATTTAAATTTGGTTTCATTCAGTTGATGTATGTGGGGAGGTATTTTATTGTAACATCTTAAACAGTACCCCATGAAAGATTAGTCTACTTTAGCCTGCCTGAAACCTGGTTGAACTAATTGGTCCCTATTTCTAGTGATATAATTGTGTATTTCACCTCTTTTACTAACATTAATTCAACTATAACACTCTTTTACTACATTGACACTAGACAGCATATTGATGTGGTTTATACTGACTTCCAAAAGGCCTTCGATAAGATCGATCATAGACTACTTCTTGACAAAATTGCATTCAATGGTATTAGAGGAAATTTATTGCGCTGGTTTGTATCATACGTCACCAATAGGACCCAGAAAGTTGTCGTCAATGGTTTTGAGTCTCTCATGGTCAAAGTCTCTTCCGGAGTTCCTCAAGGCTCGTTTTTGGGGCCCCTCTTGTTCATTTTATTCACTAACGACGTAAAAACCGCTTTAAAAATTCTAAGTTCCTCGTGTATGCAGACTATACTTAAGGTTATCTAAATGCCACAGCATTATGTTTACAAAAAAGAAAAATGTGACGAAATTCAACTATTCTTTCAGAAACACTCCACTGAACAAAGTTCTGTTCGTGATCTAGGCGTGCAGTTAGACTTAAAGCTCCACCTTGATGCTCATATCGACAACATAGTCAATAAAGCATACAAAATGTTTGGTTTTGTAATGAGAGCATCAAGAGAATTCCACCGTCCCTCTACGTACTTATACATATATAAGCCAATAATACGACCGCAATTGGAATACGCAGTTCCTATTTGGAACCCTTACTATAAAAAGTATATTGACATTATTGTATTGGTCCACCACAAATTCCTACGTGCAATGCACTATAGATGCTCTAAAAAGAAAATATCTTATCATTTATTACTTCAAAAATATGATCTTATTACTCTAAAATCCAGACGCACCCTACTTGAGATGATGATCCTATTTAATATATTTCGTAATAAATTCGACTGTACTGATCTTGTGAACAGTTTGTGCTACCTGAACCCTCGTACCGTACATGTTCGGGAAGTTCGCTCTAGACACTTGTTTGCAACTACTTTCTGTAGAAACAATTCAGGCGTACGCTCACGGCTGCATCGATTAGTTGACACCTACAATGGGCAGTTTGGCTCAACCGATATCATGTTTCTCAGCAAGGCTGTTTTTAGAAAAGAAATTGTGGATATTTTAAGTGATCAGAACCGTAATAATTAAGTAATGTTTACTTTTATTCCGCTTATTTTTATATTGTTCTTACTAACAATTAGTAGATCTGTTTTTTAATCTGTGGATAACGTTGTGAGTAGTGTGTTTGATACTCCTATTATCATTTAATCTTTATATACCTATTAGTACACTGCTGTTTGTTGTATGTGAATAAATAACTAAATAAATAAACTACAAACACTAAAGTTATTCTCAAGTGCTACTGAACTTTAACCCTCTTCAATACTCGTAGACCCGTAATTTTTCGCTTGGCAACCTTCCAAAGTGTAACACGCTATAAATAAGGCGATTTAGTCGGATTGGCTACCATTGGTGGTTAGGGACATTCTAGCTTGTACCCGGTGGTTCTGGCAAAGAATAGACTGTTAGCGGGGTAGCTTCCTTGTTTATTCGTGGGGTATTAACAGGAGGCCTATTCTAACGTAGCTATACAGATCTACTTAACAAAAATCTACTAAATAATAATCTTAAATTCGTTAATCATTCACTTTTTTTTATTATTTTAAATGGGTTTGCTCTTGATTCTAATCTAGGTCAGAAGTGACAGAGACAAAGTCTACGATGGATTGAGCTTACTCAGAAGAAACCTGTTCACTCTAACTTTGAAGAGATTCGGATTGAATGCGTTTGGGAACACAGACGCAGGTAGCGAGTACCATTATTTTGCCGTGTTCATTTTGAAGGATGTTGTTGTGACTGTCTGTCACTTATTCCTATTTAATAACAAAATATTATAATTATTTATTCTAAAACCAAGCACGTGGTTCGGCCCACTTTACGAAACACATTAAATCTTAATTTTATGGTCTGACAGCTTGACGCGTTACCCTAATAAATAACAAGATATCCTAATTCTTTGCACTTGTAAAATAGTTTAGAAACTCTTGGAAGTCCATTCCATTTCTATTTAATGGCACACGCAAATGACCACTTATGGCAGCCGTCGTCGCTTGAAAGAAATGTTTAGACAATCGAAACCCATAGTTCTTTACAAATTCTGAGAAAGTTAAAGCGAGGGCGCGTTATTGCAACCAGCTGTGAATCGTAAAAGCAATTAAGAAATAGAAAAATGTGTTTAAAGTCGAAGTTTACAAAAAAATAGTGTGGGAAAGTACCGAGCCCAGATTTTGGATAGTTGGCGGGGGTGTTGAGGAAGGGCAGTTGGTCTTAGGACATGACAGGGTTCGGTCGTTATAGTCTCAAGAGGGAAAGCTAGTTATGTTAGGAGGTTGGTGAGTGTTGTGAGCTGGGAGGACCTGTGTTCGAGGTGAAGTTGATACTGCGTGCGGCATTTCGTGAGTAGTAAACTAATCCCCTACAAAGATATCATTGGTAAGTGTTAAACTCTTTACTAATAATGTGTCTTTTCCATTGTATTGTTCTCGTAGGCTTATTTGTTTTATGATTTGTAGGTAACATAGATATTATCGCTGCAGAGCTATTAATAATCATTTATTCCAGCATAGCGACATTGCGCTATTAATTAACTCTATTTTCTATTGTATTACGTGTCCATCTCCTAATCCATACCCTGACAGATATTTGTCATTTGCGTTTGATTATAGGGAAACGGAGAAGGCCTTCCACTTTATTTGACACTGAGCACTGACGCTCGACTTTTGACGACTTTGACCTGTAATATGCGCAACCACATACGGAAGGCAGAACCGTAAATACTCTCAGTTCATTTAAAACAACATATGCTATAAAGTCGATCTAAATCGGCATTATAAAACAATCAAACGTTGGTGATAATTACTGCTTCCAAAAAGGTTTGGCCACACAACTCTTTACGAAAGGCTCGTCGTACGCGCATCTCCGGGGAGAGGGGTTAGGCTTCACACATTTCCCCAAACTGGATTGGTAGTCGTTCTAAGAACGCTAGGGACCGTGTCTCGATAAAACCTACACCCGGCATATGGTACGCCAATTTCTAAATCGACACTATTTATCGAAACACGTCAATTTGGACGCTTTGCCGCTGACAGCCGCACTGTATCCTCGAAATGGGAAGATTAAGGAGATGTGAGGTGACGAAATTACCACCTCGGCAGACACCGAGTACGATCGCATTGAGTT
Source organism: Dasypolia templi (assembly GCA_963555695.1). Taxonomy (NCBI): domain Eukaryota; kingdom Metazoa; phylum Arthropoda; class Insecta; order Lepidoptera; family Noctuidae; genus Dasypolia; species Dasypolia templi. The sequence goes on along the minus strand of OY743156.1, from coordinate 20,918,093 downwards.
TTGCTACAGACTGAGTCTACGGTACGCTTGTGCAATATTTTCTGTTATTTTAGAAATGGGGCTAGGCTGCCGTAAAGGTGATATTAACATAAATACGCGTTTAGAACTTTATACTCAATACTTGTCTCACTCAATGGCAGTTGGGCTTCGTAGTTCACTGTCTCTAGGATTGAGTAAGACATTTATATTGTGTTTAGAGAACATGTTCTACTAAAATCGTATATTGTCTCAGAGTTTTTATGCGTTAGGTTTAGTAGAACACGTACAAAGAGACAAACGTTGTAAAACGGTTCCCCGTCTCACTGAAATGGGTACATCATACACAGATACATAAACGTAGCTATTATTGATTGATTAAAGCGCAAGCGTAACGATTCCCTTACCTCTTCACATTATGAAGATTCTGTTACAGGTATTATTAGCGCTACCTGCGAGAAGGAAGACAGACCGCGGTAGGAAACGGTCGGTGTAAGGCTAGGCTAAGAAAGTTAGGAGAATTATTGAGTGCCAGAGGCCTTGTCCAAGTGGGCTGTTGTAGGAGAGAGAATTAATATTAAATAAGTAAAATATAGTTGTGTTGAAGCACAGGTTTAGTTTATTATTATTCTATCATCTAGTTTTAACTTAGTATGTGTTAGTGTCTGTTGGTGAGACTGGGTGTGCCTTTAGTTATTATAGTTATCCTAGGCTGATGGAGTTGATAGTAATAATAACTAATCAGACAGACACGTGTTGCTGGGGAGTTTGTTGCGCCACTTCTTCTCCCCAGCATAAACACTAGGAAGTGGTGACGGGTGGGCTCTTTGGGCTGTCTATAGACTTTAAAGTGAGTTGATTCACAACTCTATTAATTATGCTTGAGTTTGATTCTCTACTCTCATAACTAGTAATTCTAGAATGTCGTATTCGTTGCCTTGGGCCGATACTATAACTCAAAACTCTATTTAATAATGATCCTTGATTCTCTACTTCTCAACTAAAATTATCGAATAATTCAAAGAATATTATATTCTTTATCATAGACTAATAACTCGGTCAGACTGACATGAGCACGTGTCTTGCAAATATGCTTGTTGTGCAAAGAGTGAACTTCCGCGGGTTTGGGTGACCACAACTATCTCATATCCAGTCTAAGGACTGATAGGGACCATGTCTCCTTAAGAGCATGATGCAGACGCAATGCCGCTAGAACTAGCCGCTCCGTTGCTAGACAAGGACAGTCGCACGGTTGCCGCAGGAAAAGCCGCTTCGTCACGTTTATCAGTTCGAGAGAACTGCTAGGGGCCATGACTCCAAAGGAGCATGATGTCGACGACGCTATGCCGCTGTAAAGCCGCTTGCGTCACTTTATGGAAGTGTATCTCTGAGTACTCCGAGTGTAGATGCGAGGTATTGTGTGAGTTACGACTGATCAAATACCTATTACGCGCTAGCGTTTGGGTTACTCACAAGTTTATATAATAATTTACTCTGCATCCCTCTATTATTTAGCTTTCTAAAATCACTTCCAATATATTTCATAACTATGAATTCCCAAGTATCGTCTAATATTGATACACGGTTTCCCTGCCTCATTAATAATATCAATGCATTTGGCTTCTATAAATTTGGGAATTCACTTCTATTATCGGTGGGAGAGTGACCAAGTCTGGTGACGAGCTCTACAGGGCCGCACGGGGTTGGAGTGCGGCCTTTTCCCCTTAGGGGGAAACCGACCTTAACGCTAATATTAACATAATTAGGAAAAACGAAAAATTTATCAGCCTAGGGTAATTTAGGTACCGTCACATTGTGATGATGTCATGTTGACTTCATTCCATAAACAAGTTTAATAGGTAGGGGTTGAAAGTTGTATGGAAGTTGCTGTTGCCGAAAATGTGTGTAATTTTTTTTATAAAAAGGGTAAAACCCATCCATTTCTTAGTGATACTCTATTTAACAATTTAAAAAAATCAAAAGGGATATCCATCCACGTAAAAACAATATTTTGTGTAGCACTTAAAAAAACAAAAGGACAATCTCCATGCACGTCATAATGATGTGTTGTGTAGCGATTTAAAAAAATCAAAAGGACAATGTGAGGAGTGCGCACTTCTCACATTGTCCTTTTGTTTTTTTTTTATATGCTCATGAGAGCGTAAAATATCTCGGTCACGTTATTACACAAAAAGTCGTTTCCACCCACCCAGCGAAAGTGAGTGCTGTTCTCGAGATGAAGGTACCAGGAAACCTAAAGCACCTCAGAACCTTTTTACAAACTTGTTCGTGGCTCAGAAAATTCATACCAAACTTCTCAAAAGTTGCCGAATCATTGACAAGCTTGACTCGAAAAAGCCAAGTATGGCATTGGGGCTCAAAACCGACCAAGCATTTAATCAGCTGAAGAGTCTACTGACCACAGCTCCAATACTGGTGCAAGCCGATTTCAGTCGTCCTTTCACTCAGCGTACTGACGAAAGTAACTACGCCTTGGGCACGGTTTTATTGTAGGGCGACGGCCATCAGGAAAGGGCAACTTAATATGACAGCCTCAATGCAGCTGAGTGTAACTACTCAACCAGGGAGCGTGAAGCACTTGCTGTAGTGCACTTGGTGGTGGAGCGCTTTCGGCCTTACCAAGACGGTCAACCAGTCGTGATAGGCAGTGGTCATCAGCCTCTACGCTGGTTGCTATCACTTAAATCACCAGCAGGCAGATTAGTCCGTTGGAATATGAAGCTCCAATCTTTTGATATCCAAATCGAATATACTCCAGGGAAGGCGAATGTCGTAGCAGACACGCAGAGTAGACCAATTTGTTCCAGCGACACAAGCGACAGTTGCGGTATTTGTACAGTCATCTGCAATCTTCTCGCGAAGACACCTAGTCAAATTCGCCTGGAACAGACTTCACACCCTGAAGTGGACAAGATTGTTAAGGAACTAAAAGGGTCTGATGATGTTGCATCTTAAAGATGGTTGGAAAGGGCCAGACTCCGAGAGTGAATTCCCTCAGTTAGTTGTACCTGGCGGATACGTTGTAGCTATCATTAGCTGGTCAGCTGTTTGAGAGTTCCATAACTCTCAAACAGCTGGCCACCCAGGTGTCGATAGAACCTAACAGAAGGTAGCCCAGCTGTATTATTTCACTAGAGAATAATCACCGATTATGTCTTACCCAGCATCCATTGCCAGCAATATATGGCAAACAACGCGAAAACCCCAGGCCTACTCCAGATACCGGTCATGCCAGCGGAACGAGGTGCTGGCCATGGATCTGTTCGGCCTACTTCCGGAAGGAGACCAGGGGAAGTGATGGGTCTTTGTCATAGAAGACACTGCTCCCTGATGGACAGAGCTGTTTGCTCTAAAAGAAGCAACAGCAGAAGCCTGCGCTCATGACCTCATCGAGGAATATTTGATACGGACCAGTCTGCCTCGCAGGATTATTTCGGACAACGGTGTCCAGTTCGTTTCCGCAGTGATATGATAGTGTATGACAATCCTAGATATGAAACAAAATGTTGTCCGTATCATCCATAAGCTAATCCTGCAGAGCACAGCGTCGAGATCCAGCAGGACAAGACAGCAGTACGCCGACGCTTTGCGCCGAACATGTGACGCTTTCGGGGTAGGTGGTTTTAGTTATACTTAAATCTCATTTATTAAGGAAAGGATCAAAAGACCTCACTTCTAAGTTCTACCCTCGCCGAGATGGCCCTTATCAGATCACTAAAAAGGTTGTTCGAACAACGTACACTATCGCGAGCACAGAACAACCAAATGTAAATATAGGAAAATATCATTCCAAAGACTTAACACGTTATCGAGGTAGCGACGACTCCGTACCAAAACGTGTTATTCCAAAACGAAATCGCGGACGACCAGCTAATGCTGCTGTTATTATACTAGTCCAAGCCCAAGGCCGTTCTCCAGGACTGGAGGGGGAGTATATAGCAAACCACACACAACTACGATCAGTGCGAGCGTCCAGCGATCGCGTGCCGCCACGATACATGTAATAAGCTCTCTCTTTCCCTCGCCTGGCCGTTGCGAGGAAAGCGCGAAGGCCATGCGCTCTAGTCCGCTGTCCACGTGCTCACTGCGTAGACGCGTATTTCCAGTACCTACCGCGTGCGCATGTTGCCCCGTGCCTTCTTCGTGCCATCCGTCACGCGAAATCATGTTTTAGGCGTATTTTTGGCCTAAGTGACGGGCGGGTCACACTCCGTATCACCTACGGACAAAAGATTAGTTTTGAGCCCGACCTAAGAATGAATGACAGCACGATTTGACAGTTGTCCCTACTCACCTGTGAGAAAAAGTAAGTTAATCGGGTTCACTCCGTAGTTTCGCTCTACTTTTGGACGGGCCTGTATCTTCGGGAACGGACTTAGAGAAGGCTCCCTGGGTTCCAACCCCGATTTGTGTGATTGGGTTTTTAATTCAAACTTCTCAATAGCAATCCGGAATATATTTAGATTTTTTGTACTCGGTAAACACTAAGCTCGTTCCCTGTTACATGGTAGTTACTTCTAATTGGCGGAATGTGGGTGTACTACACACCTGTGGCGGCATCTACACCGCCACATGCGAACTAACTGAAATCACGTAAAATCCTGCATCACGCAAGCAGAGTTTACCGCGCAAATAGCATATAATTATATAGCAACATCCCGACATCAATTGTTGGGCCCAACAAACACAACACCCGTCTGGTCCGTTGTTCCTCCCTTTTCCATCCGTAGAGTATGAGTGAACTTTACACCTAGTTCTTCATGTCTCTATATATGATAAATGATTTTATTTCTGTAAGTAGGTTTTTACAAACACTTTTACACGTCAATTGTATTTTAAAAGTAGAGTTCGGCGTTTCCTATCTGACTACTCTGAGAAGAAAGGCCGAAACAAACTCAGAGGTCACAGTCTCTTTTAAGTCCAGACATAATCTTGGTCAGGTCATGTGAAGACCATGTAGATTGATGTCTGTAATGGTCTTTGGAGGAAAGAACCACACAGAATGAGTGGACCTGTCCAGTCAGTGCACGCATTTGTCAGTAATCATGCAGCTCAACACAGAACTTAAGGAGCTCAACGATTCGACGAACATTACCAAAGAAAGAACATTTGGGTACGCCGCATAAATTACTCAAACTGTCAGACCATGATTAAAACTAACTTCAAGAAATAAAAATAAATTGAGATATAAAAAAAAAGACAAATCGACACTGCCTTCACATTCACAATAACTTAAATATTATAATACTTTACAAAGTAATTTTTCATGTCATTGTATAGTATATTAAGTCCATTAATGTCAAAGTGTATAAAAATTCTAGAATAAACTTGGTCAGATCATATGAGGACCCTGTAGACTGGTGTCTGAAATGGTATTTTGAGGAAAGAACCACACTGATTTGAGTGGACCTGTCCAGTCAGTGCACGCATTTGTCAATCATGGTGCAGCTCAAGTCAGAACTAAGGAGCTCAACGATTCGACGAACAATACAAAAGAAAGAACATTTGGGTAGGCCGCATAAAGTACTCAAACAGCCAGACCATGATTAAAACAATTGAAAGAAAATAAAGAAAAATACAATGACCCACATAGTTCTCACATTCACAAAATTTAAATAATATTATACTTTATACAGTAAATATATACATGTCATTGTGTATGTAAACAGGTACAAATATTGAAAAAATCATAATAATAAAAAATAAACATGCAAAATAATATTAAACATCAAGATTGTCTGTGTAAATTTATTGGAGCAGCTCAATCCCAAGCCTTCCTGTCCTCAATATAGTCTTTGACAGTATAATAGGCTTTCTGGTTTGTGTGTTGACAAGTGTGTTTCAATGTAAATACAGGGTGTAAAAGAAAAACACCCATCACACAGCCGTCAACTACGCACTCTGTACACCAAACTAAGTATAGCAAAAAGAAAATGCTGAGTAACGAATTATATTTTTGGTTTGAAAAATTTCTGTTATTCACGGTAGTGCGCAACGTACCGCACGCAAAACACTGTGCTTATTTATATTGGGGGTATTTAAAGTGGCGTTATAACATCAAAAACTTTTTTTCGTAAAAAAAAACGCCAGTATAATTTGGAGTTTTGACCTACAACATCTCCGTAACCGTTCCCAGGTGCAGCCCAGTGCAAAAAAAAAAACCAGTAACATCAAGAGTCAATAACAAAAAAAAACAACGTCAACAAACATCAAACAATGGCAGCCGTTACAAAAATGCTGGAAGTGTCACCGGTGTGACGTCATCACAATGGCGTCGAGTTAGTGACTAAGTGAGTGAACTCAGTCGTGAGATAGCGTGCTTTTGGTATAGTATCTTGTATTGTAAGGGCTTTTTTATATTTTATTGTGTGCTGATCCTATTTTTGTGTCGGTATGAAATTTAGGGCTGTGTATTCTGAAAGATGGAATCGTCGCAAATAACTGTCACTTAATTCACTGTTTTGATTTATGAATTAAAATAACAAAATTTTATTTTGAAATATGACTCTGTGTAGCACCAAAATATTGACTATGACACAACATAACCTCACGCCTGTTATTCCTCAAAGGGTTAGGCAGAGGTGTACCTATAGTACACCCACATTTCTCCAGTTAAAGTCCCATGTAACAGGGGGCGAGCGTATTGCCATCAACCGGGTACAAATCCAGACTCCGAGCTGCTACTGAGAAATTCCCGGATAAAAACCCAATTACACTTTTCTCAACCTGGAAATCGAACCCAGAACCTCATGCAGTAGCAGTAGTGCTAGCAACAACTACATAGACCAACGAAATTTCATAATTGCTAAATGAAATTATGAAATATTACTCTAACATAGTAATATTTCGTCATGTCATTACTAAAATACTGATTATGAATTGCAATAAACACACTGGACAATGTGTTATATTATTACTAGGTAAAAAAACATTTGAAAAAAGAATAAGAAAGAAATAAAAACATTCTGCTCAAACAAAACGTAAAAATGTAATTCATGTACATAGTACCCAAAAGCCTCGTACTCAGTCAATTAAAATTTGACAATTTGTGTTTGAAAGATTTTAAGTGCTTTTTGACACTTCTTGGGCGGCAATTTGACAATTGGGCGTGAAATTTTAGGACGCCTCGAGTTTTGCCACATTTCGTTGAATGAGAGAGAAGAAATAAAATAAAACTCTCTTATTATTATTTTTAATTTAAGAAGTTACACTTCTATCACGAGTACGTTGCTGCACGCGCTTTCTTTTACACCTCCGCTTATTTGTGTCGGCCATCGGCGCGAATCGACGTATATATGTAGGTACTTCTGGGTGGTCCCACGCGATAATGTCGCGTGTGATTAAAATAACATTAACTCGTGAGTTAATAATGGGAGCTGTTTATAAATTTCGTAGTTGGGATTGTTATGAAAATAGCTAACAGATTATGTATAGATTAGCCCAGTTTTGCCTTGAAATCTATTAGTAATTATAATTTGTAATCAGGGCGAGGGAATTTTTCCCACTTTCTTACGTAAAGTTGAACATCATTAAAAAAATAAACCAATATTTCAAAAACTGTTTGTTCAATTTACATAAATATACACTATTTCACAATAATCCATTAAAAGTACAAACCTCCCCTACATTTTTTACAAGCTACAAGCTTAACAATAACATGACGTCATTTGGACGACTCGAGCGCCTGCATAAAAAACGGTCTGTTCATTGTTCGATTCCCAGAACACTAAAGGTTAAGTAGCTTGGGTTGTTATCTTACAATAACAAATAGTCCACATACTTATCACAAACAGAGTCTCAGCTGTTAGAACTAATTATTTTAACAGTATCGACTAAACAAAACAAACACTTGAAAAGAGGCGCAAAAAATATCCACTCAAACATTGCGTCATAGTTTAAAGTCTGTTGTATTTATTTTAAATGTAAATTGAGATTCTACCTTTTGAAGATATTTACAAACCGATAAGCACAATAAAAAACCTTGCTGCCTTACAAAAACATTTAAAAATCATTAACCAAAAGAAACAATTGCACTACGAAATGCATAAGTACCTAGTACACGGATCACAAGGACTATAGAAATTATGGATACACCCATACTGCCACATCTGAACGTGAAGAAAATAAAAAACGAAAATGATAATGAAAATGGAAAGTCTAATCGAATACAATAATATCTTTTGTAAATTGAAAGCACTAGAAGTAAAACGAAATTCATTTTAACGCAAACCTGCCCTTACAAAATCAGAAAGAAATCTTTATTTTTATATAAAAACGTGATTTAGTGCGTGTCGGACTCTCACACGAAGGGTTCCGTACCAACGTACAATATTTAACACTACTTTTTTGTTAATACTTAAGTTGAAAAAAAAACACGCTTCTTGTATGATTTAGTTTTTAACATTATTTTTTTATTATATTTGTTGTTGTATCTGCGTTTGTAGTACCTAATACGGCTTACAAACGGACGGAATAACAGAAAGTGGAGAGGAATTCCTTAAAGAGCCTGACATAGGACGTGAAACTATAGGTTACAGGTTCACTGTCCACAGACCACATACGGTCTGTAGAGAGACTTCCATATCAGTCCACAGACCGTATGTGGTATGTTCACCCGTACAATTTCTAAGCCATCTGATACTGTGGACGTAAGGAGAAAGTCTCATATTTAATGCGGACTTGGCAGGACACCGACTTTAAATGAAAACATAACTGGACTTATGGACCATTCCCACTCTGGAGCCTGGACAGTGAACCTGTTAACAAAAGCCTGCCTCAGAAATCTTTACTTATTAGGTCAACGGTCTTTTCGACCTATAACTTCTCTTCAAATCAACGCTAGAATAACATTCATTAATTCTTTTCATTGTTCAGCCATAAATCACTCAGAAAATACAATACTATTATGTCTTGTCTAAAAGCGACCAGAATTAAAACAAAGTTTTCCTCAACTTTAGTTATTTCAAACTCTAAAGTTCTATTAAAGACTACCGAAGTTGAAATATCTCTGGACAACGTTTTCCAACTTAGAATAAACGAAATTGTTTACTAAATAAATTGTGCAAGTTAAGAGAAAGTGATTATCATCATCAAAATGGATATTTTCAACCCGAAATTACGATAGCGCGCAAATTGCGAAGAAATACCCACACAATAGGTAATTGTTACGCCAAAACTCACGGATTTTGGTGGGAAAAATGATAAAACGCTATCAGGGTGAATAAGTCCATCAATCATCGAACAATCTCAGCTATTTTTGTATTTATACAATATTTTACGCGCCAAAAATTTTACATGGAACTCACTGGCTGGATAAATGTGCTGTGCTTTTTTCTGAACGTTGTCTATGATATTTTGACAGCTGTTAATATTAAGCGGCACATCGTGTTTGTTTATTGTTTAAAAACGTTCATCTGCCGCTTGTTTTTCATTAACGTTTTTTTTAACATTTCGTTTGCATTTTGCATTGCATTTTGTTTACTATTCGGCAAAGTACTACTCGCCGCTTCCCGTTTTAAAGTGGTCAGCTGAAGACCACGCTACGACGTATCTACGAATGGCGTAGTAACTGCTACGCAATCTGCATGCCCGGAGCACTAACTACATTAAAATAAAACTTTCCTTTACTGGATCACATTAAATTGAATTTTAATAGTAAGACATTTCTTGATACACGAGCCATGCACCCGATGGGATTTTCCTACGGTAAAACGTCCATGCAAAGTTCAATTCCGTTTATATCCCCTTTAAGGGATGAATTCTCAAAAATCCTCCCTTACTCACCTTAATTACAAAAGAAACTCTCATGCAAAATCGAATGCTTCGGTTGTCTGTGATTGAATTAATTTAAGATTAGCTATTTTAACAAGACAAGAAAAAAATACACTAAATAATATTTTTTTTCTTTTTAAAGGTTTTTGACAAAAAGTGTAGAGTAACTCTTTTAATTTCAGCATACCCTTTTAAATAATCTTAAAAGCATGGGTGTCAATATATCACTAGTTGGCGGGTTTAAACCAATTCTTCATTCTCCAGTCTTCATTCGCTTCCTACAAGAGGTAAAAACTGCTTAGATCATCTTATTATTAAACTTAACCCTGCAAGTAATTCTGCGGACATTGCAATTGTTCACACTACCATCACGGATCATTTCATGACTTTTTTGAAAATTAAAAACCATACCAACTCAAATAAATGTTCAAAGATAAAAACCGTATGCAACATAGAGAAGGGACTTGAATACCTAAAAGCTAGTAACCTTGCAGAATTGCTAAAAATAACTAATCCTAACATCCTTGCTAATAATCTAATTAAAATACTACAAAATTGTGTTACACTTGGTACTATCACCATAAATATCCTGATAAAAATAGAATCTTAAAACCGTGGATGACCACTGGCTTACTGCGCTGTATTTACAATCGAAATAATATGCAAAAGAGGCTAAGACAAGACCCGTTTAATGATGTACTAAAAATAACGTATAAAAGATACCGAAACTACTGTAATAGTATTATCAAAAAACAAAAACGAAAACATGACAGGGACCAATTATTTAAAAAACGTAAAAATCCTAAGAAAACTTGGGATATCATTAACAATATTACACAGCGCAAACCTAAAAAAACAAATAATTTAGAACTCTTGGAAGTATCAACTACCCCGCAGAGCTCTGTTAATGAGGTGAATGGTTACTTCTCGAGCATAGGCAAGGTCCTGGCTGAAAACATCGTAACACCGTCGCCCTCGGTAGCTAATTGTTTGGATTCTAGCTCATCCTCCTCTCACTCGCCTCCAGTTTCATCTTTTGTTCTGCTGGATACTGATCTTTTCGAAGTTCACTCTGTTCTAATGAGCTTGAAACCAGATAGTGCCCCGGGTTGGGACAAAATACAAATTAGTTTTCTAAAAGCTGCACACGAGCATGTAGTCCCAATCATAACTCATCTATCAAACTTATGCTTTGAGCAGGGTATTTTTCCCGAGCCTCTAAAAGTTGCACTGATAACGCCTGTGCACAAGTGTGGTGACAGGAATGACCCGTCAAATTACAGGCCGATCTCAGCTAAAATTCTTGAAAGGTCAAAATTCACGATTAATTAAATACCTGACAACAGATAAAATACTTTCACCTTCTCAGTTTGGGTTTAGGCAGAGAATGTCTACTGAAGATACAGTGTCGGCACTAACGTCTACTATAGTAGACAAAGTGGACAGCGGCAGCAGATGTCTGATCGTATTTCTTGACCTTAAAAAGGCCTTTGATACGGTTTCTGTTCCCATAATTTTGCACAGACTCGAAAATATTGGCATAAGGGGGCCCCCACTTGAGCTGTTTAAATGTTACCTTACCAAACGCAAACAGATGGTTAAAATAGCGGAGTTTACTAGTTTAGAAGAAATTGTTACATATGGTGTCGGTCAGGGGAGTGTCCTTGGTCCGACACTTTTCCTTATTTATATAAACAACCTTTGCAAGATGAAAATAGACGGGGGACACATATTCTCATACGCTGATGATACCGCTATAGTTTTTGCAGATAGCACGTGGGAAAGTGTTGGGAGGTTAGCCGAGAGTGGCCTTTCGGAAATAGCAAATTGGCTAAATCTCAATCTCCTCACATTAAATGCTTCCAAATCTAACTACATTTGTTTTACTAAGTATAACCACACGCAACCATCACTTGATTTCCAATTAAAGATTCACATCTGTTCGAACCCTCTAGATCTCGGTTGCTCTTGTGCTAAAATAGGCAGGCTACAACATACTAAATACTTGGGTGTAATGATAGACCAGCGACTGTCATGGCACATGCATACTGAACTGCTCATGAAAAGGGTCAGGAAAATTATTTGGACATTTAAAACTCTCCGACACGTAGCTACAAGCAATCTTCTTAGGCTGGTTTACGTCTCTCAGGCCCAGTCGATCCTAACTTACTGTTTGACATGCTGGGGTGGTACCACAAACACTAAATTTTTAGAGCTAGAGAGAGCTCAGCGATCACTCCTTAAGGTTATGCTATTTAAACCCTTCAAATTCCCTACTCAAGAACCTTTACCTATCTTCTGACCTTCTGTCTGTAAGAAAGCTTTATATCCTGCATCTTATTCTTAGAAAACATAAATCCCTACCGTACGTTCCCTCAATGGCCAATAGACGAAGGAAGCACGCAGTAGCTCCAACTGTCATAGTAAGATCTGCCTTCGCTGAAAGACAGTATGTGCGGCAATCATCCCACCTATACAACCTAATTAACAAAGAATTAAGCATATACTCTCTGAAACTGCATGACTGTAAAAAGAGAGTTTAATTTGGCTTAAGACTAAAAGCTATGATGAAATTGAGTTGATGGTATCAACGATTCAATAGATTGCTCAGTGTACAACATAAAAATACATGTGTAAAGGTTGAAATTTTACATAGGTTTACACAATGGTGAACTTATCTCTTAAAATCATAATTTGAACAGACTAACCTTTACTCAATTCCTGACCGAATAATTCTGCGGAGTTTATGGTTAATGGAAGAGGCTGTGACTACTTCCGATCCCAAGACTCTGTTGCAGGGTTAACCATAATACCTAAATTAATCAAATCACACTTGTCAGCGTACACCTTCACTCATCCTCATACACTCACATATAAATACACATACCTTACAATACACTACACTTCACTTAAACACGCCTATTTCTCCTTTTTGTTTAAATTTACTTGCATGTTCATACCTAATATACATGTTTTTCAATCTTACATATTCTGGATAATGACAAGTGGAAGAGCGGAGTCTCCTAACACAGGCATTTCCTTGCTTAAAAGGAGTCTCCAAATCAAATATTGCAAACCCAGTATGTTAATTGAAATAAACATTTTTTTTTTTTTATCTTCATGTGGGAACAATCGATCAATCTAGTCCCCTAAAAGAGTATAAAGAGAAGCGCATATTACAACCGCACTTCAAACAAAGATTTACATCGTGGATTCGGCCCACAGAGCGCATCAAAAGATGTTCTGACACCTCTGACAAACACAACATAGCAGAGACTTAACTTTATTCTCATGGAAACGCCATTATTATTGTGTGAGATTACTCTTTTCAGTTTGGACAGTTTTGTTTCGCGGCTAATGGATGATTTCATTAATGAAATTGAACGCCATCAGCACATAGACGTTTAAGAGCTGTCAGTGTCAGTATGTTGTTGTAAGTTTCATTGGTGAAATCGGCACTTAGTGATTTAATTTAATTTAAAAACAATAACGCGCGCGATGGATCATCGCGTTACCCAACGCGTTATTCTGTTTTTAAATTTTAAAATAAATTCATTCAAAACCTAACCGTGTGCCTGAAAGTAATGAGAGGTCGCGATTTTGAATGGCGAACTATCTAAAAACTTACTGCGCATCGACTGGTTAAGTTGCGCGAAGGCTCATAAATCCTAAAAAAGTGGCATTTAAAATTTAGGTTGTAATTCCTTAACATACTAAGAGTAGATTCGCTACGATCGACACGTGTGACTTGTCTCGCTTAAATCTGCGCAGCTGTACGTATGTTTCCCGCAGTAAAGCTAGTTCCTGAGACCATTCCAATGATCCCAAACACAATACTTCTGCTGCATGTTGATGAGGGACTTGGGTACCCTCCATATTTCCGGGTGATGCTGCAGCATCAGTACAAGGTTACTATGTGCTTCTTATATCCTTGAAGTAACAGAATATCAAATATCGACTCGATCAGCCCTGTGGAAGATACTCAGTTCAACAACTAGAAAAGAGCTGATTATCTTCAAACGGCTGGACAGGATGTATTAAATGCATAGCAAAGAACACTCTCGAAAATGTCACGTTAAGAACAAAAAAAAAAACAAAGATCACAGAAAGCAATAAGGCCGCCCATTGTATATTTTGTAGTTTTTTTTAAATGTTTTATCGTGGTGTACAATAAAGTATGTATAAATAAAATCAGCCGTTTGGGAGCTACGATGCCACAGACAGACACACAGATGTACAAACAGACTCGTCAAACTCAAAACACCCCTCTTTTTGCGTCGCGGCATTAAAACAAGCTGGACAGCACCTTTTTAATAAAGGCACTGGGTACGGAGGTTCGAGTCAACATGTGTTACGTTCATATAAATCCTAGGAGGAATTACAATGCGGTACGGCCCGCTAATGTGCGTCAGCCTTAAGGGTACTTCAAAAAAGCCCGAATCACTGAATCATATTATATAATGGTCTTGCCATTATATTACTTACTATTCTTACAATAGAATCGGAAATAATTATTCTTTGGTTCGAAGACTAACTTTCAGAAGAAGTATTCGAAGACTAGCTTCTCGACGCGACTTCGTTGTTCCACGTGGAAATCGTACAATACACAATAAACATTGGTTTAGTTTATAAAAATAGATATAGTTAGTTTAGTTTTAGTAATTCACAATTTTTAAAATCTCCGTTGGCCCCCGACCCACCACGTCGCGACGCATCGCCCACTCGCACTATTAATTCGTTTTGCTTGGAGTTCTTTCAGACTTTTTTCTTTTTGCTTGGCTCCTAAGTGCCCGGCTATTAAATGCAAAAACATTTTTTCAAATTCGACCATGAGACCTGCTGGAGTGAACACTGACGAGGAACAGAGCTTTCACCTCTTTCTTCCCTTCATTGGCCGGCTTGTGTGGAGATTCACAAGAGCAAACGATGAATTGTTTCAGTAAGATGCTGGTAGGGATCTTGGCCGTATTTCCGGGATTGTCCTGATAGACGTGGAATACCTCTCCACTCCTCCAGCACCTCAGGACATGTTGCCCCCTTGGCACTACGACTAAATGTGTTAGCGACCGTTTTCGGGGGCCCATTATTTGGTGTGCTAGTCACCCCCTGCCTTTTTTATCTGTGTTTTTTATATAAAACATTGGTGAGGCAGGGGCCATAGTCATTACTTAGTCCTAGATATCCAGGTCACTTAGAAACCCAAACCCATAGCCCAATATCTTTGTTTCCATATCCTGCAAAAGTCTTACACCAACCGAGGGTTGTCCTTGGGTGCATTTGCATAGTGCAAGTAGGGATAATCGTCGGTTGGTGATTAAAAACGTCTAACAGGCCTTGTATTAACAAAAGCCTCAGTTCAAGAAACTTTAAACATCATCGTTCTACATAATAGGTCGTAAACTATGTTTATAGGAAAACTCCCAAGTAAAAAAGTCATGGCTTTTGTATAGAAATCTGTATACAATATCAACATAACGACACGCCTGTAATCGCTGAATGGTGAGGCAGAAGTGTAGCTACTTACACGCACATTTCGCCAGTTATGTTATGTACGCAGTGAACAAAACTCTTGCCCATTCTTCTTCACTCCACTGTATGTGTTCACTGGCGTAGCGCAGTTTTGCTACTCGATACTATGTCTCGAGTTTGGGAGCACTTGATGGTCTTTTGGGCTTCAGGTTTGTTTCAGAAAGTCTTCTTCTCATTATCACTTAATGTAGTCTCTTCGGGTCTGCAGAAGCTGTTAATGGACTTCAACTGCATTGAGGTGGCGATTTCTCAACACAGTGGAGATAATATGGCGATCTTCTAGGGTACTAGTGCACCTGGGTCTGCCATTACAAGGCCTCCTCAGACAGTTTCCAGTTTTTTCGTACCTTCGCTTCACCTGCCGAATCGTTCTTAATGTTTTACCCGCCGTTCTTGCAATACGACGCACACTGAAGCCTTGTTCCAAAAAACACGAATCTTACATATTCTTCAGGTGAACGAGGCATGTTATGTTAAATTTACGTGCTGTAGACACGTTGGCTTTGGAATAAAAAAACCATCGATCAAGAAATAAATATGAAAACTGAAACACAAAAGTCAAATGTCATTATAAAAAGGAGTGTATTTGTTTCTAAATTTTTTTCAGCCATTCCTTAAAAAGGTTGTCAACTATTAAGTTTATATATGAAAAAAAAAACTTGACTTCTGGCATTATCACGTATTTCATAGTAAGTCACACTTTAACCCCATGGCCACGACCTACACGCATTACGGAGAAAACAATTGAAAGAACTTGTTTTAGAACATGCTTACAAGTCACATCAACGCGACAAATAGAAATAGGTAACACCGTGACGCAAATCGCAACGCTCGAGGCCGTGAACGGAGCCTAATAACTCCAATCAGCTAGCAAGGCCATAATTTGTGGTTCAGGTCCATACACCACGAACGTTCGATCATCCTAACTTTAAGTCCTTCAGCCCTGCAATCTGACCCCTAAAGTTCAGGACTTAAGTTTTTGAGGGCATGGTACGAAGTATTAATAAGATGTAGAGTGTTTTCTGTTTAACAGACAAGACAGTCCCCTGAACGCATGTTTGGTAAAATGTTACAAAGGGCAATGATTATAGTCGGACAAGTAATAAATCTTCATCGCCATGCACTACATGAATGACAACCATAAAGTGCCGTACAGACTGGCGCGAGGCGAAGCAGCGACGGTCGCGCACGATTCTGCGAGATTATAAAACAATATCTATGAAAGCGTGCGCGACAGTTTGCCCGCGACAGTTTCGACCACACGGTCAGCAAACACGCTCAGACCTGCCTTCGTCCTCTGAAGAAGATCGTCTGCTACTAAGCTCAGCTTGGATATACAGCGAAGTTTATACTGTCTTGTAACGCGTCCAGCGTGACGAGATGTCGCGCCTGCGATACCACCGCGGTGCCATACAAAATGGCCCTTTCGTGTTGCGTCGCGTCGCTAGAGCGACGAACTTGTCGCATTACTCCGGGTTCTCGCGCCATTGTGAAAGGTTATGCGTCACGACAATATCGAAGACTTGCCAAGCAACACGTCGCGCGACAAGTGTGGAGGAGCCTTAAATTATTAGGCACTTTGAGTGATTAGGTTGTAATTTCTTCAACTATTCAGTGAACTTACCATAAAGTTTGTTTGTCTTTATACAACAGATACTGAAAGTTTATTATGCTCAATTATTGATCTAAACCTTGTCTGATTCATACGTCAAGGTCCCAAATATAAAGGACAAGTCATAAAGTTGAGCCCAAAACTTAAGGATAGTTTAGAATAGTTGGCCAACCACAGGGCCCAGGGCACAGGGATGATATGAGGAGTCGCATTTAGAATAATTGTGTATCAATCATTTTGTGGTTAGAGGGACAAAGAGGGCAATGTGTGGGAGGGATAAGAAATGGAGAATGTGAATTGTTACATTTAGGAGAAATTGTTGGTTTACTGGTTTACTAGCTTCTGTCCTCGGCTTCGACCGTGTGGATGTTGGAAACCATACAAGGGGACCTTCCTACTTTCGGCATAAAAAGTACCCTATGTGTTAATCCAGCTAGTAATCTGTGTGCCGTACATCCAACACCGTTCCGCCTCTTTTGCGTCAATCCGGAACATACATCCAGACAAACATACCAACGGACAAACATTCAAAAAACTATATTTTCGGCATCAGACTCGTTTCCACGCCTCGTACCATGTTTTTTTTTCAAAGCATTTGGATAAGAGTGGAGATAAAAAAAAAATCCCGTGCATGCAGGATAACATAAAGACAAAACATCAATACAATACAATTCACTGTACAGTTTTGACTTCATTACTATTCCATTATAACTTAATTATGTGTCGACATAGAAGAGAGGAACGAAATTCGAACCCAAGCAGGCGCTTTACTTTTTGTAAATAATTTAATCACCACTGCTCTCAAAACGGTGAAGGAAAACATCGTGAGGAAACCGGCATGTCCTAGAACCAAAAATTCGAAGACATGTGACATCTCCCTCTCACAGAGAAGAGGCCTGTGTCCCTGCAGTGGGAACATAATAGGCTGATTATGTATGTATGTTATGTATGTGACATCTACCAACCCGCACTGAGCCCGCGTGGTGGATTACGGCTCACTACCTCTCATAGAGAGGAGGCCTGTGTCCCAGCAGTGGGAACGTTATAGGCTGATTATGCTATGCTTATGCTATATAAGAGAGTCATAAGAGTCATAAGTTGAGCTGCTTGAGAATGTGTTCGTCTGGAAAAATATAACTTTCAATGACGATTTATCTTTATAACATAATTTCTACCGGCTTCTCTTTTATGAATGAAAATACACATTAAACCAAAAAAGGTTATTCCTGCGCCACTGACCACTTTAGACTGCTGATTAGAACTTCTTCCGTTATTACCCCGCAAATAAATCATCAATAACTTTCCACACATAAAATACATTTTTCTATGAGTGTTATTACCGACTCCGGAGAACAAAAAAAAAAAAAAAAAAAACTGCTGTCCATTATCTTAGTGTTAGTGTTAAGTAATTTTTGGGATATGCAGTTTTTTTCGTAATTTTTATACAGTTATTTTAAGAATTTACAAAATTTTACAACACTATTCAATGATTTAACACAGGCCTTAAATTACGTGAATAAAGTGTTAATATAATATTATCTAAATGTATTCCTACTTAATGTAAACCTGTTAGTATGACAAACCGTCATATAATTCTGTACTCGTGAAAAATATTTGATTAGATAATTATAAATGCAGGTATCATTTTATTCTCGTTTAAAACCAACCATTCGCTTTGTATAAAGATGTGTTAGTAAAACGACGTTTACAGTTTTTAACAGTAAAGACATATATTATCATCAAACTTGCAGCCAGTAACAGATCTGCAGTTATTTGTGGTGATTTTATATTAATAATATATTGCAATAGAGTCGGTGTTTCTGGGCCACCGCAAACTTTTTGATTATGTTAGTGACGGGTTCCATTTTAAGGTCACGGTGGAGGTCATCATTTCTTATATACCAGCGCGAGTTAACAATACTCCTAAGTACCAAATTTTGGAATATTTGTATCATTTTGATGTTGCCCGGTTTAGTACAGCCCCACATTTGGATATGGAATCCAACACGTACGTTACAAGCCCGGTCGGTAAAGCCCTGGCTTTTTTTTGTGTTTTTATTTTTGAGGAATTAGAACCTAGTTTTTTTTGTCATACAACGATTTGGAAGACGTTTGTTACAAAGTGAATTTTGAAACACTTGAATTGAATAAAACCTATGTTCACTTTTTATTTTTTTGTGTATATTGGCACGTTGTTTATATTTATTATTGTTACTTTTTAACATTCTTTTATGTTCTTGTGTGTTGTGCTGCGTCTTTTGTGTGCACCGAATAAATGTTTTATCTATCTATCTATCTATGTTGATTATCATATAATAGTTTCATTAGAAAAACTAAATTCAAAGTCCTTAACAGAAAAACAGTTTGAAAATATTAACGAGAATAAGATGATATTAAAATATTATCATCATTTGTAGCACACAAAAAACCCGTAACATAAAATGATAAGTATTATATTGTATTATTATATAAGTAAAGAGATATTTGATTTTGGTCAGGCCGTATGGAGATTAAAATGATAATCGACATTTTAGAACTTAGACGATGATAGATTTTGACTAACTTCTTATTTATTAAATAAATCTCTATTTTAGTAATTAGGCGTGTTTCACGAAAAAAATTCATACATTCGAAAAATAACTTTTTTATTATTATGATTATGCTTGTCAAAAGCGTAATTTAATACAGTAACTACCGAAGACTACTTTCATGGTCACTGACGTGTGTCAAATCATTCGAAAAATCTAAAGAAGAGATTAAATAAAATATGATCACACAAATTCTTCTTGTCCACTGACATTGCGATACTTAGTGATTTTCTTCAGAAAGGTCAGATCGTAGTACTCGCAACTTGCGGGTATGACCGGCACCCTAATTGCGTAACACACTGCCAGTCACTATCTGACGGACATTGCTTTTGAAATGTTCGAACCCAATGAATTTTGTTGAACTGCCAAATGAAAGCCATTGCTAACGTTAGTAACGTCAACGAGGCAAAAGGAGTAAGTAAGGATCGTAGCAGGTGTCGTTCTGTAGTTTCTGCCTACACCCATGTGAAGAAGGCGTGAGTTTATTGCGATACTTGTGCTTGTTAATATTTAACTTATAAGAACTAACTCAACGGCAGCCTGCATTCGCAGCATGGCCACTAAGAAACGGAAATGGAAGACAAAATGACAGAATGTAGAAAGATTATTACAGCGCGAAGTCAAGCTTCAAGAAAAAAAAAAACTTTTTGTTTGTGATTTTTCTTCTCTTTGTAGTCTAAGTGGTCATTACAACGTAAGCTGATCAGATAATCTGATTTCCTTCATGTATTGGTTTAATCGCAACCTTTGTACTAAAAGGTCGTTATATTTTGAACCTAAAACAACAGAAGGCCTTTTTCACATTAGTTTTTTTCTTTCTAGTATTTCTTTTTGCTATTAGGATGGAATGGCTTTGCTGTCTGCTGATCAATCAGCCAACTCCAACCCTTTTTTCAATAAATAATTTATGTTCAATGGTATCAATCAATTTGAAATGCATTGTCAGTAGATGGTTTTCGTACGATTGAAAATCATTTCTAAAACAGGTAAAAGTTAATTCAACGCTCCTTAAACCCTATCCTTAATCAATCTATAATGTTCCCACGGCTGGAACACCGGCCTCTGTGAGAGGAAGTGGGCCGCAATCCACCACGCGGGCCCAGTGTGGGTTGGTAGATGTCACATGTCTTCGAAGTTTTGGTTCTAGAATATGACGTTTTCGTCACGATTTTTTCCTTCACAGTTTTGAGAACAGTGGTGATGGAATAAAATTACACAAAGTAAACGCCTGTTTGGGTCCGAACCGACGACCTACAACTCGTAAGTCGCAGCCGATACTACTGGGTCACCACTGCTCAATTCAACGCTCACGTGTTCACAACTCTCAAGTAAAAATCCAACTTCTTAGATAAATTTTAAAAGCTATCTTAACTTAACAAAATTCGTAAAAAAATCTTGTTATATTACGTTACTTTATAATAAGCTAGGTAGACACTACGTGACGACATTGTTTTAAAACAACATTAAAACTATATTTATTGTCTGTGAAGTTTTACCAAAAAATTCAAAGTAACCTTCATAATATTTTGTATACATTTGTGATGTAGACAAAATATTATGAAGGTTACTTTGTAAATGTAAGTACCTAAATTATTGGTTTTATTGTTTTTTTAATTTGTTAATGTTAATTCTGTTACTTTAAATATTTTTATTATTATTTTGTGTTTTTCTTTGATTATATTTTGTACTATTTGTATTTCCTGTGCGTGTCCCTAATAAAATATTTTTCTTTCTTTCTGAATAACAATATAGAACTACCCTCACTATGGAGATCTGCCTAGCCTTATCAAATTATGTACGATCTTGCGGCTTCCAGTTTAGAAATAAATAACAATATTTTATTAGAGAGACGCATAGGTTTTTTTTTTTTAAATTTATAATCATGCTATTAATTATGTTTTCTTGTAATTTTATGGTCCTTTTTGTATGCAATATAACAGTTATTATTTTCACAACACTGCAACACAATAAACGATTGTGTCAAAAATACCTTTTATCACTGCACAATCAAATAAAAACATATAACATACACACAGCTACACTTCGAACTAACATCAAATTAAACATCTCTTTTATACCCCATTACTCTCTGCACATCTCGAACGGATGTGTTGTGCAAATACCTCCAAGCAAATCTGCGGCTTTAATTATTCCCCTGTCAGCATTTAGTGTCAACACAATTTTTGATAGTGGATAAAACTGATCTACTAACCAAAATAGACGAGACGCTGAGCATATCATGCCGCACCGTCGAGAAACTAGAGTTGTGCGGGAACTTACTTCAGGGTATTACACTCAAATATCAGGAGCTTGCAAAAAAACTTCCTTAGCCTACAAGCGTCGTTATGCCGCCTTGACTTTCAACCAGACATAATTGTTTTGACAGAGTTCTGGTTGAATGAAAACTCCGTCATTTACCAATTGCCCGGATACAAGAGCTACCATACAACCAAAAAGATGAACAAGAGTGGCGGGGTTACTGTTTACGTCAGGGATATCTGGACCGTGACAGTCTCCGAACCAGAATTTGACGATGCTAATTGTCTGCAGATTAAGCTTCACAATAAAATTACAGTCCTCGGTATATATCGGTCGCCTTCATTCACCAACATCGAACGATTTCTGAACTCTTTGGATGATTCTTTAGACAAACTAAACAACCAATCATGTGTCATTGTGGTCGGTGATATGAACATTGACTTACTAAATGACTCACCGAATGCCGTCCATGCAACATATCAATGTTTGATGGCCGAACATGGGCTATTGCCAGCTATCACTCACCCAACTCGGGGTAAAACTTGTTTAGACCACGGCTTCATTAAACTCAAAGGCACCATCGCACAGGGAATTGTCTGCAAGGCCTCAATAGCAGATCACCACCTAGTGTTGCTTGGAATTAACTACTCCGATCCTAAAGTCAAAAACAAAAATAGATTTAAAATTAAAACCGACTACTCCATGGTAGTTGAAGAATTAAGTCAGCTTGACTGGGTTCAGGTTACCTCCACAACAAATGTTGATGACGCAGTACTTCTGTTTAACAGGACCCTGGATTACACCAGGCCTTATTAGATGCATCCGTCATCGAGACATTCTTCATGCTCAGTCAAACCAGCAACCAAAAAAAATCCTTAAAATTATTAACTCAAGATACAGAAACTACTGTAATGACATTCTGCGTAAGAGAAAGGCTGATCATGACAGGAAGGAATTGGAAAGTAATATTAAAGAACCAAAAAGCTCTGGCGGACTATTAAAGCAATATGCCAAGTTCCTAAACGAACCAGCGACAACCAAGAATTGCTGAAATATAAAGGAAATGACGTTATCTCCATCAATAAATGTAATGAGTACTTTATCTCAGTTGGGCAGAACCTTGCAACCAACATCTTGGATGGGCGGGCGACAACTGGGAACGATAAATGCCTCAGTTCTAAAGGTAAATACCCACCTAAAGACTCACTGTTTTAACACCCTACTGACAATACAGAAATTGGTAACATCATAGACAATCTCAGGGACGACAGCGCTCCAGGTATCGATGAATTTCGGCCACGGCTCCTTAAACAAACAAAGAAACACATCCTGGAACCCTTAAAATACATTTGCAATCTGAGCATGGAAACTGGAGCCGTTCCTACTTGCTGGAAGACTGCTGTCATCACGCCGATTCACAAGAGTGGTGCTAAGGATACTCCTGATAACTACAGGCCAATTTCATTGCTTTCCGTGACATCTAAAATCCTCGAAAAACTGATAAAAATCGCCTAGTAAGCTTTCTAGAGAAAAACTCTTTACTCGCAGAGCGTCAGTTTGGCTTTCGGCGAGGGAGGTCTACTGAGCAAGCCGTGAGTCTGCTGACTGGCATAATCGCTTCAAACATCGACAAAGGCTACCGTTCAGCTGGTGTCTTCCTGGACCTCGCCAAGGCCTTTGACACCGTTGCAATACCTACACTGCTAAAAAAACTAGAATCCTTTGGTGTCAGAGGCGTGTCCTTGGATTGGTTCAGCAGTTACTTGACTGATCGAAATCAGCTCGTCAGAATTGAGGATAGCGTCAGCGGTAGTCTTCCTGTCGTCTTCGGGGTGCCTCAGGGTAGTATTTTGGGACCTACCCTCTTCATCATATACATGAATGACATTCTAAGGCTTAATATTGCACAGTCGGATGTGATCTGCTATGCAGATGATACTGCTATTCTTTTTCATGGTACTACTTGGGAAGAGACCCTGGATGCAGCTGAAAAAGGGATGAGCATAATAGCAACATGGCTAGAGCAAAATCCCTTAACAATGAACTTGAAAAAAACTAATTTCTTAACCTTTCACGTCACTCGATCTAGTAGACTAAACATTGACACACTTAAAATACACAATAGAAAATGCAATTTTTTAACAGCTGCTGCCGACTCCGCTACTGTTTGCAACTGCAACGCCATTGTCAGAGTAGAAACCACAAAATATTTATGTGTTTTAATCGATCAGAACCTTTCCTTCAAAGCACAAATTCGAACACTCGCAAAAAAGACTCGCAAGTTCATTTATATTGCGAAACTCTTACGAATCAGTGCTCCTAAGAACGTATGTTTGCAGGTTTACTCATCTCTATGCCAATCTGTCCTACAATACTGTGTAAGTGTCTGGGGTAGCGCCGCCAAGACATGCATGCTGGAGCTGGAACGGGCCCAGCGGGCTGTCCTCAAGGTACTTCTGGGAAGGCCGCGGCGTTTCCCTACGGACGAACTTTATATCCAGGGTTTTACGCGTACGTCAGGTGTTCATCCTACGGTCACTTTTGAGCCTCATAAAATGTAACAAAAAACGCTCCAGCTGCAGTAACAGGGGTAGGAAAATAGCTGAAAGAATCCCACTTCCAAGATCTAAAACCCTCTTTGCGACCCGGTTTTCGTCGTATTTACCCATACGGGTGTTTAATGCTATAAGCAAAACCTTCCCTGTTCCCAAAAACTACTTTGAGGCTAAAACTAAACTAAAAGAATGGTTGCTGGGTCGGACATATGAGGAAACAGAAAGTTTACTTTGCAGCACATGCTAATACACACTCTGATAGAATACATGCCCTTAATCACACTTACACCACACACTTACTCACCTTAACTGTTTTCCATGTTATTAATTTTATTATAGTTTGTGTAATCAATTAATTATTATATTTGTTATGTTTATTTTATATTTTTTTATATTTTAAATTTGTAAATTTTGTAATGAACATGTGAAAAACAATCTTGCGCTAGCAGAAACGTTGGATTATTAACTTGGTGTGGTGTTTGGGTCACCAAGATACAGGCTGTGCCTAGTTTGGGGCCCGCTGCTTAATCTGTCTAAGTCTTCTTTTAGTGGGAATGTCTTACCATGCTACTTGTATATTTAAGAACTTGTGTAGACTAACAAAATAAAATAAATGAAATTATAAAATAAAAAAAAAGAGAAGATCTGAGTGACTGCCTACCTGATCTCCGCAACCCAGTTACTGGGTAACACGGTACAACTTGGTGAGACAGGTTGCCAGACTTTTGGGATTTATGCGGCTGTCAAAGACAGTATAGGAATGTAAGGGCTGTCGCCACAAGTTTGTAATAGCGCGACGCGGGGCTCGCTCGAGCGCTCAGGCAGTTAGCCTCCCGCCTCGGACTAAATAGGTCAAACAAAACAGAATTTAAGAATAAAATTGTCGAAAACCATGATTTTTGTATCTGTCGGGACTATGACAGACGTATGTCAAAAATTTAATCGGTTTTATTTTAATTTTAATAAAAATTGTTATTATATACGTTCATTTTATTATGTTTGCTACGGTAACAATGAAAATGATAAGCTCCATAATTGGAGTAAACAGGAAAAGGTATTCATCCTTGAATTTATCTACAAGCGTAAACGCGCGCTCGCACCCACACGCACAGGTACATAATACGCTAACTTATATAAATGATAGGTCTCGCTGCCCTAGACTAGATACCGCCGCGTACTTGTCAAATGCGGCAACAATTACCACGCCAAAGTTGGCGTACCTGAGCCAGTCACACTGCAAGCTGTCTCTCACGTGCACGTGCCGAATGTTTTATTAAATTTTGGCCATAATCCGAAGTAAAATTAAAAAAATGAATGGTAGAAAATGCCTACGGCATTAAGTCCGCCGCTGTACAATAATGTGAGTGAAGTATAAATTAAAATTCCAGTTTGCGTAGTAAAACTGTTTAAAATTAATACTACAAGGAACAAGAAGGATACTGGGATCACATACCATCAGTAAGTATCGTATAATTTCGGTATTTCAACATAAAATAACGTGAACCCTTAACACCATTCAGTGTTGCCGCGTATACAAGAGTCAAGTTCCCCGCGGTTGAGATTTTTATAAAATGTGGATTTATTGTTTTTGTGTTTTTGTTATATTTCCTATTTCATTTATCTAACCTAGGTCTATAAATTATTTAATGTTTATCTTTGTAATCTATACACATGAGGTGTAAAAATGTTAGCTAACACTATTTCAAGCGGTGATTCTACCCATGAAACTGAACAACTTTCACCATGGAACCTGATCGAAAAATGAAAAAAAAACTACGTATGTAAAAAATAAAAAAAAGTATTAAAAATGAGGCCCAAACATTGATATGCATACCTTCCATTTTTCTAAAGAAGAAACCTACGCCTAACTTTTAATTTATTGTTCATTTTAAGCATTTTCTGAGCTATATTTATAACTTACCTAATAGACCACAGCATACAATATTTTTCCTATAACTTGGGTAACAGTTGCGGAGCTGGTAACACAATTTTTCACGCACACTAGTTGTCAATGTCAACTGACAAATGTCAAGTGACGATATCTTACACACACTACAATAATGAATTGCCGCATTCACGGAGCTATTGTTTGCATAGAGCGCGGTATCTAGTCGAGCGCCGCACTATGTGGAGAGAGGGCCTGGCCATAAATACATTTTGTAAAAATCAGCGCAGGTACTCGTATTATACCTCAAACTGTAGCTAAGAAGTTAATCTACTATATTATACATAAATTATGTATGTGGTCGGTACTGGTTTATAAAAAAGATCATCCAAACACGATCATTCCTAAACTATGACAAAACGATCTGAATTTGTATTTTTAACAAGATTATTTTCTAGCCACCTAGCAATGAAAACTATACAAGTATTATACCATTACAGAAAGCTTATACTATGTACTTTTGACTGATATGCATAAAATGCTATATATGTGTAAATATATTTACTAGAAATATTTATCTCGTGACATATCATTTTTGCGTACCTGAAACTTTCAATTAGAGTTTTGACAGTTGCCGAAATTTGCCGAAGGTCTGGAAATTATGTTATTTGATAGGAAATTTAATATTATAATAAAATAAGAAAAGAAAAGTTGCAATTTCGTTGCACAACATATGTTAATCGATTATAGCATAAAACAGTAAAAAATCCTACAAATACGTAGGTGATGCTATTTGACTACTTGCTTATTATAGATCTTATTTGTGACATTTTAATTTTGCGGTTTACGTTAAGATAATGTATCGAGTGTTTCCCACCATTTTTTAGTTCACATACATAATAAATTATCAATTATACATATCGTAAACCGCATAACCACACAATGATAATTCGTTCCTTCTACCACAATTTTGCACACGTTTCAAATAAATATTTTTATATAAAAAAGGGATTCTGAATACTCAATAATTACATACTGTTTTTCGTTCGTCATTGTCGTTACTTAAAGTGTAGTAACCTAACCATCTACCTTCTCGTAACAATGAGCGAATTCAACTGTACCAGACGTGACTTATGTCTTGTTTTAATTGAAAGTGACCGGAATTATGTTGTTGCTTTAACAAGTTATATACGGAATAATTTTACCGACTTTTCCGAGGCAAATATCGCTAAGATTGTAGCAAGTGTGCAAAAAATCTTATTACAAACTTTCGTCAACGTTACACAAAATCTGGCAGAAATAAGCAAATATTTTTAAACAAGAATAGCGTTTGGTTGGACGTCATATTTACTGTGAATCTGGAAGAACCTACTTGTGAATCCGAACCTTCGACATCGACAGGAAAGCGAGGACGCCCTTCGAAAACCTACGAAGACAGTTCCGATAGAACACAAAGACGAAAAAACAAGGAGTTGCTTGAAACATGTGGCCTTGATTTTGTACTGAATTCATATCTTCAGGGATTGAGATCTCAAGGGGAAACCGAAGAAGCTTTCATTGTCGAAATTTTACGAGTATTGCCCATGAAAAAAAAAAAGTGATATACGTCAAAATCTCCTAAACGAACCGGCACATTTAACAGCGTACTCTAAAGACGAAGCTCTCAGTATTTTCATCGAGTTGGACCTTAATATGGCACAGTATGAAAACATGAGGAGTTACTTAATCGCGAAGAATTGCTTATTATTTCCATCATACAAATCAATTCAGGAAGCTATAGGAAAGTGCTACCCAACAAGATCAAGTGTAGAAATTAATAATATTAAAGCAAAGGTGAAACTTCAAGATCTGCTGGATCACACTATTGCAAGAATTTTACAAATTGATGGTGTATACAAAGTTGGCAAAACACATTTAATGCTTTATTCTAAATGGGGCTGTGATGGTTCAAGCGGACAAAGTGAATACAAGCAAGTCTTAGTTGAAGAAAGTGAGTTAATTTCTGACACTAATTTATTTATAGCTTCATTAGTGCCTCTGAAACTTATAAATACTAATACAAATGAAACTGTGTGGGAAAACCCTGTTCCATCATCAGTAAGATTTTGTAGGCCCATTTTAATAGAGTTTTCAAAGGAGACACCTGAAAAGACAAGAAGTGTAGTTAATGAAATTGAAGCTCAAAAGGACGCTCTTACACCAACTTTAGTCAATATAAATGGAGAAGGTATCGAAATTAAACATACATTATTTTTAACCATGGTTGACGGGAAAGTGGCTCAGGTTTTGTCAGAAACTTCATCAGGTGCTGTGTGCACTATTTGTGGTGCAAGACCAACAGAGATGAATAATTTAGAAAAAGTGCAAAATAAACCCGTTGATGAAAATGCTTATGAATTTGGGTTATCGACATTGCATTGCTGGATTCGATTTATGGAGTTAATTTTACATGTATCCTATAATCTAGGCTTCGAAAAATGGTCTGCTACAACAAACGAAAACAAAGATTTGAAAAATCAAAAGAAGGCATATGTACAAAGAAGGTTCAGAGAAACTTGGTTTAAATATAGATAAACCTAAACAAGGTACTGGTAACAGCAATGACGGTAATACAGCTAGAAGGTTTTTTCAAAATTATCAGTGCAGTGCAGAAATTACTGGTGTGGACGAGGAATTGATTAAACGATTTTATGTTTTACTTCAAGTTATGTCTAGTGGAAAAGTTATTAACGCTACATAATTCGGTCAGTATGCTTTGGATACAGCACAAAGATATGTTAATAAATATATGTGGTATTATATGCCATCATCTGTCCATAAAGGCCTAATTCACGGTGAAAGCGTCATTCGGCATTATTCAGTGTTACCCCTAGGACAACTTTCCGAAGATGCGCAGGAATCAAGGAACAAAGACTATAAACGATTCAGACTTCATCATGCTAGGAAATGCTCTAGAATAGCTACAAATGAAGATGTTCTACATACACTTTTGTATACTTCGGACCCTTACATAACAAGTTTAAGAAAACCATTTAGTAAAAAGTCTGTGGAACTTATAGATGAAGCTTTAGAGTTAGTTGAATAATACAGTGTTTTTTTTTTTAGTTAAAAGTAATGGTACATAATAATAGCAGAAATCATTTTAAGAGTTTAATTTGTGTTTATTATAGCATTTAAGGTCATATTATTTAAATATAGTCATAAATTTCTGAACATTTTTCAACATTTCAAGTTTACTATTTTTTTAGACAATAAACATATGATTATATCCATTAATTGCATATTATTTAAAAGTACATTTATTCAAGAATACACATAAAAAAAATCAGCGGCAAATCTATGAAAACATGGAAGTTATGGATTTATGACCCGGAACCGACTCAATCTCCACATAGTGCGCCGCGAGACTGATCATTTATCTAAGTATAATGATTTACGTCAAAACATTCACGTTGACACGAAATCCGTATAATGCTCCACGTTTGAGTACTGACTCCCAAAATACAAGCCCTGGCTTAGTTTGGGTATTAGTTTCATTATCTCAGGTAAAAATAAATAAATATTGTATCTATGTACCAATATTCTTGTGAATGCTACTTGTGACAGTAAACTTTTTACTTTACTTTACTTCACACAGTTTAAATAGTTTATTCCGGAAGGTTATCTTTCGGAATAAACTATTTAAATAATGATGAAAACCACATCAAAATCTGTTGCGTAGTTTAGAAGAAACACGCAATCACACAGACAACCATACAAAACGACTTTAATGTATAATAATGATCGTAACCCGTTTCTCGAGCCAACACGAGAAACATTCAATCACCCAAAATGGTAACATCTAGAACAACTTTGACGGTTCTCTTTTCACATGTCGGATATCCGGCGCCGGAAATCCGCTCGCTACTTCACCGTTCACACGTCTCCGGTCGCCGTCCGGGTATTAAATATACTCTGCACTGACGCACTTTTATGTAAGTGCGGAAATCTAAAGGCCGCTGCATACTTAACGGTGTTCGGATGTGGACGGGGCGGGGACGAACCGAAGTGGTGTTATAAAAATACGGACGGTTTTATAATGCAGTGACGCGAAACTAACGTGCTAGTGAGGAGAACAAGAAAATATGGTGGCTACTTAACTCTCCGGAGCTATTTAAATTCTTATAACTGAACAGACAGCTGTGCTGTTGGGGAGTTTGTTACGCCACTTCTTCTTCTCAGCTAAAGCACTAGGAAGTGGTGAAGGGCGGGCGTTTTGGGGGCCTGTCTTATGTAAATTTGACGTTCAAAAAGTGCTGATTCTCAGCCTAGTTTTAATAAATGACTTTGATTTGATGGTAGTGACTATGTATACGCAGTGGGAGGTACTTAACCCAAGGTCACTTAATATAATTTCGAGTGACACATTCACTAAACAGTAGTCGTTTTGACTAATAAAATGAAAAGATAATATTTTTCTCCATGATATTTATTTATTTTTAAAAAAATTTGGTAATATAAGATGTAGTATTAAGGTTTCTTAAAACTATTAGACACATAAAAAATGTTAATCCTCGCAGTCTGAGCAGACGGGAATGGTATGTTCGCCACAAATTGCCTTCCTGCAGGAGTGGCATGACACTTTGGTCATCCTCGACATTTGCAGGATATCTTTGATACTGATAATCCATAAACAAAATTATTCAAAGTTGACTCACTTTACACGCGTAATCACTAAACATTAGTCTGTGAGATTAACAACTCGTCAAAACTCCGGAAGTATAATACGTGCAGACGCAATGCATGCATGAGCACGGAACTCTAAAACACTGAATTGGGTGGGTACTTATCGCGGTGGTGCGGGGGAATGCTGGAAACATGCCTAAACAGCGAATGCGTGGGGCCGTGTCGCCTGTAAGACGAATGTTTAGTGATCTAGGGTTCATCGTCACCGACGATATTATTCTCGTTTCTTGGGAGCCACGTCGCCGCGCCGTCCGACGTATGCTCTTTCGTATACATTATTCATTAAACGATGTTTCCAGGAATTGTTGTCCCGTTCCGTCCAGGTTAAAACACGTAACGTATGCAGCGACCTTAAACCGGAACGACGTACGTTTTCAAAGAAGTTTTGATAACACGGTTCGACTATACGACGAATATTTAATATGGTTCCAGGATTTGCAATTGAGAGAGTATTCATGAATTTAATATTACTAGTACAGTATACTTTTACTTGTGCTTACCAAGTGTACAACACGCTGTGAATGTGTGTGTAAGAGCACGAGCACTCGGTACCGTCCAAGGCAATGGGAACATCGGAAGTGTGTGGTGTGTGTTATGTGATGACGCTATTCGTCTTCACGCACACATTCACAGCGTGCTTTTACACTTTGTTAATACAAGTAAAGCGTGCGTCGCGTCGTGTTGTGGTTAGTATTTTATTAAGTTTCAAGTTATCTATCCCTTTTGTTGCACCTGCCATGTTTTGTCTCTGCATCACCCTGAGGTTGACTGGTACAAAACGCCTCAGGCATTAAGTCCGCCTTTGTACATTTTTTTTTTTACTTGAGCATAAAGTTTTATTAATAAATAAATAAACAATACTTAACCGAAACTTGTTGGTACTATGCAGAAGTTTTAATCAAAGATATAGCAAAAGAAAACTAAATTTTAATCAAACTAACTTGAACATTTTTTTATATTTATTTATTTATTTCATCAAACCACTTCACGAATACTGCACCTGCGTACTCATTCAAAAAATACTTAATAAAACCATACAT
Source organism: Dasypolia templi (assembly GCA_963555695.1). Lineage (NCBI taxonomy): Eukaryota > Metazoa > Arthropoda > Insecta > Lepidoptera > Noctuidae > Dasypolia > Dasypolia templi. The sequence continues at coordinate 20,886,132 of OY743156.1, read as the reverse complement.
TACAGTACAGTAAATTCATTCCCAAAACACACCATTAATTTGTTCTCATGTCAGTGAAATGTAAATTTCTTTATGCGAATTAAATGTCTTTTTCCAGAAATAATCTTGTAATAGACTTTGATAGACTGAGTTTAACATAAAATACATGTAATCCAATGATATTTTTTTTATCGGCGAGTAGCTACTTTATTAGGAACCTCTCGGAAAAAAAACTGCATTGAACTAAATGTACTATCTAAAAAAATTGGCTTTTTCAAAGTAAGCCCATCATCCAGCAGAGATAAAGATTTACTTACCCAAATAAAAAGACACAGAAATTACAACTTACTCAACCATATCCTAAAATTCCATGCTTAGAAAACCGCAAAACGTTTGAAAAACTTTGTTAGATAGAACTAAACTAGAATAAAAAGACCAGAAGGACCAGGACATCAAAATGGCTTAATCTAAGCCGTTTACTTCTCTGTTCAACAATGACGATATCTTTTATACGTCTTCACTGCTCATCCCTTCGATCCGGACTAGCAGCCACAATCGCAAATCACATTATATGGGAGCCCGGCACTGTAGATTAGACGTTAAAGTATGGATAAGGCAAGCTTTATAACGGTATTAATGTTTAAAGCTACTATGGACAGAGAATAACAGTTAGAAAATCCAATATTATGTAGTTGAATGTAAAAAAATACGTCAATCATTGAAAAAAAATAGTGAACTATTTATGAATTTCTGTCACGTCTGCAAACACAAAGCATGTGACAAAGTCAAAGTCAAAGTCAAAAGTTTATTGCGAACTAAGTGTACAATGTTGATGTTATTTTATGATAGCACTTATGACTTAGCAGCCTTTTACAAGCATTGCAATTTTATCATTCGCCTGCCCTTATCATCCTAAATTGGCATGCATAAAAAAATTATCATATCATAATTATTTCCTTATATTAGTATAATTCGTTTGATAAATTATCAAACGAACATGTAACACGTGTTTGGTCATATGCACACTAGATTAGCAACTATTTTTACTCCGCAAATACTGCCGTTTTTTGCCGGATCAGCATGATGTTGATTCTGTAAAAATCTCACCGTGACGATTTGCGTGGAGTGAGCTGTCAGAGTCATCTCGTCTTGGTCAATCCCTAGCATCAGTGGCACTGATAGCTCACTCCACGTTCATTTCACCTAAGTTTTCACTCTGGCTCGGTTTTTCTGAGCTTAATCACTAGATGTTTGAAAACAGAACATACAACAAACGAAAAACTCGAGACAAATACAAAGACTTACAAAATCGCGCTGTACAGTATTATATACCGTTGTAGTAGAGGATATTCTTTGGAATTAGCAGTCGGGTTTGAAAAAATCTTGTTGCTTTTCATAGGCTAATTCTTGAGAAGGCTATAGGCATTTTAACATTACGCTTGGACCTGAAGGAGCCGAGCAAAAAGAGAAAAGAGACAGAAAGAACGCTAAGCGAAAACGAAGTAATAGCGTGGGCGGGCGACGCGATGCGACAAGAAATATTCACGCGGACGAAGACGCTGGCAGAAGCTAGTGGAAGATAATCTTCTAAACTCGGAAATGGAATTGGAGATCAAAAACGTAAACAAAGATGCAATTTAAAATGACGACCTCAATTGTGTAGTTTGTCAAAATGTACTATAATATAGTGCTAAATATGTAGACTTATCATATACAGGTAAAATATAATAATGCACACAGTTTTCAGTTTTAAAGTGACGTAAACTACGATCCAAGAATAAAATATAACTGTTAGAAATAAAATCGTAAAAACTATTTGAATAATAAGTCAAAATCTTTAAACTAGGACTTTCATTTATTAGTTTTTATTTATAAAAGGTTTGTTTTTTCTAAACAAGAGAATCGTATCGCCCACTTGAATAATCAATTCAAGTGGGCGTCCCTTCTCGTAACCATTTTGTTTTGGTCATTCGGAGTAATACTGTCATTCGGTTTCTGACGTTCGTTGTGATTGAATGTGTCCCTCGTGAGTTTATATTTGTTATTAAGCCTTTCTTTATTATGTGTTACGTTTTTGTTTATTTTGTTATAGCGTAATATCGAGTTTTTTTATCAAATCAATTTATTAGAATGACTAGGGAAACGTTGACTACCCCTTCGACGTCACTTTGCCCGTGAAATTTTTTTGTTTACATTTCTGATCATGAATTTCATTTCCGAGTTTAAATACAGCATGTAACGAACACCCTGTCCGATCCTGAAGGGTATTATTTGGTATCGTAGTGCGTACACAAATACGTAATCATTTAATGAATACGAGATAATTATTTTTACCCAATGAAAACAATTAATTTAAAAAATTTAAAATAATCATACCAAAGGCAACACTGATCGCTCGACAGGGTTCACCAGAGTTCACCTACAGTTTCGTGTCAAAGAAGCCGCCTGAGCGCGGCGGTCCTTTGTCGCATGCCGCCAAAGAAACGTAGGACTAAAGAAATCTACGTTTTGCCTAGGCGTAGGTATCAGCTGATATTTCTGACCTTCTGACCCCGATTTCTGACCTTCTGTTTATCAAGAAACAATTATTATTGAGTTAATGTGATGTGCTTTTGGCAATGTACCCACTGTAGGTATCAGTTTATTAAAACATTTACTTGTTACATACCTCTATCTATCTAGAACATTAGTACACATTGTAACGTAATACTCGACCCTAACTACATAAAAGATGAAATTATATTTGTTACATATAATTTAATAAATGACTTATAAAATACAGGTCGGAATATAAAAATAACACAATAAGGTTCACGTGACACTGAAGTTAATAGGCTTGAATTGAAGTCCGGAGGAGGAGGTGGAGAAAAAGGGTCTTCAGGCGTCGAAGGGACACTTTAGAGTGCCAGTCTCCTTCGACAAAGCTCGACGTAAAATCTCCAGGCAGATGGTTACTCAGCAGAGTGCAGACGTAGAATTGATAGGTGTTTGTTGATAAAACCCGGACGCCGTATCCTCAGGCAGATGGTTAGTGAAACGGGTCCAGACGCAGAATCCGAGGCAGATGGTTAGTGAAATAGGTCCAGACGCGGAATCTGAGGCAGATGGGTAGTGAAATAGGTCCAGACGCGGAATCTGAGGCAGATGCTTAGTGAAATAGGTCCAGACGCGGAATCCCCATCAGGTGCTTCAGACTTTTCTTTTATAGGAAAATATTCCTTTTCCATAATTAATTTTTGATGATTTTTGAAGTTTCCAAATTGTTTTTCTTATTCTGACATCTCATCTGCCAGTCATAAAACCAGCCTGTCTGTTCAGCCACGACGTATTAAAACCTCCACGATCGAGTATTAGCGTGTCCTTATTAATTATTGTAGATGTCGAAATTCAGTTAGTAATCGGTAATTATATAGAAAATACAATATTTCAGCTAAACCTATTGATAAAAATAATTCAAGTTATATAAACCAAAAAGTAATCTTCATAGACAAAGAGAAAATTTAATGACAGTTTGACAATTGACTTGTGTCACAACAATGGAAAATGAGAAATCGTTTTAGAACGATTCGTAAAATGCTAGCAAATAAAAGGATATGATACGGGACATGAATGAATGAATGATGAACAATGTTGTAAGTATAAGTAGCATATACTATATTTCCCCAACGACCCCGAGAAAATTTTTGGCCTAGAACAAAAATTTTGCTAAGGTTAAGATTTTACAGCATTCAAAAAATCTTACATAACTCACACAAACATACCGACATCTTACGAAGTTAGGTCAGATAGGATTCACATTCAATGATCACTACGCAACCTGATAAGTCAATAACTTTAAGGCTTATTTTCGGAGTTGTAATCCGCTCTCGTCTAAAACCACTAATATGATGAAATAAAGATTTTTAACTTTAAGGCTTATTTTCAGAGTTGTAATCCGCTCTTTAGAACATATATGAAAATAGATACGATAGTTTAGTAGATAGGCTTGTTTAGGGAGTCACCAGCCGCTCCTGCATGGGCTTATTTCAAGAGTTGCAAGCCGCTCTGTAGGGTGTAATAGATAGTACATATATGTATAGGTTTGGTTGCTTAGTTACCAATGGTTTAGAGCCTATTGGTAAAGCTTCCAGTGATCAATGGGGTAGACCATAATGATCAATACAACTAGGGCTGTAGAGCCGTTAGTTGATAGAAGGGTGGTGATGAATGGGGTAGAGCCATCATCAGTTTTACAACTATGGCTGTAGAGCCTATAGTCATAGTAGAAGTAAAAGATGGTGACAAATTAATCATACTAACTTGAAGAGAGCACTTCTTAGTATAATCCGATAAGAACAGATATAAAGAAAAAAATAAAAGATAATCCTAATGGTGTAAGAACCAATGAAAGAATTGGAAAATTTATAGAGTTAATAAGCCGAAAATAACTCTATTATTAGAAGGGAAAAGATAGGGATGAGTCATGAGTATAACATGAAGTTCTTTATATTTAAAAAAAAAAACCATTTAGCTTGGTTGCCATTAGGATCCTTAAGTATATAAACTAATGGGGAATAGTTTCTGCAACACAGTGGACCTCACATATTCGGCCTTGTTTAAAAGTTCTAAGAAAATTATATGATTTAAAAAAAAATAAAGATAAAGACGATAAAAATTAATTTGGGTGTAAAAGAGGGTGGGTTATTGAGTGCAAACGACAACTCTGTAATAATAAGTCGAAAAAAATAGTTGAAGAGCCCACGACACTAGACCTATTCTGATCAGACTCCCAGATGAATAAAATAAAAAATATATTATATAAATGTGCGAGGATAGTGCAGTATTTGTAGTGGGTGTAACGTAGTGTTTAAGGTTTGTACAAACGTCCACAGAATATTCTTCTGTATCAGTCGTGAAGTGTCCCAGCAACCAACTTGGGAGTGTCCACGAGTGGATTTAAACACACCAAGCGACTGCTGGGTACGATTACCAGAGGGTAAACGTAGTGTTGTGCAAGTCTGTGGGATGCAGTGTAGAAATGTTTTGGTAGAGAGTTAGTGTACGAGATTAACGATTATAGGATATTGTCCAATAGCCGTCGTAGAGTGAGCCAAACCCCAACTTGCAAGAGACCCCGAAAGGTTTTAAGAACACTTACAAGTGAAGAATGGATGCCAATTACCAGTGGGTAAAAGGAATGTATGTAGGGGTGTAGTGTTTAGTGATGTTCAGTATGAAGGATGAGTAAGGAAGTCTTCAAGAGGAGGGCTGAGGAGGAAAAATAGGTTAATTACATAAAGTCAAAATAAGAAACCAAAAGGAAATAGAACTAGGTGATAGTTTTTTGAGAGGGGGTGAAATGGGTTCGAATTGATGAGTGGGGCGCCAAATGTAACGTAATACTCGACCCTAACTACATAAAAGATGAAATTATATTTGTTACATATAATTTAATAAATGACTTATAAAATACAGGTCGGAATATAAAAATAACACAATAAGGTTCACGTGACACTGAAGTTAATAGGCTTGAATTGAAGTCCGGAGGAGGAGGTGGAGAAAAAGGGTCTTCAGGCGTCGAAGGGACACTTTAGAGTGCCAGTCTCCTTCGACAAAGCTCGACGTAAAATCTCCAGGCAGATGGTTACTCAGCAGAGTGCAGACGTAGAATTGATAGGTGTTTGTTGATAAAACCCGGACGCCGTATCCTCAGGCAGATGGTTAGTGAAACGGGTCCAGACGCAGAATCCGAGGCAGATGGTTAGTGAAATAGGTCCAGACGCGGAATCTGAGGCAGATGGGTAGTGAAATAGGTCCAGACGCGGAATCTGAGGCAGATGCTTAGTGAAATAGGTCCAGACGCGGAATCCCCATCAGGTGCTTCAGACTTTTCTTTTATAGGAAAATATTCCTTTTCCATAATTAATTTTTGATGATTTTTGAAGTTTCCAAATTGTTTTTCTTATTCTGACATCTCATCTGCCAGTCATAAAACCAGCCTGTCTGTTCAGCCACGACGTATTAAAACCTCCACGATCGAGTATTAGCGTGTCCTTATTAATTATTGTAGATGTCGAAATTCAGTTAGTAATCGGTAATTATATAGAAAATACAATATTTCAGCTAAACCTATTGATAAAAATAATTCAAGTTATATAAACCAAAAAGTAATCTTCATAGACAAAGAGAAAATTTAATGACAGTTTGACAATTGACTTGTGTCACAACAATGGAAAATGAGAAATCGTTTTAGAACGATTCGTAAAATGCTAGCAAATAAAAGGATATGATACGGGACATGAATGAATGAATGATGAACAATGTTGTAAGTATAAGTAGCATATACTATATTTCCCCAACGACCCCGAGAAAATTTTTGGCCTAGAACAAAAATTTTGCTAAGGTTAAGATTTTACAGCATTCAAAAAATCTTACATAACTCACACAAACATACCGACATCTTACGAAGTTAGGTCAGATAGGATTCACATTCAATGATCACTACGCAACCTGATAAGTCAATAACTTTAAGGCTTATTTTCGGAGTTGTAATCCGCTCTCGTCTAAAACCACTAATATGATGAAATAAAGATTTTTAACTTTAAGGCTTATTTTCAGAGTTGTAATCCGCTCTTTAGAACATATATGAAAATAGATACGATAGTTTAGTAGATAGGCTTGTTTAGGGAGTCACCAGCCGCTCCTGCATGGGCTTATTTCAAGAGTTGCAAGCCGCTCTGTAGGGTGTAATAGATAGTACATATATGTATAGGTTTGGTTGCTTAGTTACCAATGGTTTAGAGCCTATTGGTAAAGCTTCCAGTGATCAATGGGGTAGACCATAATGATCAATACAACTAGGGCTGTAGAGCCGTTAGTTGATAGAAGGGTGGTGATGAATGGGGTAGAGCCATCATCAGTTTTACAACTATGGCTGTAGAGCCTATAGTCATAGTAGAAGTAAAAGATGGTGACAAATTAATCATACTAACTTGAAGAGAGCACTTCTTAGTATAATCCGATAAGAACAGATATAAAGAAAAAAATAAAAGATAATCCTAATGGTGTAAGAACCAATGAAAGAATTGGAAAATTTATAGAGTTAATAAGCCGAAAATAACTCTATTATTAGAAGGGAAAAGATAGGGATGAGTCATGAGTATAACATGAAGTTCTTTATATTTAAAAAAAAAAACCATTTAGCTTGGTTGCCATTAGGATCCTTAAGTATATAAACTAATGGGGAATAGTTTCTGCAACACAGTGGACCTCACATATTCGGCCTTGTTTAAAAGTTCTAAGAAAATTATATGATTTAAAAAAAAATAAAGATAAAGACGATAAAAATTAATTTGGGTGTAAAAGAGGGTGGGTTATTGAGTGCAAACGACAACTCTGTAATAATAAGTCGAAAAAAATAGTTGAAGAGCCCACGACACTAGACCTATTCTGATCAGACTCCCAGATGAATAAAATAAAAAATATATTATATAAATGTGCGAGGATAGTGCAGTATTTGTAGTGGGTGTAACGTAGTGTTTAAGGTTTGTACAAACGTCCACAGAATATTCTTCTGTATCAGTCGTGAAGTGTCCCAGCAACCAACTTGGGAGTGTCCACGAGTGGATTTAAACACACCAAGCGACTGCTGGGTACGATTACCAGAGGGTAAACGTAGTGTTGTGCAAGTCTGTGGGATGCAGTGTAGAAATGTTTTGGTAGAGAGTTAGTGTACGAGATTAACGATTATAGGATATTGTCCAATAGCCGTCGTAGAGTGAGCCAAACCCCAACTTGCAAGAGACCCCGAAAGGTTTTAAGAACACTTACAAGTGAAGAATGGATGCCAATTACCAGTGGGTAAAAGGAATGTATGTAGGGGTGTAGTGTTTAGTGATGTTCAGTATGAAGGATGAGTAAGGAAGTCTTCAAGAGGAGGGCTGAGGAGGAAAAATAGGTTAATTACATAAAGTCAAAATAAGAAACCAAAAGGAAATAGAACTAGGTGATAGTTTTTTGAGAGGGGGTGAAATGGGTTCGAATTGATGAGTGGGGCGCCAAATGTAACGTAATACTCGACCCTAACTACATAAAAGATGAAATTATATTTGTTACATATAATTTAATAAATGACTTATAAAATACAGGTCGGAATATAAAAATAACACAATAAGGTTCACGTGACACTGAAGTTAATAGGCTTGAATTGAAGTCCGGAGGAGGAGGTGGAGAAAAAGGGTCTTCAGGCGTCGAAGGGACACTTTAGAGTGCCAGTCTCCTTCGACAAAGCTCGACGTAAAATCTCCAGGCAGATGGTTACTCAGCAGAGTGCAGACGTAGAATTGATAGGTGTTTGTTGATAAAACCCGGACGCCGTATCCTCAGGCAGATGGTTAGTGAAACGGGTCCAGACGCAGAATCCGAGGCAGATGGTTAGTGAAATAGGTCCAGACGCGGAATCTGAGGCAGATGGGTAGTGAAATAGGTCCAGACGCGGAATCTGAGGCAGATGCTTAGTGAAATAGGTCCAGACGCGGAATCCCCATCAGGTGCTTCAGACTTTTCTTTTATAGGAAAATATTCCTTTTCCATAATTAATTTTTGATGATTTTTGAAGTTTCCAAATTGTTTTTCTTATTCTGACATCTCATCTGCCAGTCATAAAACCAGCCTGTCTGTTCAGCCACGACGTATTAAAACCTCCACGATCGAGTATTAGCGTGTCCTTATTAATTATTGTAGATGTCGAAATTCAGTTAGTAATCGGTAATTATATAGAAAATACAATATTTCAGCTAAACCTATTGATAAAAATAATTCAAGTTATATAAACCAAAAAGTAATCTTCATAGACAAAGAGAAAATTTAATGACAGTTTGACAATTGACTTGTGTCACAACAATGGAAAATGAGAAATCGTTTTAGAACGATTCGTAAAATGCTAGCAAATAAAAGGATATGATACGGGACATGAATGAATGAATGATGAACAATGTTGTAAGTATAAGTAGCATATACTATAACATTCGACACCTTTTTATTAAATTTGCACGTACTCTTCGCAGCGCACATGTGTACGATTTGAGTGACTCGAAAGCTTCCACAATCCGAGCTGTTACTTCGATTTCCGAATCACACATTCACTCACAAATAAAAATTAACATATTCAAATATTCCTGATTGGTATACGACATTGTTCGCGATACGATAGCGGCACGTGATACGTATGGACATTCGATCGCAAGCTATCTCCACGTGAGACTGGCGAAGTGTCCAAACAAGTAGCGACCATTCGGCTACATCAAAGGATCGAGGACTCGTTATGAGTACCTACAGCGCGGCTAGTGCAGGGCGGTGTCCTTTGAAATAAAGTAGGCAAAAAATAAAAGATTTCGCCAGCCGGTGGAGTGTTGTCAACTTATGAAAATTTACCATATTTAGTGTTACATTTCGCATGGTAACTAAAAATAAAAAAATCAATAGCTTTTGGTTTTTATGAGTTAGATTTTTTTAATTATTTTTTCTAGTACGTATGTTAAACCAGGAATACGCTTTTTTTGGATCGGACAGGGTTTTTGTTACATATTGTATATTTCATATCTGCAAATATCTACAAAGTCGCGCTCTACAGTCCCATTCATACTCTGCCGTGCAATCTAACCGAAACTACCCGTAGATCGAACTCCCGTGTCTCGCGCGTCTCGTTACGTAAGATCAATCGGCTAGCACACAATGTGACGACTTAGTTACGAGTAGCTAGGTACAGTCGACTACAAAGAGATGTATCCCCCCTAATGTTACAAAAACATCTTCCCATTGAAAGAAGTATACATACTTCGTTACAAATTATTATACACATGAAATATGACGATTATATGTGTTCACTCAATGTGCCAAATTGATATATACAGCAAGAAGGACACTGTAATGTGTACGCTCCGAAACAAATCATGGTGTTCACCTTTCGTTACTATATTATGTATACAAGCGGAGGGTCTTCTTTAGAGGGGGAATTGAATGTTAGTGCTAATACTATTCGAAGACGGCTACATAGCGTGGGCCTACGTCACAGGATCCCCGCCAGGAAGCCACTATTGACTGATTGGCACAAAGCTTTAAGATTGCAATTTGCCAATAAATACTTAAATTACGACTTTAACAAAGTTATATTTGTCGATGAAAAGACATTCACAACTAATGCAGATGGACGCGTTTCCCTATATCGAATGGATAACACTCGTTATGAGGAGAGAAATGTATTGCCTAACAGACGGAGTGGCCGATTATCATTAGGTTTTTTGGGATGGGTCTCCGCTTCAGGCCCAGGGGAATTGGTTGAAATTTCTACTCTGAATGCTAATATTTACATAGAAATGTTAAGGGATGTTCTAATCCCTACATTTAGAAATGTTTTTGGACAAGAAAAAATTATTTACTTCAAGCAAATTCTTCCATACATAACTCTAGGTTAGTTCAAAGATGGATTTACGAGCAACACAATATTGAGTTGATAAGGTTAAGTCCCAAGTCTCCTGACCTTAATATTATTGAGAACGTGTGAGGTGTTATGATCCAAAATTGGGAGCCATCTCAAGTAAGAACGATTGACAATCTAACACAACATGTCCACGAATTATGGGATTACTTTCGTGGGTCGAACTTTTGTGAGAATGCAGCAAATTCCATGAGAACTCGTTTGCAAGACGTAATCAATGCTAATGGAGGGTATACAAAATATTGAACAATTTTTTTTTTTTTTGCCGAAATGTGAAGTAGATCTACTATGTTTTTAATAAGAATATTATTTATAAGTTATGTTATTATTAGCAAGATAAAAAATAAGTTTAAATAAATGAGTTTTATGATTCGATAGTTTCTCTTTTATGAGTAGGTATACATATACAGGAATGGAAACATGTGGCGAACATAAAGTGTGGTCACATAAACAAATGACACGCCAATGACGTCATGCACGAAATGAAGGAGAAAACAAATATTTTCGTACTATTCTAAAATTTTAAAATATAATGTCGAACCTGTATAAATATCATTGTAACCAAAGACGAACACATAAATTCGTTTCAGAGCGTACACATTACAGTATCCTTCTTGCTATATACATAAATTTGGCACATTTTATTGATACATAAATCTGTCATACATCGTGTTTACAAATATTTGTAACAAACAGTGACAACATCAACAAAGGATATATATTTTTGTAACTTTCAAAGGTATACATCTCTTTGTAGTCGACTGTACCCACTACCCGGTTAAAGGGTTACGATTGGATGGTGGGAGTACCTATTGTATTTGATTTTAACAAAAGAATCCTGTAAGCGTTCGGATAGAATTATGGTTACGATGTGTCAGGTTTGGAGTTTGCTTCCCAGGCCGAGATGTATGTACATATGAACACTTTGTTAGAGGGAATGGAGAAAATTATGGGAATTAAGTTCAGAATTTGTTCGTGGCCGCCAATGTTTGCAGCTGACATGAACTAAAGATGAGGGAATGATAGGTCAGGTGCTTTGTGGGGGTTTATTCTGCACCAACAAAACGCACATTAAAAATTAAAAGACATAAAATACACGCACAAAGTAGCCAAAAGCCTCGTATCCAACCAATTAAAACTTTGACAATTTGTCCATTGCTTGATGTCAGGGCCAGGGATATAGACAATTTAGATTATGTTATTAAAAATATGATCAAAATTATCATCATCATTTCAGCCGAAAAACGTCCACAGCTGGACATAGGCCTCCCCCAAGCATCGCCACTTCGAACAGTTCTGCGCTTCCCGCATCCAGCGGATTCATGCGGCCTTCGCAAGGTCATCGGTCCACCTTGTGGGAGGCCTTCCAACGCTGCGTCTTCCGGTACGCGGTCGCCACTCCAGAACCTTTCGGCCCCATCGGCCATCTGTTCTGCGAGCAATGTGCCCTGCCCACTGCCACTTAAGTTTGGCAATCCTTCGGGCTATGTCGGTTACTTTGGTTCTCCTGCGGATCTCTTCTTTGCTGATTCGATCACGTAGGTAAACTCCAACATAGCCCTCTCCATTGCCCTTTGGGTGGCTTTAAGCTTTCTGATAAGGCACATTGGGAGCGACCACGTTTCAGTGCCATAGGTCATCACTGGTAACACGCACTGGTCAAAGATTTGGGACACAGCGGTGTCATCAATATCACTTGGGATCCAGAGATCCCATGCGTCACTCAATCTGGAAACTTGCCATCGGCAATCGAGCGGTTGGATCAAAATTACTCTAATGGAAATTCCGTTCTGAGGTGGACCAGACTGTATCAGTCTGCTGTCAAAAAACGTACATTGGGGTACAGACTGAATAAGTCTGGTTCGGACTCATGTCTGTTTTGACGTTATTTATTATTAATATTCTGTGTTTAAGCATTTAAACTTGCACAGAGTGTACTAACTCCCATGTCGTTTTCATCACACGCGCCGTTTTCCCGCCAGACCACACCGAAGTAGCTCCCCCAATGCGCGCAATTGGCCAAAATGGCCACCACCTCGCAACGGAGCGGCGTTGAAATTGGTGAATTGAAATCATCAGTTGCACAATGAACACGATGTAAAATAAATTTAATGCATCTGAGTTGCCATCTCCTAAAAGTCTCACAACGCAGTTGAAATATGTTTTTACCACAACACAGGGACATTACAAAGTTCCATACCGTGTGTCGTATGTTTGTAAGTATATTTTCGTATTGTACGTTTATATTTAATACTCACAACACATACCCTACACCTACTCTCTATATACACGCACGCACACAGCCTACATTCACTCACTACACAATTAGAACATTGCTTTGTTTTTATGTATTTCGTTTTCTCTTCTACTCTTACACACTATCGCAGGTATGCCGGAAGAGATTTCTTTAGAAAAAAGCATCCCACCAAAAGATTCTGTAAATAACTAGCCAAGTCTCGATGGAGCTGTTTGTTTAACTCTAAAAAGTAATGAAATCAAGTCAAAGTCGTACCAAGTCTACGGTTCATTACTGCGATTTCATTATTATAGTTAATGTTGCGGGACTTGGCCGTTGAACATTCTATGATTAGAAGTCCGTCTGTACTGGAAATAATTTTTATTTTTATAGGCGAGCCTGAAACCAACAGTGGTTTCAGGCTCGCCTATACATAAGTATTATTGAAATACGCAGCTTTATCAAGCCTACAATTGACTGGTTATTGAATCAACGTTTTCCAAGTGGCAATTTTCCATCGTCAATGGGTAGCGGTTCTGGCGTCAGATTGGTGCAATGGTGTCCTGGAGCACCTGGTTTTGTACCCTTGTGTACCCTTCAACGGCCAAGTCACACAACATTAACTATAATAAAGAAATCGCAGTAAGGAACCTTGGACTTGGCACGACTTTGTCTAGATTTCATTACTTTTTAGAGATAAACAAGCAGCTCCATCGAGACTTGGCTACTTTTTTACACAATATTTTTGGTGGGCTTTCACTTCTTTTTGTAGAAACGTGGGCAAAGCAGAAGGGGAGGCATTTGCCCGGCAGTGGGACGCTATAGGCTAGATTAAATTCGAGGATGTGTCCCACTACGCTGGGTTTTTGCAAAGACAGTCGATTAATTTATGTACCAATAGTAGAAGGGGGCATTACCATATCTCTAATACAGCTGAGACCAGCTGAGGGTTCTTCATCAGATACTTTAGACCTTCGACATTTGACATCAAATGAAGCGGCCCACAAAGTTTAATATTTTTGTAAAAGCGGTATGTCGATCTCTAATAGTTTGGTTGGGCTCTTGTGTTTTCTAATCAGGGTCACCAGGTACTCCAGATCTTCGATTATCCTAGTTTTTATAGTTTTACCTTTATGTGGCCATTAAACCCTAACTCTGTACCAAATTTCAGCTGTCTGAGTTTATGGGAAGTACTAGTTCTATTCTGATGATCATGAGTGAGTGAGTGTCATAAATGCGAAACTTTGTTTCGCTTAACTTCGGACCTAAATGACCTACAGACTTGAAATTTTGGATTTTAAGTATGTGGTTATAGCTTACTTTATGACAAAAATTTCTGCGTTCTGGTCTTATCCAGAGGTTCTCAAATAGGGGCTTGAAAATGCGGCTAAATGGTTCCAGTAAAGGATGGTACGGCAGTGTTTGCTTCGCGCTCGGCTTGGCGGCCTCCTCACCTTCGTTCGTATTTTTCGATTCCTTTCTTCTTTTCTAATTATATGTGTGTACATAAATGGTTAAATAAATAAATAACATCAACGATCAGGTCGAGGTGTACTTATAATACAACTTCATTTTGCAAGTTATCGTAAAAGTCCCAAGCAATAAGGGGCTATATGCCATCAACCGGGCTCAAATCTAGACTCCGGGCTGCTACTGAAAAATTCCAGATGTAAAAATCCCCATTACACTTTGCCCGACCTGGGAATAGAACCCAGGAGCTCATACTCATGCATGCATTAGACCAACGAGCCATGACAATGCTGAGTTATCATTTGGTAAAATCATCGCGGTTTGATGCCCATAATTATATTCATCGTTTACGACAGTATGCGACTGTTTGCTGCTGGTTCTTCCCCATGGGTTTCAATATAAATATAATGTATAAATCATTTAATTCAGTCAACAAATACCCATATCATAAATATCTTTTAATTATATAGACTAACATACATAATTCTAAAACCACAAAAACACAACACAGTACACTTGGGAGTTTGGTCAACTCCAATCTCCCAACTCCAAAAACGAAACCATGGAATCTTACAAATAATTCGTTAACTTGTGATAAATATAATTATTAAGGATTTTTAGCATTATTAGACGCGGACACTAGACTAACGTTTCCAAGTGTTTTGGTTTGAGTTCTAATTACGAAATTAATTCCTTACGTTTTTGGGTTTAAAAAAAGCTTTTTTTCAATTTTCATCATAGAAACTTCTTTTACAAAAAGCTCAAAACTTAAGTATCTGTCTTTTATTACACAACCGTCGTTTAGTAATAAAAGTGAACCTTCTGTACAATCACGTTCGTGTTAGAACTAACAAAACTGCACTCAACCAGATATAACTGCAACGAGGGCAGTCCGAACCGCTTCAAACTGGAATGAACTGACTAGTTTGAGCTGGTTTGGCACAAAAGTTCTTTTTGTTTGTTCAAGTTCAGCTGTTTTGTGGCCTGCTGGCGACCCTGCTCTCATTTGCTGATCGATTCACGGTGAACAATGGATCATATTGATGAGGGTTTTTAACGTAGGTTATTTTTTTACGTGTATTCATCACGTCAATGCGGGCTGTGTTATTTATTGCTTTATTTAACAATTCATGTACACACATGTAAAGAGACAAGAAAAGGATCAGAAAAATCGGTACAAAGGTGATGTTTACTTCTTAAGATTCACAGCATACCTGCAATAGGAAAGTCGCAAAAGAGATGTAGATAGCGTGTAGAAAAGTAAAAGAGAAAATAAAATACATAAAATCCTAAACGAATCACTTAGAAAATAAAACAAATGTATGAAAACATACTTACATACAAACATACGTGCATAGAAACTTCATAAATAAATATCGTTAGTATGCAAATAATTATAATGCAATTCAATTAATAAACACGCAACTATGACATAGTGGTAAGATAGTTTTCTTTCAATCTTTTTTGTAAAACTGCAACTGTTTGTCAATTGACTTTATGGAGCTAATTATTCCGATTTGTTTTCTCTAATTGTTATAGCAAATCAGATTGCATGAAATGATTACATGAAATGATCTAATAAAAAGATGCAAGACTTGCAGTAACACGTGGTTACTGCAAGTCTTGCATCTTTTTATTAACTTGAAGATTCATGCTTTTTTAACAATGTATATTGTACAAGTCAACATCATTAAGTTGACTTGTACAATATACATTGATACCTACTCTGTACTCAATCATATTCTTGACAATAAATAATTCTTATTCATTATCATGGCGCTGTAGACACCCAATTTAAGGACACCGTACTACCTGACCACAATAGGAATGTTGTTGTAATCACGAAGAACCTGCTTCTCAGAGAGGTTGGTGTTGATGTCATATTCGAACAGGAGGATACCTAGTACAGACCATTGCGTATCCTAAAGTTAACGATATCCTATATGTTTACAGATTTTCCAGCTATACACTATGAAGTGACCCAGAGTATCACGCAATCAATAATAGTAATGTTTACTTCATAGGACCGATTTTTTTATCTTCAAATATTTTCTGTGGAATAATTACTAAATCGACATCTACTTTGACTGAATTTAGATTTTCAACACAAGTGTCGGTAACACTGTTATTATACACCAAAGTATCACCAAAACTCCGTGTATGTCGTTATTTAGCCTCAGGCGTGACATATTTACTTATCATCTCCTTCATACATCGGCCTCTCCTTCATTCAATTACAATGCACTGATGTGTGTGGGCGAGAATATTACGATTAGTACAATCTTGCCATTTTTTACTAACTTAGTACTTGTTCGATACCGCTTGTCATAATAGTTTTGAATACTCATCGATAGCCCATAATCAGCTGTTTTATCTGTAAACACTCACAGTGAAAACTTGAAATGAGCTTAAAGTGAGATGGCAAGAGTGTCAATCTCTATCAATAAGTGGAATTCTCCTTCAAGCTTACTTTACCTAAGTATTCACGGTGAGATTTTACAGAATAGATACGTGGAATTCTTTCACTAGCTTGTAACGGGGTCTTCATTTTGCTTACATTTCTTGTGAAAGTCTTTTCTTGCTCTTAAAAAATAACTTTATTGAGTTCAGAAAAATACACAGTACAAGTTAATATTAAAACTAATAACAGATAAAATAGGAGCCTATGGTGAAAGTTTTTAGATATGCCCTGGACCCCACATTAGGATAGGACCTAGGACCCTCTTTGTTAAAAAAATTAGATGAATAAATAATTGCTTTTTGTGTTAAATCTATTTTTATTCTTACAATCTTAGTATGAATTTCCCTAAGCAGTGTTTGTTCCTTGTTCTTGTTGTGATTATTTAAAATAGTCGATATTTCGAAAATTTATCCACTGGCTGTCAACGTTTGAAATTTTGTTTGAATACATCGATCCGGGGAGTTTACTGTTTCATATTTACAAGATTTGTAACCACTACTCAGAGATATGAGCAACGTCCACTACACACTGGCGCCATTAATGTCTCCTTTTTCTTGACAAATTGTGGAAGCAGAATCGACGACGAAAACACTTGCTCCAGACATGAAACATAATACTACAAACTTTACTTCATACATATTTAACCCTAATTGCTTTAGGTACACTATCGTTTGAAAACCATTTGTATTGTCGTATTGATTGGTTGGTTACTTATAATCTCATGTTGTTAACATTCTAAGTGGAAATTTGCTAGCTCAATAACTATCTGAAATAATATTATGTCTTTCTGTAAATAAATTTAATAGCTTATTATTTTCCTACACTCCATATTCATCTTTCATAAGCTTTTCTTAAACTATATTTGTTCTTTTTTTTGTTGCTTACTGTCTTACTGTCCTACCTTCTCTTCTCCTAAGCTCTCAACTCATTTAGATTCCTCATACACTTGGCTGTTTCTTGTCACATTCCAATTGCCATTTGGGGTAATGACAATAAATATAACGAAATATTTTGTAAGTATAAGTCTACTCAACAAATATTAAGCGAGCTCTTTCAGGAGGCCTGTGGGTTGGTGACAAACAATCTCAAATATAGTTGTGCTCCCACTCCACCACCTCATATGTCACGGCATGTTGTTCCTGCCGCTTCACCCATTTTAACTCATACTCTAGAAACTATAAATCCCACTCAAAGTAATGTTTATGCATATTCTGATAGATTAGGAGCATATTCTGATAGGTTTGTTTTGGATCATTGTTAAATAACCGTTCTAAATAAACCATAATTAATTGTCGTTACCATAACCTGCATTTTAATGAGCTTGTTCTTAAATTAAAACATACACAAGTGAATGAGCAGAGTACCTGGATAAAATTCTACACTTCCTTGCACCACTTTAATTTAGTATCTCGCATCATGTGACCTGAGGCATTATAGAACCTAATTCCAGAACAGATCGGTAATACGCAAACACCAATGAGATTTGCAAACACGAACTAGTTAACATTTAAAACACCGTTCTTCAATCGTTCACTGCATCACCGACCAGGTGCAGTACACAGCCTTGTCCCAATTACCTGGAAAATCATATTAGTCAACTTGAGTTTAATACTTTATAGGCTCTGATATTAATAATGCTTTTACAATTATACGCAAAAGATATTTGAAGGCTCGTGGCATTTGTTTATTTTAGAAGTTCTTAAGCGACTTATTATACGCAAAAGATATTTGCAGGCTCGTGGTATTTTTGTTTATTTTAGAAGTTGTTAAGCGACTTATTATTAGCAAAATATATTTGCAGGCTCGTGGTATTTTTGTTTACTTTAGAAGTTTTTAAGCGTTTTAGAAAAAGATTTGGTTCTCATTTTTTTTTTTGTATGTACATTACGCGAGATCATCTCAATACGTATGTTTTCCACTTAGTTTATATGGACGATCTTATATTAATAAATTCCTGTCATTGTTATTTACATACCAAGTAGTGGTATACGATTCTCAAAATGCAAACAATCATAAATTTCAATTCAATTCTTCTTTTGTTTTATTTGTTTTAAAAACCTTACTAAAACAAATCCAATCGACTTTCGACAAAAACACTTCAAACTGAAAAATAACTTTAATTTCGGAAGTCGGTGGCAAAAAAAAGAAAACAAAAACACCGATTTCCAAAATTAAAGTTAACTTTCATATCCAATTTTTTTTAAAGCAGTTTTTTTTTTGGTTGTATTTTATGTATATATGTATTTATCCTCGTTCTGTTGAGCGCATCAACTATGGGTATTTTATTCGAAGAGCCAGTTAGGTTATAACAAAAGTTACGTAGATGTACACGATGTATGTGTCACGTTTACGAACGCTTAACGGTGTGGACGTGTGTCGGTTGTCCTCGCTGCACTTTGTCACTAATTTTTGTGATTGGTTACTCAAGTAAATTCTGATTCCTTGTCTTACTTACCGATCCCTTACCTGTGGTTCACGCCCACTAGGCGGTCATAGACAGAGATACCAATAAGTTTGGAAGTGTATCACTAAATTGCCATTGGAAGTGTAGATGTGATTCGTTGGATTCGAACCCGTGCCCGGTGAAGTGGTGGAGGTGCATGCTGAGCGTGTTGCCTACGCGCCATCAAGGCAAGTGCCAGCTGTGTTCAAATTGCGATCCGCTCCGCGCGGCTGACGTCACTGCTACGTTTGCTACGATCGTCTGCTACGTTTCGGCTACAAGCATCGCATCGGCTACGCCCTCGGTCAAACAACCTACAGCGCGCCACTCGCAACGATTTATGATTACTGGTTGAGTGTATAATATTATTGTGGTTACTTATTATTCTATAACTCATTTAGGAAAAATGTCTGGAGTACAGCGCACCCCGCCCAAAACTCCAATAACTCGGACAATTAACCCGATCTCAATCGTAACTCAATCGGAGCCTGACATCAGCACGGCAATCAGTATGAGCGAAAATGTAAACATGAATAGATTTAATAAACGTTCCCGAGATGCGGACCTTAAATCTGCGGTTGACATTTCGCCGCAAAGTGTTGTTTTTACTTCCCCGCAAGAGCTTCAGGATACGCTTCATGGGTGGAAGGAGGTCAGACTGCGGCTATGACCAAACTATTGACCGAAATTGGTGTAATAAAAACCCAAAATACTCAGATACAAGTATCAAATGTAGAAATACGCAAATCCAATGAAGAGATTGTGCAATCGATGACTTTCATAAATCTTCAATTCGAAGAATTCAAAAAAGAAATCGAGGATCTTAAGAAAGTCCGTCAAGAACAAAGCCATTATATAGAAAATTTGGAAAGAAAAATTCAGGACTTGCAGCAAAAGTCAAGGTCGTCGGGTATCGAGATTAGAAACATACCACAATCCGATTCGGAGTCCAGTGGCAGTCTTGTTAAAACTGTCTGCAATCTCGGTAAAACCGTGGGGGTTCAAATTACAGAATCTGAGCTCCGGGATATCTACCGCCTCCCTGGGAAATCATCTACAACTACCATCACCCCACGACCGATTATAGCGGAATTTTCTACCGTCCAAAAAAAAGAGACCCTGCTATCGGCCGTCCGATCGTATAATAAAGACAAGGGAAAGGACAATAAAGTAAATACTGTGCTCATCGGCATTCCAGGAGTACGCCAGCCTGTGTACATTGCGGAACAACTTCCTTCCAACACAAAAAAGCTCTTCTACTTGGCACGACAGTTTGCCAAAGACCACGCATTTAAGTTTTGCTGGATATCAAACGGCAATATATTCCTAAGAAAAATAGAAGGTGCAAAACAAATACTCGTGAACACGGAAAAATGTCTCCTGGATGTCAAAATCGTAACTATCTGACTATCTGAAATACCTAATAACTGTATTAATTATGTCTTTAGATATAGGCAAACTTGTGTAACTACAATTAGTATAATAAGTTTAATATACACACACTCATTCTTACGCACCCTATACAAATATCTATTACGCAACTCACGTCTACACAATCACCTTATATTTTTATTACATATAAATAAGCAATGTTCTTCCGTTTTTGAGCTCATTCATATAATGCCCCCATTCAAAATGCATTCAACTGTGTCACGACATGTAATTTCTGTTGTACTCCAATGGCTATCATAAATGATATTAACAGCGAACTAGACTCGCTAAATGTAGGTAGCTCTTTCACCTGCAGTCCAGAGGACTGTGTTAAGTTTCTAAACAATACCGACAGCAACTTAAATATTATACACTTAAACATACGTAGTATAAACAAAAATTTTGATCAACTGCAAGTCCTACTTCACATTACAAAAATCTCATTTGATGTCATAATCTTGACCGAATGTTGGCTCAGTAAGGTTAGTAATTTACCGGTGCTGCAGGGTTTTCAATCTTATTTCACAGAAACAAATTCCAACCAGAACGATGGAATAGTCATATACACAAAGCTGGGCCTGCAAGTCTCCGCCTGGGAACCTAGCTTTTTGGGTGGCAACTGTCTCGTCTGCCAAATAGACAAAAAAATTGCCATAGTTGTTGTCTATCGCTCTCCATCATATAACTCTAAGGACAGTTTTGACAAGTTCTTAGAAAGTCTAAATAGTATTTACAGCAAACTTTCCTCATGGCAGAACGTCGCCCTCATTGGCGACTTAAATATAGATATAAAACAGAATAGTAGTAATGACCGAAGCGTTGACTATATGATACTTAACACATCTCACGGGCTCCTGCCGACCCATTTGTTTCCCACTAGGCTTGAAAATTGTATTGATCATGCTTTCGTGAAAACTAAGTTACCCATCACCACATTAGTTCTGGATTCCCATATCACGGATCATAAACCGCTCCTACTTAGTATTGCTAACACCAATCCCAAACGTGAAACTGGTCGCATTTCTAATTCCTTGAACTACGCCGCAATTAAGCTAGAACTAGAAAACATGGACTTCACAGTCATTTATGATACTGACGACCCTAACACCGCTATGAACACTTTTATAACAATGGTAACGTCAGTTATTGTCAAACATACGACGCAAATTATTATCCCGAGGAAAACCAGGATTATTAAACCCTGGATTACCCCTGGACTTTTGAAGTGTATTTTAAATCGTGACAAGCTGCACGCGGGATGTAATAAAGAACCTAATAACATTATACTCAAAACTACGTATACGCGCTATCGTAACTTTTGTAATGCCCTACTACGTAAGATAAAGATTACCTACGAAAAAAATGAAATTGAAAAAGCAAAAACTAATCCTAAAGCTCTTTGGAAAACAATTAAAGAAATTACAAACACAAGTAAAGTTAAAACTAGCCCGGTTGAGCTATTAAAAGTATCTGATAACCCTAAATCCTCCATAAATGCAGTGTGCAAATTCTTCACTAATGTAGGGAAAAGTATGGCCGCTAACATCATATCTCAGCGCCAAATCTCCTACAATCAGTCTAGCAGTGAAGTTTCTATAATCAGTGACAACACCTCGCTCTCCACTGTCAATTCCCTAGCGTTACTAGAGGTTGATGAAACTGAAGTGGAATCCCTAATTCTGCAATTACGCAATGACTGTGCATTGGGCTGGGATGGTATATCGCCCTTATTATTAAAAATGTGCCGGCAGACAGTAACACAGCCTTTAACGCACATCTTCAATCTTTGTCTACAAATGGGTGTGTTTCCTGATGCACTTAAAAGAGCTATCATCCATCCAATCCATAAGGCGGGGAACAGAGGTTGTGTCAACAACTACAGACCCATCTCGGTTCTGACAGCTCTCTCCAAGATACTTGAAAGGATTCTTAGCCGCCGTCTGAATAATTTCTTGGACAAGTACCAGATCATAGCCAATAACCAATACGGTTTTCGTGCTGGAGTCTCAACCGAAGATGCAGTCCTGGACTTGACGCAGTTGGTTGCTGGGAACCTGGACAATAAAACTAAATGTCTTGGTATATTCCTAGATCTTTCGAAGGCATTCGACACAGTCTCTGTTCCCTTACTTTTCTCTAAATTGGAACAGATTGGTATAAGAGGCATCGCTCTTCAAATCTTTAAGGATTATCTCACCAATCGAACCCAAATCACTAAAATAGGTAACCTCCTTAGTGATGAGGAACTGATCTCTCACGGAGTGCCACAGGGAAGCATCTTGGGTCCCATTTTATTTCTCATCTACGTAAATGATTTATGCAGAATGACCCTACCTGATACTAAAATCTTTGCATATGCTGATGACACCGTTATTATAGTTGATGGGTCAAGGTGGGATAGCGTTAAAAATAGCGCAGAATCAGCACTTACCAAAGTAATAACATGGCTTAACCTAAATCTGCTAACGCTTAACTTTGACAAGACGTCCTATATGCCTTTCTCTATTCGCCAGAATACCGCTCCTGACTTTACATTCTCGATAATAGCCCACACCTGCTCACGGCTATCATCTCCGTGTCAATTTCGAATACTTACGAGAACCGAGAATGTTAAATATCTTGGTGTACAAATTGACGCGGGGTTACGGTGGGATAAACAGATAAATGCCTTGACCTCCAGGACTATGAGACTGATACACATTTTTAAGTCTCTTCGAGAGTCGGCTAACCCTGACACTCTGAAAATGGTATTCTATGCTCTGTGTCAATCCGTAGTTGGGTATTGTATCACGGTATGGGGTGGCGCAACTAAAACCAGTTTGATAAAAGTTGAAAGGGCACAGAGAGCTATATTAAAAGTAATGCTACGTAAGCCGTTCCGCTATCCTACAACACAATTGTACTCGGAATGTAAGGTGCTTACTGTCCGTCAGCTCTTTGTGCTCCGATCGGTACTTAAAAGACACGCTTGCGTCCCTCCCTCTGATCCAAACAAACGTACCAACATTCCCCCAGGCACTCAGCATAAAACGTCGTTCGCCAGACACCAATACCAAACACTTAGCGCATATATTTACAAAAAAACTCACATAGGCCTCAACATCCGCGACCTCAATAAATATCAAGTAAAGTCTAAGGTGACAGAATGGCTACTTCAACAAGACTATTTACAAACCGAGTCCCTACTTACATATATTGCTTAATAATAATAATAACAACTATTTATCGCTGCACACTCATAATTACACTCTCCATACACATGGGTGTGCAGTTACATACATTCACACACTCTCCTACATTCTTGAGTTGCACTCCCCTCTCCTCGTTTTTACCGTTATTATATGTTTAGGAAAAATACATACTACATACAAGTAAGATACATACAAAAGTGAGACAATATTAATAAACATCCACAGCAACTGACACACTTCACAAGTTCCTGTTTATTTTAGATACCTTATAGCTGATCACTGTCTCTTAAGATACAGGTCGCCCTAGTTTAAGAGGCAGGGCTCACCCTTTTTTTTTTGTACAGACCTTGTGGTTACAAAGTAATGATGTAATACCTGTCTTTACTCTTATGCCAACCAGTTGTAACCCATCTTTTACCTATTTTTATTTTAAACTACACATGTATTTTTCGTCTGTAACTTATTTAAATAAATAAAATTTTATTATTTATTATTAAGATGTGTACAAAACTAATACTTTAGAAGTCTTCTTTTTTTATATTGTAACGAACTTGTTGGACGAGTTTATATTCAAATAACTTTATATTTAAATAATATGAGATAACGGTCATAGAAAAATAAAACGTACGTACATGTCATTCATGCAATAAAGAATTGAATGTAAATGATTAATGATTTTATTATCTGAGTAACTAAGTGTGTACAGATACTTTACACGTCCGAAATAAGTTATGTTTTAAAACTAGATGAGTACGGTGTTTCCTATCAAACTCAAAGCATAGCATATATTTCAAAATAAACTAATTACAGGCGCCTTTGAATTGTCAAGGGGTCGGCCAGTCTGAAAGATGAAGCCCATTCCAAAGCATAGTATGTATTTACCTATGGAGACAAACGGGCAAGAAACTCCACAGACACCCTTTTAACTAAATATAAAAATGTTACATAAAATTTGTGTTATCATTCCTGTTGAAATTATACATCATTATGAAAAATTAAAAACATTCAAAACAACGACAAAAAAAAACTATTTAAAAATTAAAATAAGCCGTGGCTGCCAAGCGAAGACCAGTCCTTCTGACTTCGCCCGTTCCCGAACATGACGTATGGATAGCACCATTGAGCTCAACCATTTTGAAGGGAGCATAATGATCCAACACACACGCCACCATCATCGAAACATTTGAGTGAGCATGACATGCTCTCAGCCGCCAGGGCACATTCAAGTCAATGAAAGACGTAAATGGTAGCTTTATAATAGGTACAGTAGCGCTCAAAAGTCCTTAAGAAATCTAACAAAGCAATAGATTGACGGTTCGGTTTCCCTTACGACCTTCTTCGATAAGTTGTTTATATACTATAGACACGCACACACACTCACTTTGTCTGTAATTGATAGTATTTTATAATTTCAACTAACGTAATAAATGACATGCTAGCTTAGTCGTTACCGTGCTTGGGTAGGAGCGATTACGGCAAGCCGTGAGTTCGAATCTCACCTGCGCCTGCGGATTAAGCATGATGTTATTTTCAAATAATATATATTTGTAGTTTTTGCTATGTTGTTAATAGTAAATAAAATTAACAATTTTTGTTTGTTTTAATCAAATTACTTCATACTTATCTCGTTTGATACTTGTTCACCTTGCTTACATATATTAGGTTGGGGGAAAAGTTTTTTCGCATTATAGTAGTTATGAACTTGTAATAAAATCTCTTTGGCTATTGTACTATTT
The DNA here is from genome assembly GCA_963555695.1 of Dasypolia templi. Taxonomy (NCBI): domain Eukaryota; kingdom Metazoa; phylum Arthropoda; class Insecta; order Lepidoptera; family Noctuidae; genus Dasypolia; species Dasypolia templi. The sequence goes on along the minus strand of OY743156.1, from coordinate 20,860,711 downwards.
GTATCTGGCCGGTTTTGGTATCATTGAAAGTTAAAATTCCAAATTCAAATTAGGAAAATGTGTGATTTTTATTTGTTTTTCGTACTGTCAAGATGAGTGAATCGAATGAAGAAATTCGATACATTTTAAAATTTTACTACAAAAAAGGTAAAAATGCAGCGCAAGCCGCGAAAAAAATTTGCTTTGTTTATGGACCTAGTGCAGTGTCTGTGAGAGTACCACAAATTTGGTTTAAGCGTTTTCAATCCGGAAATTTTGATGTCAAAGATGCACGTCGCTCTGGTCGCCCTATTACGGATAAAATGGATGCCATTTTTGAAAAAATGGACCAAGATCGGCATATCAGTAGTTACGACGTAGATGAAGAACTGGGACCTGGAACTGGGACCACAAAACAGTTTTGGCAAATTTGAGAAAAAACTGGGTACACAAAAAAGCTCGATATTTGGGTACCTCACGAGCTCACTGAAAGAAACCTCATGAACCGTGTGCTCATTTGTGATTCTTTATTACGACGTAATGAAATTGAACCATTTTTGAAGAAGCTGATAACTGGCGAAAAGTGGATCACGTACGACAATAACGTGCGAAAAAGGTCGTGGTCAAAGGCCGGTCAGGCTTCACAGACTGTGGCGAAACCCGGGTTAACTCACAACAAGGTGATGCTGTGTATGTGGTGGGATTGGAAGGGCATTATTCATTATGAGCTGTTACCACCAGGCAGGACCATCGATTCTAAACTCTACTGCAAACAACTGATGAGATTAAAGCAAGAAGTTGAGAGAAAGCGGCCGGAATTCATCAACAGAAGGTTTTTCATCATGATAACGTTCGACCTCACACATCTTTAGCCACTCAACAAAAATTAAGATTGTTTGGCTGGGAGGTGTTAATGCATCCGCCGTATAGTCCTGACCTAGCACCTTCAGATTTCCATCTGTTTCGGTCTCTTCAGAATTCTTTAGGCAGTGTCAGGTTAACATCACGAGAGGACTGCCAAAACCACTTGTCGCGGTATTTTGATCAGAACCTTGTGTTATCCATTGAGAATTAGAATTTTAAGGATTTCAGGACTAACGCGATCTCGGGATACGCGTTGAGGATTTCTAAAAGGCGACGAGGGTTGCCGTTTGCAGCAACGATTTCGTCAGCCATTTTGTCCGCGTCGGTGGAATAGAGGCGCTGTCGTGGCCCGGGGCTCTTTGCGGTGCAACCGGTGGAGCCGTAAAGGCCGCGGTGGTTGCCGAAGGCGCTGGGATGGCGGCAGCCATCAGCGCTGGAACTTCAGCGGGTTAAGCGGGTTTGGAGGGCACCGAAGCTGCGGGAGCTTTGAGGTGGGAAAGGTTTGCCCAGGGAGAGGGCCTTTGAGGACTAAGCCCCTCCGGCATCTGCGCGGAGGGAAGCTTCCCCCAGGGGCTTTCCCTGTGCTGGCGGTCACTCGCGCGTTTCGCGAGTTTCGGAGAGGAGGACTTTGGGGCTTTCGGACAGCCCCGGTAATTTACTGGGTGACTGGATTGGCCGCAGAGGACGCAGCTCGGCGGCTCTGCATATTGCTCCCTATCTTTAGGGCGAGAGCAGTCGGCGGTGCCATGCTCACCTAGACACTTGACGCATCTAGGGGTCGCATAGCAGTTGGACTGCGAGTGACCGTACAATTGGCAGCTATGACACTGACCAATCAAGTTGGCTCGGTAGGGCTTCTCAATGGAAATGCCTGAGAGCTAGCAAACCGACTTCACCTTGAAGATCGGGTGGTGAACTTCCGTGGGGTCACAGATGACCAGGACCATGTCGTACACAAGGCTCTGTCTCGCTTTATGCAAGCGATGGACGGCGGATACGGGAACGCCTTGTGCGATAAGGTCGTTCTTAATCTCCTCGGTGGAGATTTCCTGTGGTACGCGCCGACGCGAGTGGGGTTTTCTCCGGAAGGGAGTAAGTATGAAAGGGGTAGTTCCTTTCACGCAGGGCGCGGGAGAGATCCCTAAAGTCCGCAGACGTGGGGACGGTAACTTTGATCCCCTGGAGGGTGGATCGGACGTTAGTGCAGTTGATCTTGCGATCAACACACATCCTAGGAATTTCGGTCCATTTTGACTTGTCTTGGACGTAAATCGGGACTTTTGCTTCCTCGCGGTAGGAGCGGGAGGACAATTCATGAGGCTGGTGGGGCGACTGGCCGGCGGTGGAGGGGTGGGAGGGGAGCTGGACGAGAGGGTATCCTCGTTTTTGGGCCTTGGTGGTCAGGCCAGCGGGGGAGGAGGATTTAACCTTCCTCTTCTTGCCTCACTTTCCGATGCCTTGTTCGGATGCTGGTGGCGATAACGGGCTCTCCAGTGCGTCACTACATTCCACAAGTGAGCCCTGAGACGGAGTGGGGGTGGAGCGTTGGCGTCTTTTGGCGCCATATTTCGCCAAGAACTCGGGGTCCTTAAAAAGGACCTCTCTGAAGAACGCCAAAATAAAGGTGTCCTCCATGGTCGGAGGAGGAGCTAATTTAGGGAGGGAATGGTGGAAATTTGTTCTCACGTAGCCTAAACCCTATACCTATCTCCCCGGGTGGATGGGCCCGGGGATGTGTGACCCTCTCTGTCGGGTGTAGATGAGCTGCGCACGGCCGTTTAATCGCTTAAATAACCCAACGCACAGTCACGCGTCGCCAGCCGACTGTTACATTATTTGAACAATAAGGCGGTAGTTAACAAAAAAATACGTTATCTTAAATGTGAAACGCATTTAATACATTCACCAGGTATAATTGTGTGTCGAGTTACTAAAATCCTAACACTTGATATAGTATTGCACATCCTATTGGGCTGAAGAAGTTTTTATGAATAATCGTATCGGTTTTTTATCTAAATATATGTAAATATTATAACAAATAAATAAGTTTTTATTTTTGTTTCCATTTGTAACGCTTTATTTTTATTTTAAACCCTTATTGCATTAACAAAACTAATAAAAAACGCAGCATATTTTTTTTGGGTATTGTTATTATTGCAAACCAAAATAAAAAATGGCAATAAAACTGCGCAACTGTCTCCATGGGATCAACATCGTAATGGAGAAAAAAATATCAACTGTCCAATACGTTTGGGTCCAGGAGGTATTGAAGTTTTGTACATTTCTGACACACGGCTGTATACTTTTTTCGTTCATATTTCTGTTTCTGTTTAAATATTTAGTCTGTGTTCTTCCTGTGCGAGTCCCAAAAGATATTTATCCTTTATTTTATTTATATAATTCTACATTACATAAATATATGTAACGCTAAAAGCTCTCACATAACAAAGTTAATATTAATATGAATAACTGTTGGTATTATGTGACTCTTGGCAAGAAGCCACCATCTTAAATACACAAGTTCATGTTATCTTGTTTAATGTTTATTAAATATACTTTGGTATAATAGCATTTAGTCAACTGTCAACTAAGTATATTGTTATTGTCATCTTGATTCACTCCATGTTTTTGTTTTTCATAAAAATAGCTCTTTAAGATCTTTTTATTTATTTATTTAAACTTTTCGAACCCAAAGAATGCCTTAGGCATTAAATCCGCTTTTGTACATCACAAAAGCGTACTTAATGCCTAAGGCATTCAATACCAGTCATCCAAGGGTGGTGAAGAGATTATATGGCAGGTGCTTTAATTGAAGGGAACAATGATGGAATCAAATAATTAATAAAAAAATATGTAAATATATATATACTTATATATATATATATACTTACAATATATATTATACATATATACAAATTTAATGGTGAAAGGTGTTGAGACGACTCTACGCTATTTGTTATGAAAATAACTCTACAACTTCCGCTTAAATGCATACCGACTGGTGGCCGTCCTGAAATCAAGAAGAAGCGCATTCCAAAGAAGAATGGACTGAATATGAAAGGAAGAATGAACAAAGTCAGAAGTAGAGAGCAGGAGAAGATTGTTGGTAGAACGCAGTTTCTTAGCGTGAGATGAACATAGATATTGGAAGTGAGACATAAGATAAGAAGGAGGAGTGGGAGAGTTGAGAAGGAAGAAGAGTGTGGTCAAAGCGCGCAAACTTCTTCTATAGCGAATGGACATCCATTTGAGCTCAGACCTATACTCGTAGCTCGACACATGCTCATATTTTCTGAGGTTGAATATGAACCATATACAATTGTTGAGCAATCTGTCGAGCTTATCAATTCAGCACAAGATTTTAGAACCCCTTGCGTAGACAAAGACAATAAAAAAAATACTGCTGTTTCATAGAAAAATCCGACGTAATCCGACGAAAAATTTCAACACAGAGGGTTTCAGAATCATGTGCTCAATCCATGGTAACAGATTGTTCATCGATCTCTCTGCTACCGTGCATGGACGTGCGTAATAGATACATTAATATTAATTTATGTATCTATTACACACTTAATCCTTCCTGAATAAATTCTTAAAGAGATTGTGAAAACCACATCAAAATCCGTTGCGTAGTTTAGAAGAACAACGCGGCCACACGGACTGCTTCAATTGCAAAAAAAACATTCCCTTATTACAATCTGTTTTTTTTATATCCCAAAAACTCTAGGGTATGATTCAGACCATTTCAAAGAATCAACTGGCATAATTTATGAATTATGTTTCAATCGTGTTTTTTATTTTTCATACAAAATAATTCGACAAAGGCACGATTATTAATGTAAAACACCCTTACCTGAAATATGAACTCGTCGCATTTTCTTAGCTTTAAATATGAATTATTAGTTTGAATAAAATTAATTACTCGTATTTATCAATGGAACTCTGATACCTACACACATGTTATGTATTCACCGAAACACACCGAAACCATGCATTTTTGGAACACATATTCTAGGAGTTTTAGTATTATTTTTACCTACAAAATATAACCCTAGAGTTATGGGATATAAAAAAAAAACAGGTTGTATATTTTAAAGACACGTAACAACATTAATGTAATCTTTTTGAAGTGCTGTCGTGCCAATCGTCAATTCATCAACGCGACGGGGCTAAAAGCAATAACTTAGCTTTTCGTTCAGTCTAGACACGGCTCAGCCAACGTCAATCTGCTGGAAAGTGAAACCATCCATCAACTGTAGTTTTAAATGATTGACTAATGGCAGGCTTTGAGTAAGTGACTATGATCTGTTCCAAAACTACGTGACGAAAATGTAAATAATTGGATCAGTAAACGTATATTTGTTATATTTTCCAATGTATTTTTACGTATGGTAAAAATACATTGGAAAATATGACAAGGTCGAAGCTACGGTCGGGTCGGTCAGGGCTTCAGAGGAGGCCTGACAATGCGAGCCGTGTCCAGAAGTACCACTTTCTGAATCAAGCCCTTGATCCGGCTGCAACGAGAGCCTCTTCAGGTTTTGGTCGAGGCTCTTGGCTATTAAGCAATTGGCTGGCACAATGATTGCGGAGTCCATATCCCACATGTCGACCACCTCGAGAGCCAAGTCAAGATACTTGATTTGTATATCTTTCTCGGTTTTTACGAGGTTACCGTCAAGCGGGACCGTTACGTCAACAATCATTATATTGTTATTGTCAGTTATTATTTAGTTATTTAAATCCTTAATATGACTATATTTTTTAATATTTGGATAATACAACCTTTTAAAAAACACATTTAAAAATATAAAATAAATATTGGTCCGCTGGTATCGGGAGCTTTCCAAGCTACCGGTGCCGGTGGTAAGGGCTCCAAAGACAGGAACCTCCTCACGATGCGAGGAGTACTGCCTCTTAAATCAGGCATCATCCTTGATCCAACCACCTAACGAAAGCCTCAAGAGATGTTGATCGAGACTTTTGGCCATCAGGCTGTTGGCCAATTATTATTATTATTATCATCAAAAATTTGTACCTGTATTATACCACTGACAGTAATTAATAAACATTTGAATAAGAAAACATGTTCAAATATAATGATGATGAGATGATAATGGTTGATGATGATGATGATGATCTGAGATCATTTTTAATGGATTTGTTTTACACTGGTATTGTTCAAACCAATGAAAGAATATAGTATGTGGGGTTCGTGCTAAGTAATAACAGCTGTTTGGTTCGATCGATCGGGTTAAGCTACACTTGCCACAGTCAGTCCGTGGATGGATGACCATCTTTACATACCCAGACCCTGCCGTGCCTCGGAAAGTACGGGTCGCGGCTATCATTTGTGGATCGTTCACAGTCGTTACGGATCGTCAGAAGCCCGATAGTCTGACAACAAGTCTTACAAAGAAGTATCGTCAACCCAGTTACCCAATAACTGGGTTATGAAGGTCAGCTCAGCTAGGTAGTCGCAACACGTAAAATACTGGTACTCAGCTGCATTCGGGTAGACTGGAAGCCGTCTTATAAGCCATATAGTTACAAAGTTAGATATAAGAAAATGAAAAATATTGCGACCCCGCAAGAATAGTTGTGAAAATGCTAGGCAGGTTAAGAAAATATTATATGCAATGAGTCAGTTCGTCCATTACTGTGCTCTAAGGCAGACGCGTGTTCGGCTTACGAGCAAAAAAGTAAATAGTATTTACGCAACTTTAGTCCATAAACGTAAGTTAAAACGCACAATTCTGCATCTAGTGTATTAGTTACTTATTACCACAATCGTCGTGGTTGCTCCCGGTGCAAACCGCGCGAGCTTGTCCTCACCCCCGCGGAACGAGTTCGATCCGAATAATTGCTTTCTCGCTCCGATCCGCCTTTCATCGTTGTAGCTTGTCAAGGTGACTTGGCGAGTGACGTACGCGAAGACAGCTGGCTACTCAAAACGTTCTACAGGAAGCTCATATCTCACCACCGCCAAAAGCTACGGGCTATATTGCTTCAACTGGCGCAATGATGCCTCGTACCCAGCGCTCACCATCGGCCAAAGCAACTTAATGCATGTAAGGTCGGATTCAGATATCCCACAAACAATATCAAGTGGTTTAAGTACCTCTAAACATGTAAACATCGCATCCCGCCATAAACGTCCGCGCAAAGAATCACCGCCTCTGGGTGGTTCGAATGTGCTGGAAAACGAAGTTGCTCCTCTCAAACGGGAGTTACTTGACTTGCTCACAAAATTGAAAAATGAGCAAGATGAAAAGCAACTTTATTTGCGAACGAGCAGAGCTCAACCATAGCCAAGTTAGTCAAAGAAATAAAAAAAGTCAAATGCGGAAATTGAGAGGAATGTCACCTTTATAAGCAAACAATATGACGATATGCTTAAACCACTAGACATGTTAAAAAAGGAGAAGCAAGCTTTTAAAGAAAGACAACACAGACAACGAGACCTCTTCAGACCTATCTAAAATTGTTTCAAACCTAGGGAATGCAATTGATCTGAACATTAGCAATTCCAGTATACGTGATATTTAGCGGCTCCCAGGTAAACCGGGCACAATTAGACCAATTGTCACGGAATTCAGCAATGTACAAATAAAAAACCAACTAATAACGTCGGTGCGCAATTTCAATAAAAGAAAGCTCTCCGCCTGAACAGCAATACCATTGGGATGCTGGGCGAACGTCGACCAGTCTACATCGCAGAGTTTCTCCCCGCAAGTTCAAGGAAGCTACTCTACGTTGCAAGGGAATTCGCAAAGACCAAGGAATTTAAATTCTGCTGGACTACTAACGGCAACAACTTTCTCCGGAAAATGGAAGGGGCCAAGAGTGTACTTACAAAGTCGGAAAAAACTCGTATCCGTCAATGAGATTCAGTTTTTGTTGTACAGGGTCCACCTGTAAGACAAGTCCCAGCAGTCATCACACCCACACAAATATCTGCTGCCACACCTGCCAACCCACTTTCCAAGGAGCTACCCGCAGTGATCACTGAGGCACTGGTAAAAGGAACTGCCAATTCATAATCAGCGAAGTAAGTATTATTGATCACTAGTAAATAGGTCACATAAATCATGTTTAAAAAATACTAAGCGTTACATTCTCGTCGTGCACGTCCACGAGTTCGGCGACACCTACCTGCCGATTCAGCAAGAAGCCGAGTTGTTTTGATTGATACTGAATAAAAAATTGTTGCCAAAAACAATACTTATATTGTGTAAAAGTTTGCCTACGGAGGATGCAGTGTCCGCGTTGCTGGATTTGTTTGATTGTTGTGGGTAAACTCGACAGTAAACAGAAATAATAAAAAATATTTAAAGACTTTTTACATAACCGCACGCAATGTGTGAATATAGGTGACAACATTAATTGCGAAGAATCTTTAAAATACGGTGTTCCACAAGGAAGCCTCCTTAGTCCTCTCCTGTTTCAAATATACGTGAATGCCTCTGCTGCCTCTCTCTGCCGTGCACCCACATCCTGGCATATGCAGACGATACCGTCATTCTGACTCATGGCAATGATTGGGCCTCTGCAAGTAAGACTGCTGAAAATGCACTGCGCGAGACAATGTTCTGGTTGGCTAACAACAGTCTTACATCAAATGTTAGCAAAACTCACTATGTCACCTTTGGTCTCAGATCTTCCCTTCTGCCACCAGTAAACTCAATGGTACTCAAAGCGCATGTATGCGCGTTCAGTGACCCCGACGCGCATGCCCCTCTGTGTCCCGAGCCCCAGTCGTTAAATATCTAGGCCTATAGGTTGACGCTTGTCTATCTTGGCACTATCACCTTAACACCCTGGCCGCGCGGGTCAGAAAACTTATTTATGTCTTCAAAACTTGGGCTGTCCGCCCATAGGGAAGTTTTAAATATGGCTTACTGAGCTCTTTGTGAGTCTATCTTAACGTATTGTATTAAAGCTTGGGGAGGAGCAGCGAAGACTGCGTTTATACAGGTGGAGCGGAAAAAAAAACGGAAATTAAAGTGCTTCTTAGTAAACCTTTTAGCTTTCCTACGCAACTACTTTATATGGAGTACTAGGTTCTAACAGTTCGACAACTTTTTATCTACCGCACACTAATCCGCAAACACTCAAACCTGCCATTAAACACCTGTAATCCTTCCATAGCAAGAATAATTCCAGAACCTCCATGTCCTACAACAAAACACGCACACGACTTTTGCTAAACGATACTACCCATTCCTTATCGCCCTCACTTATAATAAAATTGAACCAGATTTTGAACTTACATTACCTTAACATATTTCATTGCAAACCTAAATTAAAGAATATCTTTTAACTCTCGACTACAGTAAAACAGAAGACTTATTAAAATCGCAATATACATGACCAATAAATGACAACTCTACGCATATAAACACACACACCCTCACACACACATCTACACACGCACTCACCACATCTTTTTCACACTAGAATTAAGTACTGACATAATTGGGATGATGAATACTATTAAAAATGTTCGTAAAAATCATGTAAATTCAAAGAAGGCATATTAAAAATGAGATAATCGAAAAAATCTGTTAAATAGCTGTAAATATGAAGAAGATACACCTTGTCGCGCGGTACGGACAATGTACGGCGCCAGTATGAAGTTACGTAGTCGTGACGTCACTTCTACGATAGTGCTGTCCTAGTCTAACTCTTACTTTAAAACGTTTATAACTTGACAGTTTTTTAAGCTTTTACACTTTTTGTAATACTATTTGCACTATTTAGAAATAAACATTTTTTTGAGATAAAAATAAAGATAATTGTCATCATCCCCATTGTTTCCTAATATAGTTGTATACTACTTACTTACCTGTAATCTTCTATAATGGACGGATAGATGACCCCTGTAACACAGGTTTCATGGCTAGCATGGGGTCATTGATCAAATCACTGTGCACTACAGTCCTTCGCTGCAGTCCTATGCTGTATATCTACTTTGTACATTACTTTTGGAAATAAAATTATTATATATATTTATTATTTATTTATTATGAGACAGACGTTGTACTCTTGGACGACTTACCTTAGTTCTGTATATACCCTAATATTGTAGCCCTTTTTTTTTTTTTGGCTGGGAAATCATCATATGACTTCTCCCGCTCTGGGTGGAGCGGGAGGGCGTGTCAGAATTTTACTGACTAAAATCCACCCGTGTTCCTTCAGTTGCCTGTGCCAGGGCCACGGTTACTCTTTCGAATTACCCACGACCTTGAGGCGTCGGCCCTATCGGACCCCATCATTTTGTGCTGACATCTCTTTGAGGCGCGCGTGGAACACGACGCGCCGTCGACCCAGGCCTGGTCCTTACTGGACGGCGAGCTACCCATTGCTCGCCGTCCGCAAGCCCGTGCCTACGGTGGCCGTGGTTTAAACACATACTGTTCTACCGCGAGTTCACAGCAGTACGACTCTTTACGTGCCAATCCTCTTTTAAACGCTTAATTACGAGTATATACATACATACATTCATTCTTTGCTGTAGTCGGGTAAAAACTAGTTTTTATCTATCTGTGTTAATAAGAAACAGGACCGGAAACTTCAATACAACACGTATTTTAGACCGTTTGACCGCGCGCCTTGGGTTAAAGGGTCCCCGAAAATCGGATCCGCGGTTGTTGTAATATTTGTCAATGGCTTCAATTGCATTTGGTAGACGATCAACTTGCACATCATTGTGTCTCAAACCAAATCAAAATATTTTATTTCACATACACCTAATATTGGTCGTTTCCTATGGCGAGGAGCCGGTAAGAAACTCTACGGATACTCTTAAAATGTTTTCAAATGACAGTGTTCATAGATATGGAAGGACAGTGTAGGCCTGTCAACAAGTACCAGGTACTTAACAAAATAGTAAGTTGTCTACAAAGCCTACAACGTTCTCACCTTTACAAAATATGTAAGATAAATAAAATAGTAGGAAAAAAAACCTATTTAAACCAAATCACATGAAAATTTTGCCTACAAAATCTTGCCTACAAAAGCCATTAATAAAGAGTTGAAATTAGAACTGTAGGTATATTTATTTATTTTCACACCACCTGCTCGAAAATGTCAAATTATATGTCAAGCAACCTTTACCTAAAGTGAGTCATTAGTGGCCGGAGGCACAGCCGGTCAATAATGTTGTACTGGATTTCATTATGACCCGCTGGTCAATATTGTGATTTGAATTTGGAATCTCACATGCTCAGCTAAATTGGCAGTATAGTACTAACAAACATTCTTTAGTGCCAGAAAGAGGAAAGCTATTCTCGATTTCCTACAAAATCATAACGACTGCTTCTTCATATCGTTGCCATGTTTTCGAAGACATAATATTGTAAGAATAACTAGATAACTACGAACCATTTTTTAAAAGGAATGGAATAACATTAAAACTTGCATTACTTACATAATTGGCTGTAACATTAGTTAATTTTTTTTAAGTAAACTGCGCTAAGATTGCTGTGGATTTTGTGAATAAATAAATAAATAATAAAACCTATCTAGACTACATTCGATTTATCACATTTTATAAAAAAATACTCTATTTTCACGAGCGTCTCCAATGACGTTCTAAATTCAAAATGCATACAGCCAATCATCCAAAACCATTTTACCAGCCCTGTTAGTTAGTTTACACAAACGCCACTTCCATGAGAGTTATATCCATAGACGCACACGACAAAACCGTAGAAGAGACTTTTTTTGTTTGAAAATCGAATTGATCGTGTCTTGGCTACTTATTGGTAGGCTCAATAAAGGCGCGAACTTTTGGCATTTAAAATTTAAGTTTATCAACAAAGTATTATAAAATGTCGAGTGATGAAAGTGATTGTACTCCTGAATTCATTACAACCGAAGCTAATAGTATTTCCCATGATTTACTGCCGGAAAAGTCAAAGGAAACTTATATAAAAGCCTACGACAATTTCCAAAAATAGAAAAGTACGAAAGGCGTCGTCGAAAGTGTATTTTCAGCATTTATCTTGTACTCAGAAGTCAAGTAGCCTATGGTGTACTTATTCAATGCTTAGGTCAACAATAAGCATGAAACACAATATAGATATCAAGGCATACGCTAAGCTATTAGCATTTCTAAAGAGGAAATCGGAAGGTCACCAATCAAAGAAATCGAAAGTTTTCACACCTATGAATGTTGAAACTTTTTTAAATGAAGCTCCTGATCATAGTTATCTTGCCGTAAAAGTAAGTACATCATTTTATTTATAACCAAATAAAATACAACATGGTAGCAAATAGCAACAAGAACGCTTAAGTATACTTACTGAATTTACGTATGATGTTAGTAAAATTTATTTTTATTTTTGTTACAGGTGGCTTTAATTATCGGAGTGAATGGTTCTTGTCGTTGTCAAGAAATGGTAAACATGAAGGTCCAAGATATAGAAAAAACTCAGAAGAGTTGTTATTGATTAAGTTGCCAGACACTAAAACCAAAAGGGAAAGGTCATTTGTCATCCGCGGAGCATATGTAAAGGTTGTGGAAAAGTATCTAGCTCTGCGGCCTCCTAACATAAACACTAACCGATTTTTTGTAGCGTTCAGTAGTGGAAAATGCACCCGTCAAGTGATTGGGAAGAACAAAATAAGTGCCATGCCAAAGGAAATTGCCAAATACTTAGGATTACCAAATATCGAGCTCTATACAGGTCATTGTTTTCGTCGAACGTCGGCTACACTGTTGGCGGATGCGGGAGCAGATATAACCCAAATAAAACGCCATGGTGGCTGGAAATCGGATATAGTAGCGGAGGCCTACATTGAAAATTCTGTACAAAACAAAAGTAAAATAAGCTGTGAAATTGGTAACAGCATCACATTAAAAACGTCATCTGATTCTTTTTCACCACAACCTTCAACATCACACCATCACATTCCATCTTTCCCTGAGCCTCATGCACCACCTTCACCAACTTTCACCACCCAAAATGCTCCTCTGCAAATACAAGATTCTGAAGCATTGACGAGCAATACTCAAATAAATTCCACATCAACATCTATAAACGTACCAAATAAAAACTTAACTTTATCTTTGCACAACTGGACTAATGTCTCAAATGTTACCATTAACTTCAATTAATATGTAAGTGCATATAACTAACTAGTTCCAAATATGTTATTCTTACTGTTTGTTTATTTAATAAATACTTTGTTTTTCGTACTATGGCTATTATTTTCTCACAGTAGGTGTAAAAAGTAGAGTATCCTCCTCTGGGCTAAAGGTGTATTTTCCTTGGGCTAGCTTGAAACCCTCGCTGCATTCAGGATTCTTGTATTAACTCCCTCGCTTCGCTCGTGAGTTAAATCCCGAATCCTTCATTGCACTCGAGATTCAATATGACGCCCGTGATATAAGACACAACTTTAGCCCCTCGGTGCATAATCTACTATTATTTAAGGAAAAACAAACAGTAGCACAATAAAAATAGTCATAATATCTTAAATATTGAAACAATTATGCTACCCACTACGTTCTCCACAGATTAAAATAAAAGTATTTAAAAAACTAGCCAGTAACACAGATAATCTATATAATTGACACTAGAACTCATATCTGGATTTTAAATTAAAAAAAAGAAAAAGTTTAATGAGAAAAAGTTACAACACATTGCTGATCCTTTAGGGTTGCTTGGATTTGTTTCTTAAATGCATTTTTACTGAGAAAAAGAATGTCGATTGAATAAAAACTCATTGTTATTTAAATGTCTCAACCAAACGATAAAGTGGTGAACGCGAGCCAGAGCGTTGGATTTACAGAGGCGAGTAGCAAATAGAAGTCGAGTGCGTACCTCACTTATATGAACTGTTCGAGAAACCAAGTAACACAGACTCCTAGCTAAGTCCGAACAATCAAAATGATTGCGGCACACATTGAACAGAGTCATAACTTCCAGAAGTTTTCGTCTTAATTTTAAGGTCAAAAGATCATACTTTTTAAGAAGTAAGTGGTATGACTGTTTATTCCGATAACATCTAAAATTCATTGCACGAAGGTATTTACGTTGCACTAGTTCTAATTGATCACTATAATTTACGTAAAAAGGGTTCCAAATATGTACTGCAAACTCCAACTGTGGCCTAATTATTGATTTGTATAAGTGTAAAAAGGTAAAGGTATATGATGTCAAATAATAAGAAGATTATGTCATAGAAGAATAAAAAAAAATCTTCGTAATTAATCATTGACTAATGCAATGGATCGTTTCGGGGACCCTTAAGATCGACTCGTATGACGGAACGGCAAACGACATGACGCTCTCCGAATTTGGGCCACGGAATCACGAATCACGGCCCTTTTCCGCCATGTTTTCACTTATGCCGGGAGTCCTGTGACGGCCACATTTATTTTGCTAGTCTAAGAACAAACAAATACTGTCAAAGATCACTAGAATGCGCTGACTAAAAAACAAAAGAAACTAATTTTAATTTCGCATACGCCGCACAGCAGTCCGCATCGCCAAGTAGAAGAATTTACATAAAGGAGCAACAAGAGGCTTTATGTTTTTGGTAACAATCAGTTCATTAAAATGACACGGCATTCCACTGGTGGGACATAAAAGAGTATAAGCTTTATTCGCTCGTTCAACATTAATGTTTGTGTACACTTCGAGACAAAATAATAGAAGTATCGCGATTCATACTTTGTGTTTTATGTTTTGTGTGTATTGCATTTGTTAGGTATGGGAGAAAACAAATGAAATGATGAGTGTATTGAGTTTCCATGCTCTTTTTATTTAAAATCAATTACTGAACATTTTGCTTACCCTTTATTACCGGGTCGAGTAAATAAAAAAGGTATTAATAAAATCATTATTCTTGAAAACGATGCTACTCATTTTATATCATGACGTGCACTGTCAGCTTTCCAAGCTGAGTCTCAATTCTTATTTTTTTCTTCTAAATATGAAATAGTGTTTATGTCATTATTCATGCCATCAACGTATACAATATTCGCGAAGGTCGGTTGATAAAGCCAACCGAATAAAACCAAGATTATATCTGGAGTTTAAAAGAGACTTTGACTGTTGAGTTCGTTTCGCAATTTCTTCTTGGTTCTCGACTTCATCTTGCTCTATTTTTTTTTAAATATGACATGTGAAAGTGCTTCCGATATCCTATTTGCAAAATAAACAATTTCATTTAATTTCCTCTACAATACTTTCAGCGTTCAAATACTACAACATAAATAATGTTTCCATTTAGGTGGGTATTATCACAGTTCTCAAAGTAATGTAGATATGGCGAAACTATTGAAAGCCCATTTAAAATAATAAAAAAGTTAACAACACGTCGCTCTTCGTACGAAACACGTTCCTCTTTTTTCTTTCCCCAAATGCTCTGTGCTATTTTTCGTGCACAAGAGTGTATTTATCTCAGGAGAAAGCCTTTCAATTTGCTAAAAGGTTGATAGAACAAAATGGTTTTAATTTTGGTGTATTTCGACAAGAGTATGTTACATTTAAGTAATATTATATTTCTCTTCTCTGCTTTTAGGGTTATGTACCCAAAATGTGTCAACAGAACCCTATAGTATTAAGGCATTGCTGTCCGTCCGTCTATCATTAGGGCTGTATCTTTTAAACCGTAATAGGCAGACACTGTGTACTACTATCACGGATACGTTTTGTCCGTATTAGCGAATGGTCTCATACTGTGGGGTAATTCAGTGGATATTATATAAGCGTTTAGAGTACAAAAAAAAATTTGTGCGTGCAATCAATCTATAACAATGACATGTATATATTTACTGTATAAAGTATAATATTGTTTTAATTTTTGTGAATGTGAGGACTATGTGGGTCATTGCATTTTTTTTCTTCTTTTAATGATGATGGTCTGGCTGTTTGAGTACTTTACACGGTCTCCCCAAATGTCCTTTCTTTTGTATTGTTCGTCGGATCATTGAGCTCCTTAGTTCTGAGTTGAGCTGCACGATGATTGACAAATGCGTGCACTGACTGGACAGGTCCACTCATTCTGTGTGGTTCTTTCCTCAAAAGACCATTTCAGACATCAATCTACATGGTCTTCACATGACCTGACCAAGATTATGTCTGGACTTTAAAAGAGACTGTGACCTCTGAGTTTGTTTCGGCGTTTCTTCTCAGAGTAGTCAGATAGGAAATGCCGATCTCACCTAGTTTTTAAAATATGATTGACGTGTAAAAGTGTTTGTACAAACCTATTTACAGAAAATAAAATCATTTATCATTCATTTATCATTTATGGAGCCTGGCATACGGACAGCTGTAAGCCCTTTTTTAAAGTAAAATATTCTGCCATTACCGTGTATGTACATTCGGGAATTATGTCTATTTGTAAATCAAAATCCGGAATATTTTATTAAACACAAAGATATAACCAAACGTAATGTAGCTCCTACAAATAAAAAATAATTTAAACATGAGCTCTGCTTACCGCAATGCAGGCTCGTATTGTACAGAAGGAACTCGTACATAAATGATGTAAGGGTATATAATAGGTTACCGGACGCCTTTAAAGATTTACCTTTGACCATGATTTAAAAAAAGATAACGCAATGGTTAAAAGAAAAATGCTTTTACGATCTTAATGAATACATGTCAGATCGCGGAGAAGGAAACTGAAATATTGGTTTATACATTACAATAATTGATTAATTTTCTATTGTTACTATCTCGACACTTTGACATCATAAAAGTTTTGACATAATTAATAACAATTTACAATTATTTATTGAATTCTCAATCTTACATTAATAAACCTAATGCATGAGCACGTATTAGTTGTTGCTGCCATTTTGTCCTATTTTGTTTAATTTTTAGAATAAAACATTTGCACACCGTATGTTATGGTAGAAGGACCATCATAGTTTTAAGATCATACAAATCCATGTAAACCTACATTCTGGCAAATAAATGAATTTGAATACTGTGAATGTTATAACAGCATATTATAAAAGTTATATAAAGTAAAAATCAAAAGGGGTCCCCATACAAGAAACATGTTTTTCTTTTGTTTAATATTGTGCGGTTGTACGGAACCGGAGTCCGACTCCCACTTGACCGCGTTTTTTGTCATATTTTTATAATGTATTGGACCAATTGTGAGGAGAAGGAATGTTCAATATTATAATTCAATGAATCCTATAAAAGAAAATACAAAATACAGTGTTGTTAGGCATTTACTGACTCTGAAATCGTGACAAAAAAGCCTGTTTCTTTTATAGGGGCTTGAACGGGCTTGTCCGGAAAAGAATTGCTGTGTTCCAGATTGAAGGGTCGTAACCGGTTGACCGCCCAACATGTCATTATAAAAATCAAAGCATTTACTTTAATCCGGTCGACCGGCAAACATATATTTAACTCAAAGCATCTATTCCATTAAACCAATTACGGGCACTTTTAAATTGTCAAGGAGTCGGTCGGTCAGAACGATAAAGCTTGTTGCCCATTCCAAGGTGATGGTTCCTATGGAGACGAACGGGCGAGAAACTCCACAGACACTCCTTTAAGACAAATTATTTTAAAACAGTTTTTTTTTCTGTTCTATTCGGGAAACTTGCA
This sequence comes from Dasypolia templi, assembly GCA_963555695.1. Taxonomy (NCBI): domain Eukaryota; kingdom Metazoa; phylum Arthropoda; class Insecta; order Lepidoptera; family Noctuidae; genus Dasypolia; species Dasypolia templi. The sequence goes on along the minus strand of OY743156.1, from coordinate 20,843,279 downwards.
GATAACTTCAACAGTGTTCTGAAACAATATGAAGTTGAAGGCCACTTACAAGTTTCCATTGATAAACACTAAAATAAAAACGAAAAAAAGTCTGTACCTACCTAATACCTATCTACCTTTTTCTTCTTCTTCTGTAAAAATGAAAATCTATTGCCAAAAAAGGGCGTTGTCCGCCCTCCGCCTGCGCCCGGTGCGCCTGCTGCGGATCAGGAGAGTGGACGAGATCTCTCTCTCCCTTTCCGCAGCCTCCTTCTGCGAGATGACTGTTTCACCACCGCGTCCCAGGACTCGGCGCTGCCGACCATCGAACTCACTACGGTCGGCAGCGACAAGTCACTGCCTACTTCTGAGATGAGGGCATGGCGCGGCTCCTCCCAAGCGGCACACTCTGCCAGCGTATGCCACGCCGTGTCCTCCCGGCAGTCGACGCAGTGGTGACACCGAGCGTCCAGCTCCCTGTTTATGCGACACAGGTACTTCCCGAAGCAGCCATGCCCCGAGAGCACCTGCGTCGCCCGAAACGACAGGGAGCCGTGCCTCCTCCCGAGCCACAGGTCGAGCACTGGCCGGACCGCCTCGATGGTGACGAGGCCGGCGGTAGGGCGTGAAAGCCTGTCCCACCATTCCGCCACCAGGACCTCACGAAGCTGCGACCGACGCTGCTTCATATGGCGCTGCATCGGCCGCTCGCCCCGCGCCCTCGCTTCCTCGCGCCACCGATAAAGTGACGCGAGCACCTTCGCGTCTAGGTCCCATGGCGGGGATCCGGCCAGTGCACAAGCCGCCTCGTAGGAGATCGTGCGATACCCTCTTATGACTCTGACGGCCATTGCTCTCTGCGGCTTTCGCAGCACAGAGATGCTGGCGGCCGTCAGGTCAGCCGCCCAGATCGGGGCCCCGTAAAGGGCCATCGATCGCACGATCCCCACGTAGAGCCGCCTACAAGCGGCGCTCGGGCCTCCCAGATTGGGAAGCAGCGTTGCCAGCGCCCCGGCCGCGCCCAACAACTTGGGCGCCAGCCGCCGGAAGTGGGGTCCGAAGTCCCACCGGCTGTCGAGCACCAATCTCAGATATTTCATGGTGGGCTCGACAGCGATCCGGACCCCCCCGACCACAATGTGTGATCCGGCCGGCGGCGCCCGCCGGGGGCCATGAAACACCATGGCCTCCGACTTGTTGAGGGCCACCTCCAGGCCGAGGCACCGTATGCGGCTCACCGTGAGTGAGACCGCCGCCGTCGCGCGGTCGTGGGTTCTAACCCAACCTTACTTAGTGCAAATTATTTCATCACCACTGCTCTCCCTTTTCAACTGACATCCGCCAACACGCATAGGGCCCACGTAGTGGATTACGACCCACTCCCTCTCACAAAGAGGAGGCCTGTGTCCCAGCAGTGGGATATTATGTTTAAAAGTAATTTTCTTTTCCATTTCTTCATAGGTTTGAACAGTTTGTCTGCTCAACGACGTAAATAATGCAATTAATGTTTTGAACTGACAAAATGAAAAGAAATTTGACTTTTTTTATTTTGAATTAGAATTACTAATGTTTATTACGAGATTATCTACCTTAGAGGTAACCACGTTCACCTTTGACTGCCTTGTTGATGTAGTGGTCGCACGGCCTTCAGCTCAGCATGAGGTTCTAGGTTTGATTACCGAGTCGGGCAAAATGTTACTGGGTTTTTCTATCTTCAATTTTTCAGTAGCAGCCCGAGGAGTCTGGGTGTGTGCCCGGTTGACTGAAATAGGCTCATCCTATCCACCTAGCCTATTACATGGGACTTTAACATAACTGTCAAAATGTGGGCGTATTATGGGCACCTAGATCTCTGCCCAACCCTTTACAAGATACGGTCGTGACTTTATGGATGTTCTAGTCCTTAAATTTTGATTCTTATACTGTGTTTGGTCAAACTCAAAATCAAAGCATTTATTTAATTTAAAACAATTACAGCCAAATGTGTCAAGGGTTCGTTCAGTCAGAAAGATGAAGCTGTTGCCCATTCCAAAGCGTAGTTAGGTACCTATGGAGAAGAACGGGCAAGGAACTCCACGGGCAGTCTTTTAAATAAATATGAAATTGTTACATAAAATTTGTTAAATCAGTCATGTTAAAATTATCCATGTGAGAAATAATGAATAATGTACAAAACAAAAACAAAAACAAAACAATTCAGCAATCAAAATAAGCCGTGACAGCTAAGAGATGACCAGTCCCCACTCAAACGGCCTGTTCACGAACATGACGTATGGATCAGCACCATTCAGCTCAACCATTTTGAAGGGAACTTAATGATCCATCACACACGCCACCATCAAAGAGACATTTTGATCCTTAACTGCTTACTTCCATAGTAGGTACGTTAGTAGGTACTAAAATTTCAGCATGGAACATTGGTGCACGCATACCTCCTAAATTCAACACAGTCGGTTAAAGAGCAGTTAGTAGTGGAATGCGTTATATATTGGGGGAACGGAATGCAACAGATTGTTGTGTATTTGGTTCAATTGTGTGCATTACTGTACGCCGGGTTACATACGCCCAATATGCCTAACATACTTGTCTTTGATTGTGGGAATATTTGAAGATTTCTCATTTGAAGTAGTTACAGTCAACTGTGGCATCTTTACTTTCCATGAGCAACTTTAACCACGAGTTTGTTGTCGCCATTTAATATCAAAGCGATACAGAAGTAGAAAAAAATACTATGTGTAACAAATTCTTATAAACGATTTAATTAATCGAGAGATATTTCAGTACCTACAGTACTCATGGGAACTACGTGCCGTAGAAAAATTCAAAAATTGGAACAAGACGATAAATGCGTAAAATATTTTTAGTAGTAGTGGATTTTTAAAAGCACCACACATTGTGCAACATTAGAATCAGTTTAAAAATATCTACTGAATAAATCATTTAAGTTGCATAAAGATTAATGCTCATCTATGGCCTGACCTCAAACACATATAAAAAGATAATCCATGGAGTTTCTTGCCCGTTCTTCTCCATAGTGACCTACTGCGCTTTGGAATGGGCAACTAGCTTCATATTTCTGACTGACCGATTCCTTGACAATTCAAAAGTGCCTGTAAATGGTTTAATTGAAATAAATGATTTGAGTTTGAGTTTGAATCAAAAAACGTTTTTTTATATAGGAATAATCCGTTTAAATTCTATCTCTAACAATGCGCGAAACGCCGTGATCATAACAAATAAATTAGTAATTAAATTCATTAGCAATGCTTGTTTCTCTTTCAGGCGAAGTTTAGGGTTGCATATATATTATATGGTCAATTTAATTTCGCCTAATATATTTAATCTATTTAATCGATAAAAATTATTGTAAAATAAAAATCAACCTGTGTGTTTTGTGGCGTGCAATCGAAGGAAGAGATTGATATCCAACAGTGGAGTCCTATAGGTTGATGATGATGATGAACCCGTGTTCACTTTAGTCCTATTTCCTGACACTTTACACTTTCATCTTGTTTAGCTTTGACTTCGCTGACAAAGTATAAAGACTATAATATAATAATATAATATGCCTCGTTGGTCTAGTGGTCACTATCGCTACTGCTGAGCATGAGGTCCTGGGTTCGATCCCAGGTCGGGCTACGTGTTATTGGCTTTTTCTATCTGGAATTTTCCAGTAGCAGACCGGAGTCTAGGTTTGTACCCGGTTGGTGGCAATAGGCTCGCCCCCTATCACATGGGACCTAAACATAACTGGCGAAATGTGGGTGTACTGTAGGTACTCCTCTTGCCAACCCTTCCGGGAACCAAGGCGCGATGTTATGAATATTGCTATAAAATAAAAATATTCCTAAAAACTAAACCCCGACAGCGAAAAAAAATCAAAGCAAGTTGTCGGCTACTATATAAATTAAAACTTGTGTATTTAAGCTTTTGACTTCGGCGCAGCGTATTTAATATTTCAATTTTTTAAACAGATTTTTATTTGGGGTCGATCGATCAGGTTAAGCTAAGCTTGCCGCGGTTGGGCTGTCGATGGGTGACCATCTTTACGTACCAAGAACCATACCTGCCTCAGAAAGCACGTTAAGCTGTTGGTCCCGGCTGTCATTCGTGGATTTTTGTAGAGTCGTTACGAGTCGCCAGAAGCCCGAAAGTCTGCCTACCAGTCTTACCAAGGGGTATCGTATTCCTTAGCAACTGGGTTGTGAAGGTCAGGTAGGCAGTCGCTCCATGAGAAATACTGGTATTCAGCTGCATCCGGTTAGACTGAAAGCTGACCCCAACATGGTTGGGAAAAGGCTAGGCAGATGATGAGATGAAACACGTACACGTATCTATATCTATGGTTAGCAAAAAGTTTTTCTGATGTCAGGGCCATTTTCGTTTCTTTGAACGAAACCTACTCGCCGAAACGATTATGATCATAAACATATCAGATCAGATTCTATAGTCCCCACAAACATAACTATAATTGAGGAGACGTCTTGCTGAGGCAAACTTGAAACCATTAAGGCCCGCAAATGGCCCCAAACTGGAACGGCAACATCGAATTGCAAGACAGAGATACGTGCGCGAGCACCAACACTGGACACTGGACGATTGGTCTAGGGTAATATTGACGGAAGAATCGAAATTCATGCTTTACAAGCATGTTATTAGGCAGTTGGTGTGCAGAAGACCAGGGGAACGCTTCCATCAAGACTGTGTGGAGAAAAAAGTGGCACACGGCAGAGGCTCAGTACTTGTTTGGGCTGGAATATCTGCCGAGGCCCGCACCGAGCTCGTGCTAATTCAAAATGGCACTCTGAATGCAGAGAGGTACGTGGAGAAGATCCTGAATGAGCATGTGGGACCTTTCATGGCGAGGATGGACCGAGATGGAATATTAATGCATGATAATGCGTGTCCCCATACCGCCGGAATTGTAAATGAATACCTTGGAGAGGTTGGTATCGAACTGATGCAGTGGCCAGCGCGAAGCCCTGATTTAAACCCCATAGACCTTTAGTAATATCACTGAGTATGAAACATTTTAAAAGTAAATGTATTATTTTTAATACTTTTATTTTAATGAGAAACTGTCAAAATCTTACGGAATAATTATATAATATTTATGCTACTCATTTCATTCTTTCTCATCGTTTATTGTGTCATTAATATTAAATAATAATCAACAGTTTTTCAGGTGCAAGCAATGGTTTTGTATGTCATTCATGTTGGACTGCAGCATGGAATGAAATAAGACATCCAGCTAGAAGTGTATCACCTTCCGCTGCTCGCCTTATTTGTATTAGCTGTGGTTCCTAAACACTTAGACAAAGAAGTAATCTGTTGTATCAGATTCTCAGATTCTCCACTAGGAAATCATATAAGGGACAATATTTTAGACAAATTGCTCCACGTCAGGTAAGGTTTCAAATAAATAGGTCTTATATTTCAGTGTATGGTGTGATATTTAGATATATACTATTATTGCACTTGAAAAATCAGCCCTAAGATGTATAACTTCATTGCCTCCCTGGACAAACATTATCACAAAAAAGTTGATACACATTTTTGGCTTCTCCAGATTAGCATTTTTTTTTTAGATTACTGTCTATGTGTAATTAATTACTTGTGAAATTCTGGTTGACCTCACCAGCTGCACCAGCAGCATATAATGAAATGGAACCCATTGCTTTTTTATATTAAAAGGTGTCTGTGATTCGAAAGGTTAAAATTAGTAAAAAGATTTGAAATGAATGAACCTTGGGGTTTGGATCGACAAACATCTTTCTTGGGGTCCCCAGTTACAGGAAGTAAGTCGCAATTTTTTTGCATCTGGTAAGTCCCTGAGACGATTGCGGAACTTTCTTCCAACTGCCACTAAAACTGCGCTTGCACAATCCCTTTTACTTCCCATCCTTGACTACGCTGATGTCAGTTATCTCGATCTCACTGAGGCACAACTAGATAAACTTGAGCGACTTCAAAATTTTTGCATAAGATTTATATTTGGCCTGCGCAAATATGATCACATTTCTGAATTTCGTACAAAGCTCAAGTGGCTTTCCATACGTCTTCGCCGGAATTCTCATATCTTATTTCAGCTCTACAGTATTTGGGCACGCCACAATAGCGGCGGTAAGTCCCCTCTTTGAGGAGTGGTTAGAGAGGCGCCACGGCGTCCTCACCTTCCGCCTGACACAGGTCCTCACCGGACACGGTTGTTTCGGGAGGTTCCTGTTTCGCATAAGGCGGGAGGAAACGCCCGGGTGTCACCATTGCGTGGATCGCCCACGACACGGTGGAGCATACGGTGGAGGTATGCCCAGCTTGGGCGGAGCACCGCAGTGTCCTCGCGAGGGCGATTGGCGGCGGCGATCTCTCGCGTCCGGCCCTGGTCCAGGCCATGGTACGGAGCGAGAGGGAATGGAAAGCCGTCACCTCCTTCTGTGAAGCAGTAATGCTCGCGAAGGAGGAGGCGGAGCGGGTGAGGGAGAGAGCATTGCGCCCTCACGCCCCCACTAGCCGCCGCAGGAGACGCCCTGGGCGTCGGGAGTCGCCTGCAGATTCCCGGCCACCGTAGGCGCGGGCTTGCGGATGGCGAGCAATGGGTAGCTCGCCGTCCGGTAAGGACCAGGCCCGGGTCGACGGCGCGTTGTGTTCCACGCGCGCCTCAAAGAGATGTCAGCACAAAATGACGGGGTCCGATAGGGCCGACGCCTCAGGGTCGCGGGTTATTCCACAGAGCAAACCGTGGCCCTGGCACAGGCAACTGAAGGTACACGGGTGGGTTTTAGTCAGTAAAAGTCTGACACGCCCTCCCGCTCCACCCAGAGCGGGAGAAGTCATTTGATGATTTCCCACCCAAAAAAAAAACAAAAAGCTCTACAGTATTCTGTTCAACCCTACAACCCCCTCATATCTTAAAAAAACGTTTCAAGTTCCTTCATGACACACATAACAGATATCTGAGGTCATCGGAAAACTTAAGACTAGAGATGCCGATGCATTCCACCAGTTTTTATGACAAGTCTTTTACAGTTCAAGCAGTACGGTTATGGAATGCCTTGCCTATGTCGATAAGGCGTGATCAATCACTGTCCACTATTAAATTTCTAGTAAAAAAACACTTCCTCACTCCTTAATCATTATTACATATAGTTTCCTGAGTCTTGTTTCGTGTTTATTATTGTATATATATGTGTAGATAAATGTATGTATGTATTTAATGAATATGTATATTGTACACCACTGACTACCTGCAGTATTGTCTCTCCTTCTCCCTGTAATCCATCCAAAGGTTGTCTGTAAAATATCGCTTTTAGCGATAAGACCGCCCATTGTGTCACCCAATGTAAAATTTCTTCATCAATGTCTGTAATTTTTAAGGTGTACATAATAAAGAGTATTCTATTCTATTTTAAATACTGCGTTAAAAAACTATGTACTTACCATTCAAAAGTGATTGTAAGTGTACAGAATAAGTCTGCCATATGACAGCCGGGACCAACGGCTTAATATGCTGTCCGAGGCACGGAAGGGTATGTGTATGTAAAGATGGTCACCCATCCACGGACCAACCAAACATTTTATTTTACTTCGATGGTCCTAGTATATCATTTGCGTGTACTTTACAATTAATCCAATATTGCATAATGACGTAAGCTGTTACGGCCTTTATGCCTGGAAGCTTTAATTTATTTAGTAAGTTATGTTGTATAAGAAAACTTAATATGATGTTCTGTGTCTCGAAATTTTCATTTCTTTGCGTACCTACCTTTTATTGTATAGATTAATGTTTTTTCTAACTGAACAGACAGCTGTGCTGCTGGGGAGTTTGTTGCGCCACTTAGTCTTCCCAGCTAAAGCACTAGGAAGTGGTGAAGGGCGGGTGTTTTGGGGGACTGTCTTATGTAATTTTGACGTTCGAAAAGTGATTCTCAGCCTAATTTTAATAAATGACTTTTGATTTTGATTTTGACCGCGGCATGCGTAGATTAACCTGATCGATAGACCCATGTGGTGGTTATTATTTAGTCACAAGCTCCAATCAAAGGCAAGGACCTAAGCTTGATAAATAAATAGATCTGGCATTTACACAACAGCAGTCAGTTTTCAAAAGGATATGTATATAGGACTAAGCTGCTGCCTGCGACTTCGTCTGCGATCCAGGATGCAAAGTAACCTACGTCCTTCTCCAGATCATGGTCTACCCATGTGCCAAATTTCATCTAACTCCGTTCAGTTAAATTATATAATTGTTACTAGCAGTGCCACACGCACGAACCAACTTACTCAGCAAAGCGCCACTGACGCACGCACTTAATGACACTTCTGACAGGATCGATTTATTTTCCTGCTCTCTGAATGAATTCACAAAAGTAATATTGCATGTTTAATGTTATTTAAGATAGTATAATAAGCACCACGCTACCGCATTAGGATTTTTCCTGTAATGATAGCAGTGATTGTGGAAATACAAATAAATATATATATATATACGTAAATAACAACTACTACATAACTGTTTAATAAAAATGACATAATACATATCACATATTCATTCACATATTCCTTAACACAAACTATTCACAACAACAAATGCGTCGAAAAACTCATCATCGAAAAATGTACCCATTAAGACTAGTGGTGGTATACCACGTTGTATCGCGATGCATTAGCCTCTGGCCAAGGTAAAAGTCAGCCCTTGGGTCACGGGAAGTGTCAAGCAGCCGTTTCGAGCACTTGGACCCCAGAGTCCAAGGGTTTCAACCCCAAACGCTCAGTTAGATTCAACTTAAGGTTTATTTTTCACAAGCTGCTTGAAATTCAACCCCACAACAATATGTTCCTTTAACTTACAAACTTCATGACAAAAGACGTAGGTATTATTCCTGGTATTATAAATTAAGCTATCAAGTTAACTGTCCTCAAATGGCGACAAAAGGACGAGAAGTCACCGACATTATGTATTTAATGACGTCATCCTGTGACATTGTGTTCAACAATGGAATCTAACAACTCGTTGTTTACCCAAATCTGTTCAGGGGTTTTTAATGTAGACGTAAATAGATAGACCTGCGGAGGTCATTACCCTTCCTGTTGTGGTCCGTAGAAGGGTATGTTAATCATCTTTTTTTGGACAAAAGGTTACTCAATCCCTTCGTTTTTCATGTTTTAAGAATGACTGACTTCCATTGAAGGAAAACATCGGGAGAAAAGCTAGAAAAATAAATAATAACTATAAAATTTGACGAGTAATTCAAAATAAATTTGCAGCACTTTTTCTTCTCTAAACCAGTCTTTCTGTGTTTGTCTGAAACAAAATTACAAGCATATTTTCAAATTCATTTGAAAGAAAAATTAGGGAAGCCCAACTGTTAAAACCAACTGCCAAGGCGAGTTGGATTTAGCAAGTAAAAAGCCACCGATCGATATCGCTAGTAAAATTTGAACTAAAAAATAAAAAGACTCTTGACTTTATATTGAAAAGATGTTGACCAGACTCAGAGACTCACACAGACTTTATTGTAAGATGGTTCTTTAACTCCAGTCCTCTTAAGGCGCTATGATCCGTCGGAGACCGCGCTTACTAGATTTTTGAATCCATGGGAAACATAAAAATACAGAGAAAAAAAAAGTGAAAAAAAGATATACCCCATTAGATTTAAGGTTCTGGCGAACATGCAATCGCTTTTAATAATATAATTAGTTTAATTATACTGGATAGAAAAAAAAACTGAAGTTACCCCTAGTCTTCGAAGCATCTTCCAGAATAAACTGGCCGGCAGTGTGCCGGTAACAAAATGACTCATAATTAAAAATGCTAGCAAACTGATGACTTTTTCAATTCATATGTATTTTCTGACTTTAGCTTGGACATTACTGACATCAGTTAAGGAAAAAAATTGGGATGAATCAGAACTTCACTGTACTGCTATTGGAATAAGGTTTTATTTTGTTTGTAAGTTTGTATGTAGGGAGTTATTCCTGACAAGACCAGTCGGACTTCAATAAATATTTTCGCATTTGATAGCCCAATTCTTGAGATAGGCTACAGACTAGTTAACATCACGCTAGTATCCTTAGGAGCCGAGCAAAAAGAAAAAAGTTACAAAGAACGCTAAGCAAAAACGAAGTTATAGCTCGGGCGATGTGACGGTGTGGGTCGGGGAAACCAGATTTTCACGCTGACATAGTCGCGGGCAGAAGCTAGTAGTTAATGTAGGTCTGAATTCGCCAATCCATTTTGGTCAAGCGTGGTGATCAATGCTCTTGCCTTTTCTGTATGAGAAGAGGCTTTTGATTGGCAGTGGGACAGTAATAGGCTGGTATTATCTATCAACAATCAACTCAACTTAAGGCAGTCCAATGCTCGACATAGGCCTCTCCCATCACACTGTCCTCCGCCCTCCACATCCAGTCTGTCCCAGCTACTTTCTTAATGTCGTCGGTCCATCTAGCAGGGGGGTGTCGCACGCTATGCTTGCCGATACGCGGTCTCCACTTCAGGACTTGTCTGCTCCAACGGCCATCGGTCATTTGACAAGTATGACCAGCCCACTGCTATTTCAGTCGGCTTACTCTGCAAGCCGTTTCGGTAACTCTAGTTCTTTTCCGGATAATTTCATTACTGATCAAAGCCTTCAAAGAAACTACGAGCATATCCCGCTCACTAGCGCGCTGAGTGACCATTAATTTATGAACAAACCCTACTGTCAGTGTACACGTTTTGGCATTGTATATCATAACGGGCAGGACGCACTAGTTAAAAACCTTAGTCTTCTAACATTGCGGCATAAGCAACGAGATGACTTGACGAAGTTTCAATCGCTGCCTTTCAACACAACTGGGTACTTCTGGCGAATCTTTAAAATTTGACTCATTTACCAGCAAAATAATGTTTACCAGTCTCTCTTCATTTTAAAAAGGTACTAACTTCAACTTAATCTTTCAACATCAAACTTAATACCCGGTACTCCCAAGTTAGTCTTTGGAGCATCTTCCACAAGACACTGTCGTGCAGTGTGCCGGTAACAGATTGGCTCGCATTTAGCTCAATACGGCACGCCGCCGCACAGACGCAACTTTAATAATAGCGTGTATTTGTCAAGTATGCTGCGAACCTTGAGGGATGTACAAAGTAATCTGGGTAGTGGGACGGATATCGGAGTATTGTTGGAGCAGTATGCACCCCATTTGACATAAGATTAGACATGAAGGGGCTGACAAGAGCTAAAGAGCGATCACTGTCAGACTGGATAGAAAAGAAAGAGAAGCGCGATGACACAACGCTGGCATTTTATTGAAAGAAATGAAACAATAATCTATTTACTTTTAGTCGTTTAAATAAAGTTTTAGAGGTTTCTTTGTGATTTTTTTTTGTATCAAATTTGTTGTAATATGTTTTCAACACACTATCTAACTAGCACGTATCCTGAAGAATATCATATATTCTGATTTTGTTTACTGCAGTGGATCATATACTTTTAGGCATTATAAAAGTTGCGTTTAGGTCCTGTACCCCTTAAAATAACGTTTTTTACAGTCCGTTCAACCGATTGTGAATTCTATTGCGTTGGATTGGTTGCATGACAAAATTAAATGGCAGCTTCAGCAAAAACGTGGTTACAATACCAACTGTATAAGTTGGTATTGTAACCACGTTTTTGCTTTTAATACCATCCTTATAGCTACGCAATAGAAGGCAAAATCCGCTGAACGGACTGTAAAAAGTTTTAGTTAAATATCTCATCTTATTTCAAATGGTCTAAAGTTGCAACAGGTTATACAATGGCTTTAAACAAAGCTAAAATGACCAATAAAACGCAAGATGAAATCTTGATAAATTACTCGTCTACGTCTTTCGTACTATGTTAAGCAAACTTTGCAATCACTTAATTAATTTTGGGTCCAACAAGGAAAAGCTTTTGAGATTACACACATTTATACGAAAATATACACAACCTGTTTAGAAAGCATTCGAAGTCCTTACCTCTGACTTAAGATACCGCATCCACCCCACCTACGTCCACCATTGATATATTCGGTATGTGTGCCTCACTGAAGGCATTCCACTACCGGCCCCAAATAAGAACGATCGTTCAAAATGACAGCGGTCGGAGTTTTGCTGGCAACTGGCACTAGGTGTCTAAATAGGAGCATCCATCTTGTTTTGTGATACGTGCAGTGTTGCCTTTTTGCAGGGTTTCATAATGTTGGGACTAAAAAGATTGATCGAGGAACTATTCTCCTCGTGAGAGTTTTGTGAATCTAGGTTGTTAATAATATAAGTTCTTCTCCATAGGTACCTACTATGCTTTGGAATGGGCAACTAGATTCATCTATCGGACCGACCGACCTTGGCAATTCAAAAGTGCCTGTAATTGGTGTATTTGAAATGAATGTTTTGAGTTTGAGTCTGAGTAATTTTAATATTATGTACATGCATGAAAATAAAAGGAAAAGAATCATGGTATAAAATATATCTTTTTTGATCTAGAGGACATACTGGCTGGTTGAAAAAAAAAATCGAGTATCATTTGTTTTTTTTCACAAATTCAAAAGCGAATGCATTTGTTCGAATTTTATAGCGTTTTCTTTGCTTATTAAAATGTAGTATTCTGTATCAAATTTTTGAAAAAAGTGATACAATAATTTGAAAAAAGTTTTGAACAAATTTGGATTTTGAGACATTTTTTACATCATGGAGCGACGTCATTTGAACGCAGATGAAATGCAAAGAGCTGTAGGAATGTTGCAAGCGGGAAGAAGTCAATCTCAGGTATCTCGGTATTTTGGTGTCAACAGAATCGTTATTTGCCATCTTCATCAGCGTAACACTAACACGGGAGATCCTGCTGAGCAACACCCAGGTCGAGGAAGATGTACAAACACACGGCAAGATCGATACATACAACTGACTGCAAGACGCCAGCCAATGTTAACCGCCCGAGAGATAGGTTTAAGGATACAAAATTCAAGTGGTGTTGTTGTTAGCTGCTAAACTGTGCGAAATCGACTGCATGAGTATGGCCTACGAGCACGACGGCCAATTAGGTGCCCACCGATACGTCACGGGAATCGCGCTCGTCGAAATGAATGGTGTAGGGAACACATTACATGAACCCGGGAACAATGGGATAAAATTTTATTTTGCGATGAGTCTCGATTTGGGTTCAAGCGTGATACTAGAAGGGTAAGAGTGTACTGTCGTTCTGGAAATACTGAAAGACTGAGGTGCGTTCAGGAAGTGCATCCATACAACGGCTCAACAGTTATGGTATGGGCGGGTATTATGAAGAACAGACGAACTGAGCTCGTTTTTGTAAATGGTAACATGAACGCTGTAAACTACGTTGAGGATGTTCTAAGGCCTTATGTCCGTCCGCTCCGATTTTACATTGATGCATGACAATGCGCGTTCGCATACAGCTTTGTACACACGGGAGTACTTGGCAAGGGAAGACATCCTGGTATTGCCTTGGCCTGCACAATCGCCAGACCTCAACCCCATCGAGCATGCATGGGACATGCTCCAGAGACGTGTTTTAAACGACTTGGATGGAGTGACAACCACCCAACAACTGATGGACTTACTAAAATTTCATTAGGAGCAATTGCCGCAGGATAAAATTAACAGTCTCATCGATTCTATGAATAATCGGTGCCAGCAAGTTCTCAATAACAGAGGAGGCCACACTTTGTATTAATTTATGCAATTTTTGTACAACCATATAATTTTAGTTTAAGTTTAGTTGATTAGGCACCTTACTTTGTACTACGTACTTACAGTACTTACTCGTATTGTTAATTAAGATTATAAAAAAAACAACTGTTGTTTAATTTCAAAAAAAGCATTAAAAATAATATAAATAAGAAATACTAAGGATTTAATGCGAAAACACATTGTAAAATTGAAATTTGTATGTGTTGCTTAGACTTTTTGATGTGTGTATATGGCAGATCAAGAGCAGTGGTGGCCCAGTGGTAACGGCCCCGACTTACGAGTTGTAGGTCGTGAGTTCAAAACCAAGCAGGCGCTTTACTTTGTGTAAATCATTTCATCACCACTGCTCTCAAAACGGTGAAGGAAAACATCATGAGGAAACCGGCATTTCCTAGAACCAAAAAAAAAAACTATGACATGTAACATCTACCAATCCGTACTGAGCCCGCTGGGTGGATTACAGCTCACTCCCTTTCATAGAGAGGAGGCCTGTGACCCAGCAGTGGGATCGTTATAGGCTGATTGTATGGCAGATCAAAAGGAACACGTTACGAGTATATATTATATAACGAAGGTGTGCACAAAGGAAGGATTTTCGAAAACTCATCATTCAATAAGGGATGAAAGTTTGTATGGAAGTTCGTCATTTTGGCCGATGGTAATGTAATTAGGCACATGGCTTGTTAACTGTACAGGATGACGATTAAGTCACCTGCATACGTCAAGTAAGTATTTCTACACGTCATTTTAAACAACTTTCAATTGGGCAAACCGTGTAAGTGCGTTCACTGTATTACTTTATAAAATAGCACTATGCTATCTGTAACGGCCAAACCCGATAACCTAAGACAGATCGCTACTGATGATAAGCAGTACAATTGACTCTTACCCTGTCAAACCAATAGCTGTCAAAATGTTATAGGGTTGCATACTTTGACTTTATTGGGACGTTAAAACCAGAGATTGGTAGGTTTTTTATCTCTAGTACACCAAATTTGGAGATAGATACGTTATTGAGTTCATCCTGTTGTCAATAACGTATCTATCTCCATGTGATATAACGTATCTATCTCAATGTTTATGTGAATTTTCAATGGTCAGATAACTTATATCTCTTTTATCGTATTTTTTCTTTAATCTGTCTTTTACAGCTTTTGTATAGAAAATAATATGTCAACCATATTTATTCTTCAGATAAAAGTTATATAACTATTGAAAAGACAGCCTTAAGAGCTGATTTCACCAATGTTACTAAACGCCTTCAGGACATCTAAAACATGTTCCAGAGCTTGCAGTGTCAATATTCCATTGTAAATATTGACACTGATAGGTCTTAAACGTAGTTTATGTGCTGATCGCTTTCAGGAAGGATTTCACCGTTCGTATTACAAAACGCGTTTAAGAAAATTAAGTCCTTCATAAACGAGTTCATATGTCGATATTGATCTCGCTTTACGTCCAACCCATTTCACCAGCTACATTTTGATCGCGTTCATGAAAACCAAATTTCCAGTGTATCCACATCCATAGTTAACGTGCTGAGCGCAGCAACAATTTATTTTAGTGCACAACAGTAATGACGTAAAAAGTCTCCCTAATTTTTTAAAAAGAAATAAGCTACTTTCTGGGCAGGTATATTATAAAAACGTTAACTAATTTCGATTCAAGTAGGTATTATTAACTAAAAATCCTTTGCACCCCTATCCTCTCCAGTTTGTAGATTGATGCAAACGCATCTTGTTAACCTGAAAAGACAAAATATACAGTTGAGCACTATGTACTTGAGTTACTGAAATGTTTTTTAATGTTAAAAAATATTGGGCCGTTACTGATTAATTATTATAACATAACATAACATCACGCCTTGTTTCCCCGAAGGGATGGGCAGAGGTGTACCTATAGTACCCACATTTCGCCAGTTATGTTTAAGTCCCATGTAATAGGGGGCGAGCCTATTGCCATCTACCGGGCACAAATCCAGACTTCGGGCTGCTACTGAGAAATTCCAGATAGAAAAACTCAATAACACGTTGCCCGACCTAGGAATCGAACCCAGGACCTCATGCTCAGCAGTAGCGATTGCGACCACTAGACCAACGAGGCAGTATTAATTATTTTCAGTGCTGTTAAGTTCGCAAAGCGCATTTGCACCAAATAAGCTACTTCAAAGCTACTTTATTAGTTATGTATGTTTACTCATTCTATTTTGTAGAAATAATATTATGCAATTATGGAACATTGATAGATTTACCTAAAGGTGAACTAAATAAGTGTAAGTAAACTTACTGCGTAAAGTAGTTAGTCACAAGCTCACTGCGTCTCCTGTAGTTTGGGTTGGTTCTTCCGGAATTCATATTTCCATAATTAATATTTCCCTGTGCTAATAAACTATCCCAAGAAGCTGGATCTATGACTTGATTGTCATTAGGAGGAGTAGCTTCACCACTCTTTATTGCAATATTGTGTGCGCCGTAACGCCGAAAATCGGGCGTTCAGAATTTAAACTTGTTTAAGCTTGAACCGCGTTTTCTTTATGCTGGTGAAACCAAAAGTGGAGATCTGAATTCTGTTAAACGCTTGAACTGAGTTTAGAGTGAACTGATCGCGTTTAATTTCATTGGTGAAATCCAGCCTCAGTGTCATAAATGAATTGAAATAGTCAATCTTTTGTTGTACAGGAATTAGTTATTTTTTTAAGAATCGGATAAAAGTTTCAAAGTAAAAGTTGTTTAAAATTTCGGTTAGAATCACCCTCTTGACGGATGCAGCTGGTTAAATTGCCACCCTGTGAAATATTAATGGGACTGACCGGACTGGTTTGGGAGGTTTGACTTTTAGTGTGTTACGTGTTTTTGTGTTTGAAAAAAAAATGGGATTTCAAACTCAAACCCAAAGCATTTATTTCAAATAAACCAATTACAGGCGATTCGGATTGCCATAGGGTCGCTCAGTCAGATCTATGAAGCTATTTACCTAATCGAAAGCACAGTAGGTACATACGGAGAAGAACGGGCAAGAAACTCAAAGGACACTCTTTTATTTAAATAAATAAAATATGTTGCAAAAAATTGATTGCATCATTCAGGTTGAAGTTATACACGCTGACAAAAAACAAAAAAATAATATTTTGATCTCACTACTAAAACTTAACAAAACATGTATATTAAAAATATAGACCCAAAAAAGGCATTCGACACAGTATGTCACAAACTGCTCGTAAAGAAACTGGAGTCTAACAATATCACTGGCAATGCTCCAAAAATGTTTGTAGTCATACCAAAAAAAACAAGTAAGTTAAACTTGGTAGTCACCAAAGTGACGCATTACCTATTAAGTGTGGCATCCCAGAGGGATCTATACTAGGTCCCTTGCTCTTTTTAATACATATAATTAACATTCACGAACTTAAACTACATAGTCGCCTTACCTACGCTTATGACATTTGTTTATTCTACTTCGGATCCTCTATCTATCAAATTAACTCACAAGCCCAAGATGTTTCAATTCAATCTCCTGACAATAAATATCTCTAAAACATGTTTTGTTACATTTAAGGCAAAAAGTAAAATAGTTTCCCCATATAACCCATTTAATTATGTGCCTCTACAGCAAAAAACCTGTGAAAAATATCTTGGTTTAAAACGACAGTTCACTTACGTAGAATGCTCACATTGAACACATAAAAAGCAAAATCTCAGCACTTACCGGGTCACTGCGTGACATGTTCGTTGCAACCCACCTAAATTACGAGACACTGTCTGTATTTCCTTAGTGAAGCTGCATCTACTTTATTTGATTAAAATTTGGGGCAGAGCTGCAAAAACAAAATTGTTAGATCTTCAAATTACCCGAAATAAATTCATTCATACTGAAAATCAACCTGTAAAATTTAAAGAGACACAAAAATTATGAATTTCAAACAACTATCTATTTACCATACATGTATTATCATCAGAAAAATTCTTACCAAAAGTATTCACACGAAAATAACACCCACCCACAACTTTGTATGTCAACGTGACACACGGCTAAATATGGCAAAAAATGCTTACCTTTATAACAGAATACCCTCTAGTATAAGAAATCTACACTTCTTCAATGTATTAAAAACACAACTTAGTCAGAATATAAAAGCGGATCGATCACTTCTGGACAAATTAAGGCATTGAATGAGTGTTAAGTTTGTTACTGATGACGACCAACTTTGTGTAATATATGTTTGTACTAATAACATTGTTTTCAAGTCAGTGACAAGTATCTTTATTGAGAATAGAGTTTCTTTAAACATAAGTAATCCGAGGTGCAGGTGAACGGGCACTTAGGATACTCCAGCAAGTGAGGCATGGTCCTAGCAGTGGGAATATGATAGGATTTATAGGTTGACTAAGTTTTGTCCGAGGCTACACCCGCGTGGATGTCGGAAAATATCCTACACGAACGTACTACCGGGATCAAAAGAATTTGAATGAGAGAACAATGCCCATTTGCCATACATTTCAAAACCTGATAATGAAAGTTTATGTATAGTTATATGGTATAGTAGAAACACTACCTGTAAGTTTAGAAAATAATGTCATATGGTCATTTTTACAATTGAAACGCTACGAAGTCCACAAAATATTAATGTAACTTTTTAGGTTAGGATTTGCCGTTACCTATAATGCTTACTTAATAATACATAATTATCTATGTTCTAAAACGTCTTTTTTACTTTGTGATTTCCTTACAACCTTATGTCACTGCTTAGACTCTCGATGATTGTCACTATAAATTGAGTGTCGATAATTTCAATCGTCCTAACTCAATTACATATTGCATGATTCATTAAATGATAAATGATTTATTTTCTGTAAATAGGTTTGTACAAACACTTTTACACGTCAATCATATTTTAAAAACTAGGTGAGATCGGCGTTTCCTATCTGACTACTCTGAGAAGAAACGCCGAAACAAACTCAGAGGTCACAGTTTCTTTTAAAGTCCAGACATAATCTTGGTCAGGTCATGTGAAGACCAAGTGGATTGATGTCTGAAATGGTATTTTGAGGAAAGAACCACACAGAATGAGTGGACCTGTCCAGTCAGTGCACGCATTTGTCAGTTGTCATGCAGCTCAACAAAGAACTAAAGGAGCTAAACGATTCGACGAACATTACCAAAGAAAGGACATTTGGGTAGGCCGCATAAATTACTCAAACTGCCAGACCATGATTAAAACTAAAAATTTAAAAAAATGCATTAAATAAAACAAAAAATCCACAATGTCTTCACATTCACAATAATTAAAATAGTATAATCACAAAGTAAATGTAATTGCATCCATCAATGTCAAAGTGTAAATAAAAATATGAAAATAATCTTGGTCATTTCATGTGAGGACCATGTAGACTGGTATCTGAAATGGTCTTTTGAGGAAAGAACCACACGGATTTAAGTGGACCTGTCCAGTCAGTGCACGGATTTGTCAATCATCGTGCAGCTCAACTCAGAACTAAGGAGCTCAACGATTCCACGAACAATACAAAAGAAAGGACATATGTGGAGGCCGCGTAAAGTACTCACACAGCCAGACCTTCATTAAAAGAAAAAAAAATGTAATGACCCACATAGTCCTCACATTCATAAAAATTAAAACAATATTATACATTATACAGTAAATTTAAACATGACATTGTTTAGATAAAAATGTACTTATATAGAAAAAAACATTTAAAGAAAAAAAGTAATATAGCAAATTAAACATCAACTATGTCAGAATCAGAATCAGAATCAGAATCAGAAATCATTTATTTTGCAATAAATGTGGGTACAAAATAAGATGTAGACATTGTAAAAGCAGTTCCAACACACTCTACCTTACGGCACGCAAAAGTAAAAATAACAATATTTTATCTACTAAAACAACCATTTAAAAAAACAAAAAAAAATACAGTTATGAGGAGCTGTTGCGGCCTTCCTACATAAACTAAACAGCAAAAACAACAATCTTAATTATATACCACCTAAAAGATTGATTAAATTATTTTACTTACAATAACAACAAAAACAAACAAGAAGAACAAGGTGTATAATGAAATTTGAAACAAAAATAATGTAACATTATAAACTCTTATCATTCAAAAAATCTTGTATGGAATAGTAGCAATTATCTATTAGTAAGGATGTTAGCCTCTTTTTAAATACACTTAATAATTCTTATTTGTAGGCATGAGGTAATTTATTATAGATGATGGGCCCCATTGACAGAAAGCTTTTTCTTAATAATGATGTTTTATACCTACCTGTAGACATTAGATTTTTATATTGTGATCTAACAGATCCCGGACGTGTTCTAATATCGTCCATTAGGTTTAAAAGACTTTTGTTAGTTCTGACAAATATTGCAACTTCAAGTATATACAAAGACGGAAACGTGAGTAATTTTAGAGACTTGAACATAGGTTCACAACTGTCGGTATTTTTAAGACTAGTCATTGATCTAATGCAACGTGTCTGTGTAAACTTATTGGAGCAGCTCAATCCCAGGCCTTCTTGTCCTCAATATAGTCCTTGAGAGTATAATAGGCTTTCTGGCATAATTTCCGCTTCATAAAAGATTTAAATTTATTAAGGCTTAGTTCTTCAATGTGGCTAGGAAGTTTATTATAAAAACGTATACATTGACATTTAAACGAGCCACCTATTTTCTTGAGCCTGGTAGTGGGAACAACAAATTTGTGTTTGTTCCTAGTATTTATGGTATGGATATCACTGTATTTTTTTAAACAGATTGATATTTTTATGTGCATATAAAAGATTTTCATAAATATACTGAGAAGGCACAGTCATTTTATTAATCTCTTTAAATTTGTCTCTGAGGGAGTGTCTGGAACTTAATTTATAAATTGAACGAATTGCCCTTTTTTGTAAAACAAAAATGTTTGAATATCGGCGGCATTTCCCCACTAAAGAATACCGTACGACGTCACACTATGAAAATAACTAAAGTATACTAAACGCGCTGTCTCTAAATCAGTTAAATTACGATTTTTTCTAACGGCGTATGCTGCAGAGCTTAGTTTTTTTGACAATTTATCTATATGGGGGCCCCATTGAAGCTTGGCATCCAAAGTTATGCCTAAGAATACTGTGGAGTTTTCGGGTTTCAACTCTTCACCCTTTAAAAGAACACTAGTTTCTACTTGTCTAACATGAGGTAACGTAAAATTAATACATTTAGTTTTTTTCTCGTTAAGAAGTAGGTTATTAAGACTAAACCAGTTAACTATCTTAGCGAAGTGTCGTTTGCAAACAACACTATATCATGATTATCCTTTATGAGGTAAGGCAAGTCATTAATATAAATAAGAAACAAAAATGGGCCAAGAATTGAGCCCTGGGGGACCCCCATTCTTACCTTTAGATCCAGGTGATCTTTTTCCGTTAACATCTACTCTGTCAATCCTATCCCTTAAGTAAGAAGTAAGAAGATCCAGAGAGGCGTTCCGTATTCCGTAGTGGTGCAGTTTCCCGATTAATGTTTCATGAAGAACGCAATCAAATGCCTTGGATAAATCGCAAAATATGCCCAAAGCATCGCATTTGTCCTCCCATGCATTATAAACGTCCTAAAAGTTCAACTCATCAGTAGTCGAACGACCCTTTGTAAAACTAAACTGTTTGTTATGCAGTAGTTTGTGTTTATTAAAAAATCTTTGCATTTGATCTAAAATAAGTTTTTCAAAAATTTTACTAAAGGTCTATAATTAGTAGGGTCTGATGTACTACCCGATTTAAACAATGGTTTTATTTTACTGTTTTTCATAAGATCAGGAAACTCACCACGGTCATTACAATTATTAAAAATAACAGCTAAAGTAGGTGCTACAATATCTATAATTGACTTAGCAACGTCCACAGAATTACCCCATAGATCTGCGGTCTTTTTAACATTTAATTTGTGAAAGGTTTTAATTATATCTCTACAGGTGACATATTGGAAATTAAATTCAGAATGACAAACTGGAACGTTTACTTTAAGTAAAGACTCTGCAGTAGTGGGCGATGAGTTCAGAGATTTAGTAGTCGAAACGGGAATCTCTGCAAAGAAATTTTCATGGGCCGCGGCGACTTGAGAATCTGATTTAATTATGTTGCCATCAATATCAAGGCCGAAGTCACTATTTCGGTTGCATGACCTTCCCGTTTCGCTATTAATGATATTCCATGTCGTTTTAATTACATTAACGTGACTTGACCATACAGCAAACTTTTTAAAATAATTTTGAATAATTCCTAACATATAAATTAAATTCAGCAGTGTTTATACAAGTCCGTTCATCATACAACTCATAAAGTCGTTTTCTACTTTTATGTATACCAATGGTAGCCCAGTCACTGAAGGGAGCATTACTATTAACCGAAAATATCTTTGGAATGAAAGTATTATCAAATTGTGTACAATAAATTTTGAAAAAAGAATTTTATTGTTGATTAGAGTCATCATTAGTTGATAAAATTGTTAAATTACTCAGAAGTTTAGTTTAAATGTTTCCAAACCATTAATAGTTTTTGGATTAACAGTGCTATCTTTTTTTTTTTTTTTTTTGTTAATATTTGAAATAGTGACCAAATGTCCGCAATGATCTGAGTCTATTAAGTTAATAATTTCCTTGTGGGTTGGTATAACATCTGTATAAACGTTATCTAGGCTTGTGGCACTAGTGGTAGTTATTCTAGTGGGCTCCAAAAATTTGTTAGCAAGATTGTATGACTGAAACAAACTTATAATTCTAGTACTTAACCCAGAATTTTCCAACAAATTAAAATTTAAATCACCACAAGTGATGATAGACTTGTTTGAAATACAAATTTTGTTCAACACTTCATCCATAACCTTTTCAAAACAATCATACAATCCTGAAGGCGGTCTGTACACACTTAATATAATGAACTGCTCCAATTCGATACAGGCTATCTCAATTGTTCGCTCAACAGAGAGGCACACAATATCCTTACGGTCTTTAAATTTGATCTGGTTATTTACTAAAACTAATGAGCCACCATGTACAGCATTTACTCTGCTGAACGAACTACCAACCTGGTGATTACTAAAATTTAATATAAACTGGTGGCTTTTAAGCCAATGTTCTGTCATACAAAGAATATCTATATTGTTACAATTCAGGAATAATTCGACTTCTAAATCTTTTTTTAAAAACCCTTGAATATTTTGATGCACCAGGTTGATACTATTTAATTTATTTACACACACATTTGATTTATCATTTGCTTTCCTTACATTTTTGCAAGAGGTTGCCTCTATTGTCCTTATTTCTAATTTAAATATAAGTCAATGTCAATAATTGGTTCCAAATTATTGGCAGAATAGTCTAACATGTCATTGCATTGCTCAAAAGAAGCAAGTTGTTTAGCCAAATTCTTGGCAGTAATAGAAAAAAAATATGATAGCGACACAGCTATCTGTCTTTTATGATAGTTTGAAAGATAGTACATAATAATATGCCTATCTTTTGTCAAATACAGGTTATTACCAACATAATTGTTAGTATCAATTAATTGAAATAGATTATTATTAAATGTCAAATTATGCAATGTCATATTGATTTCAAATCTTAAGTTATTTTCCTCCTGTGGCAAACTGTTACTATAAGGGAATGTAAACAACACTATTTTTCTTAAATTAAGATTAGACAATGTTCTATAATATTGGAGCAATTCTCTTTTGTTCATGTTTTCCCTATTATAATAATATAGTGTCCTGGTTAAAGTTACATTTAATAATTTCTTTCATAATATCAAATAAGGAACAACAGTAATAAACAATCTGTAATAAACATTGGCTAAAACAGAAATACTTACTGAGTAAATAAAACGTTAAATAATCTATGTAACTCAGAAACAGAGTTGAATACAGTCAAGTAGTAGTATGTAAAATGGAACGTTGTAAAAAATGGTGGTTGAGATACCTTCAAAACATGCTAATATGTTTACCCTTGACGTAGAATTAGCATAAAGAAAAAATAATATTTAAAAAATCCTGCGTTTCTCTTAACATTCTGATAAGCGTAATTAATATACAATTTAATAAGCTGTATTTTAAGATTTATTTCATTTCTATACATAGTCAGATAAAAAATGGACATTCAATTTCACAAATCGTGTGCCAAATTTCGTCACAAGTTACAGTTTGAACCATTTTGTTTCATAGATCTGTTGTTTTTCTTTTAAATTCTTTTGAAAACGGATCGAACGAAACGGAATCTAGAATCATGTGCTGAATTCATGGTTTCAGTTTGCACGTCGATGTGCCACCCCGTATTATGTGAGTGTAAATCATAGTTGCGAAGTTCATCACCATTTTTTTGTTAATGGCATCTCGTAGTTGAGCTTGAGAGGTAGTAACTACTTAACCGGACTATTCTGTGGCTGCCTTAAGCGAACTCAAAGCCTCCAGCCAGGGGAGTTCATTACCGCTGCCGGCGACGATACCCTACCTGGGCACTAGGGCACATGTTGTAAGAGGACCGTTATATACGCAAGTCGTAAGTTAGAAAGGTTTTCTAACTAGAACCTTAAAGGACTTTGTTTATTTAACCATAATTTATTTCTTATTAGTTTAATTAACTTAGTTTTATTATAGATTTGAATATTATAATCTATAAGACTGTAAAAGTGTAATTTGCAAGGTATTTTTAACTGACGAAATATTGTCATATATTTACGTAACTTGAAAATGTGTTTTTTTGTTTATATAGACTTTTGATTATTTAAGTTTTAATGTGTTTATTTAAGATTTATGTTTAAAACGGATATTCCAGTTGGAATTTTGAAAATCGGACCTCGCTTTCCGAAGATATTACTAGATTTGTGAAAGGGAAAATGTACTGAAAAACATTTTTTTATGTTTTTGTTCTACGAAATTTTTATTAGGTAAATTTTTGTCAATTTTATTTTTAAATATGATTAAGTGACACATAAACACGGATAATTATGAAAAAAATAAGATAAAACGGAAAATTTCAACCAAAATAAAGGCTACAAAGATTTCGGCTTAGTGAAAATTTAAAAGCGAACTAAATTTGCTCAAAAAAATTGAACCTCTTTAAGGTAAAAGTAGGGAGGTGTAAAAGACGTGCCACTTGCCGGTACGATTCACCCCAACAAGAGCGTCGCTTTCGACAGCACCGACAAGGCCGAATGCCTTGCTGACAGCCTAGAGTCCCAATGTTCTCCCAGCTCTCAACCATTTGACCAAGCTCACCTGAACAAGGTCGACGCTGAAGTCGAACGGAGAGCCTCCCTACCACCCGTCGAAGATCCTGATGATCCTCTGCCTCCCGTCACTCCAGACGAAGTGCACGACATCATTAAAGGGCTCCACGCGCGTAAATCCCCCGGTTCGGACGTTATTACCAATAAGGTATACAAACTCCTGCCCCTCTAATAATGCTTATGACCGCCATCTTCAATGGCGCCTTGAGCAACAACAACTTCCCACAAGCGTAGAAAGAAGCAACCGTAACCGGTATCCCAAAGCCAGGCAAGCCAAAATCTGAGCCCTCCAGCTACCGCCCCATCAGCTTACTCAATGTTCTCGGCAAAATCTACGAGAGGCTTATTTATAAGCGTCTCAAAGACTATGCTGAAGCGAAGAGCCTCATTCCCAACGAGCAGTTTGATTTCCGTCCCCAACACTCGAGTATCCACCAGGTCCACCGTATCGTAGAGCACTTGTGCGCTGGTCTGCAGCGTAACGCGACGACGGGTGTGCTATTCTTCGACATAGCGAAAGCCTTTGACGAAGTCTGGCACAACGGTTTGTTATACAAGCTTTACCAACTAGGAGTGCCAGATAGTCTCGTGCTCATCTTACGAGACTTTTTGTCGAATCGCACTTTCCGCTATCGCATCGAGGGTCCACTCTTGTCCCCTCACCCTATTCGCTCCGGGGTCCCTCAGGGTTCCGTTATATCTCCTCTAGTCTTCACGCTGTTTACCAGTGATATCCCAAAGAGTAAAAAGGCTCAGTTGACTCTCTTCGCCGACGACACTGCCGTTTACTATACCGGTCATTGACCCAACGCTATAGCTCGTACTCTCCAAACCTCCGCAAACGTCTTAGGCGCTTGGTTCCGGAAATGGAGAATCGAGGTCAACCCCGATAAGAGTCAGGCGGTTCTCTTCTCGAGACGTCGTCGATTCCCTCCCCCTCTTCCCAGCCCGATCACTATGTACGGTAAGCCGATCCCTTGGGAGAAGCTAGCCAAATACCTAGGCGTGATCCTTGATCAAAACCTTACCTTTAAGGCTCATATTAAGGCGGTTCGCGCGCGCGCCTCCTTCGCTCTTAGCAGGCTCCACTTTGTACTGACAGCCCGTAGTAAACTGTCACTTAAATGCAAGCTGCGCATCTATACCGCAGTCATCCGTCCCATCATGACCTATGCCTGCGTTGTATTTGCGCACGCTCACCCACGTCATCTCCATAAGATGCAGACCCTCCAGAACCGTTTCCTCAGAAAGGTCACGCGTGCCCCCTTCTATGTCCGTAATATAAATCTCTACGTCGACCTTAAAATGCCTACCATAAACCAGTTCATGAAACGCTTATCGAAGCGTTTCTTTGACTGTGGCATCAAACCCCTTGATCTCAGCGGCCGCCCGCTACACTCCCTCCCGCATTAGTAGTATTCGCCGACCATGGCATACCTTAATCGCCCCCGATGACGCCTCTACCCTCCTCCAGGAGAGCAGTAAGGCGACCAGCACGCTACGTAAGCCCAAACCCCGATCGCCGTCCTACCGCCCTCGCCGCCGAGGCCACTACCGTATCGTATGTTCACGTTTCATTTCGCAAATATTGTTAGTACATGCACTATAATGATTTTTGCTACAAACTTCACGATCTTACAAAATTCAAATTGGAAGGTAACCGAGCTGTGACCGTTCTTCGATTTTTTACTAAAGACCTTTTTTTATGAGATGTAAATTCAGCTTTCCGAAAAGTATTAATTGAACGTTTAGAGTGTAGAAGTTTTTTCATAATTTATTGCTTTTGGTAACAAGTATTTTTTTCATCCTTCTGACTCCTGGTTAACTGGCCTAAATTTGTTGCTTATCTAGTATAACTCCTTTTAAGGAATATGTCGAATTTACCTGTCACCCTATACAGACGGACTGTTATTTCAAACTACTACAAACTTTACCACCCCCTACATTGTCCATGTACCTTACCTACCTACCTATCAAGTTTCACAGTTTCCAATTAAGATTAGCGAGGCATCAGCTTCTGTTCTTTAGAAATTGAGTAAAACAGGTATAAGCGTATTTGTGAAATCGATCGTCTTAAAGTCTCTACTAACTTAGTTTTACTTAGTTGGTAAGCGGTTTCTACAAGGTCTTCTATCAACTCAAAAAGTGTTTTTTAGGCTTTACGCCAAATGTAGTGCCACCCAGCCGCCCGACAAGGTGGTTAGCAATGAATCTTTCAAAGAGCTTGTCCACCTCGTTGAGCAGCACGATGGGCCGGTAAGTGCACTGAGAGTCCACAAGGCGCCCCGGCTTCTTAATGAGGACCAGTTTCCCCGTCTTCCATACGCTATGGCCACGCTCCAAGCATGCGCTTAGGAGCCCCCTGAGTCGAGGCCCGAGAGCCTCCAAGGCCACAACCCAGGTTTTTCCAGGTAAGTTGGCTGTGTAGGTCAGATTGGCTGTCACTCCGTGTAAAATACTGGTATTCAGCTGCATTGGGAAAAGGAAAGGCAGATTGTTAGCGTGGGGTGCGATAAAAGAGTGGACTGTATAAATAGGCAATGGTTTAATGCCGTCTAATCTTTACAAATATATACGAGTAACTTCCCGGACAAACAGTTCGTGGAGTCCGTGGAAGCGGGTGGTCATTGGGTAGTGTCCTGAGCTTTCCGATAACGCCCTGATCACGCTACCTGCGTGTGCAGACCGCGTGCAAAGTGTCGTGTTGGGTTCGATTCCAAACAGATATAGAACATCCACAATAAAATGTATATTATACGCTAGTTATGTAAAAGGAACAAGCTAAAAAACCGTAGCCAATACAAGATATCACAGTAGTTACAAAAAATTCCTAAATCCGACAAAAGCACAAACATTCGCATCGACACTAATAACTCCGGGACAACACGACTCCATGATGTTCTTTTGTGTGACAGCTGTCAAATTACCACATTCATGTCAGTGAAGCCAGCTATGTCGCGTGTGTCAGTGCGTCGCTTCGTAGTGATGTACTTGGGAAAAATGTTTTGGTTTGGTTAGTACACAAATATTTCCGTGTGTGGAACACAATTGTTATTTTATATATTTCTGCTGAGAAGTTTGTTGCGCCAATTCCTCTTCTGCTAAAGCACTAGGAAGTGGCGAAGGCAGAGCGTTTTGAGGGACTGTCTTGTGCAATTTGAACGTTTAAAAAGTGCTGATTTTTCTGTCTAATTCGAATAAATGGCTGATTTAAGCCCAGTTGCGGTGGAGTCCCAAAGATGGGTAATTATTGACGTTGTTGTTGTAACTTACGAATAGGTAACGAAATGATTAATTTCCAGCTGTATCAGCCTGTTCATGTCTAACTTTAGGGCATCTTCTCATACAGAGAAGGCACGAGCCGAGCCAAATCAGTTTTTTTGCAGAGCTTTATTTGTATTAAAGACAATCTGTAGTAGTAAAAATAGAAACTGAAATATACCTCATCACTATTCGGAGTTCTATCGCCTCTCCTTAATTCCGTTTTCCTAAACATAAAATCATAAAAATATTACAACAGAGCTCAAAGTTTTCATGATACAGGTAGGTACCAATTACAATTAAATTGAAATATAATCTATATGCCTTTTTGTTGGGTGGGAAATCATCAAATGACTTCTCTCGCTCTGGTTGGAGCGGGATGGTGTGTCAGACTATTACCGACTAAAACCCACCCGTGTTCCTTCACGTTCCTGTGCCAGAGCCGCGGTATCTCTTTCGAACATTCCGCTACCCTGAGGCATCAGCCCTTGGGCACAACACAGTAACGGCGGTAAGTCCCCTCTTTGAGGAGTGGTTGGAGAGGCGCGACGGCGTCCTCACCTTCCGCCTGACACAGGTCCTCACCGGACACTGTTGTTTCGGGATGCTCCTGTTTCGAATAAGGCGGGAGGAAACGCCCGGGTGTCATCATTGTGTGGATCGCCCGGAGGACACGGTGGAGCATACGGTGGAGGTCAGCCCTGCTTGGGCGGAACACCGCAGTGTCCTCTCGGAGGCGATTGGCGGCGAGATGCTGTTCCCCATAGCTGAATGCCATCGGTCCATATAGGTTTCTATATAGCTTTGTATAAGAGAGTTTTATTTTCCAGGTGTAATTTTGACTTTCGACCAATTATTCAGTAGAACTTTCTTAGTGTCAGCCCAAGTTGCTTCCGTTTTGTGGAAATGTGTTTTTTTTCCATTTTTGTACCCCCTTTAAGCCCTTTTGACATATTATACAATATTGAATGCAAATAATAAATTCATATGAACAAAATAATAACCATAACTATGAACTGCAAAAATCATTAAAATTAAAGCTGAAGCTAATCTGAAAAAAAAAACTACTTATGCTATAAATAAATGCGAACAAATCAACTAAAATACCCCGTGAATAATATCGAATGGCAAATTCGATACCGAACCAATTCAAATAATAAATTCGGATGCAAAAAAAAATACAAAACAAACTACAAATTAATTAAATTATTTGACATCATACTGTACACTCAACTGATAAAAGTGTTATCATTTATTTGGCCACGTATAGAACTACCGCAAGGCTACTAAGGAACATTGCCTTCCACACAATGACGCTCATTCTGACAGTTCAACACATTCATTACGTTATTTACGGTAGTGAGCAGACAAATTTTTCGAACATAATGAAGCAATGTATTATCAAAATCCTTCAAAATTATTCAGATTGTTTTTGGTAGTTTGTTACGCAATAAGGGTGCAGATGAATGAACATAATCGAAACAAAAGGAGCATGTAAGGATCGCAACAAGTGGCGGTATGTAGTATCTGCCTACCCGCATGAAAAGAAGGTGTGAGTTTATGTGTAGAAAAAAGTCAGTAAGCTCGATAACGGAATTCGAGATCAAAAATGTAAACAAAGAAAAGTCATTGTCAAAGTCACGTTTCAGGGGTAGTGAACATTGCCTTAGACATTCTAATAATTTGATTTTATTCAATCACAAAATAAACGATTTTACGCTACAATGAAACAAACAGAAACGTAAAATACAACAAAAAAACTCAACAAAAAATTAAAATTAACGAAAGAAACATACAAACATGACAAACGTCAGCAACCGAATTACAGTATATATTACTCTGAATATCCACAACAAAATGGCGACCAGTAAGGAAACCCACTTGAATCGATTATTCGATTATAGCAATGATGCCAGTTTCATAAAAAATATTTGTACGAATTTATTTCAAACAGTCATATTTTATTCTTGGATCTGAAAATAAAACTGAATATTGTGTGCAATATTATAAGCATTAAAATTTTTACTTTTAATGCTACATACACATTATATAAATAGTAAGGTAAGTAGTTAATTAAATTAACAAAGTATTATTTAAAATCACAAAAAAGATTACGATTTGCAGCAAGTTTGACTTAACTTCACTGCTAACAAACAAATCTTGCAATTCCGTAAATGTAAATGCAAGGAACGGTAAGAAGCTTGTGTGATAAAAACACTGATCTGCATGATTGAGACCAGTCCATGTTAAGAATTGCGACGAATGCATATTTTGTACTATTAGTATTCTAGATATTTCCGTGGAACTGAAGATATTTGGAGGAACCAAACTATTGTTTGGTATCATTATACTATATCGAATAATGGAACACATAGCCGTGATTCACCATCGTCGCAGTTCGTTTATATCTTTAACTTTTTTCAAAGCATAAACAAATCCATTTATGTTCTTTTCAGGTGAAGTGTTCATCAAGTGTTATCCCCAGTTTTTTTTTATTTGTACTTGTTCGACTCAACTTCGTCTCTACTCTTGGTATGTTTTTGCCCGTCCACGAAAGCTTTTAGAATTCACTTCGAAGTTCGAACAACTTTCGGAAGCGATGGGATCTCCGGTGACAGAGTAAGAGTGTAGGCCCTCTGTCTCCGTCAACCCATCCGTTCGGAAATGGAGGCACTTTCGCTTCCAGAAAGCGATTTATATCCTCACTAGCTTTTGCTTACGGCTTCAGGATATTATCCCGCGGGAACACCGGAATCAAATGTATCCTATGTCGGTCAAGGTCTACCTTTGCGCCAATTTTCATCCAAACCCGTTCAGTGGTTGAGGCGTGATAAGGTAACAGAGGCAGACAAAGTTACTTGCGCTTTTTATTAGTACACGTAACTTATAAAGTATGGATTTCTCAAACGTACCTACATCTTTTAAGCTATTGTGCATAGGGTTGCCAACTTTTTATGTCAAGTATAGGATTTTCAAAGACATTGCCTGTAAAGTATAATCGATGGGGAAAAATTATGAAAATATAGTAAGCACGTTTTGTTTTAATGTGGTTGCTTTTTGAGCCAACAGGTTTGTTTTTTATGACTCAACTGTTATTTCACTCTAAATTAAGGTTACGAAATATCATTAATTCAACATTTATAACATTTATAACATTTTGTATTGAAAAGAAAATATAGTAGTTTTGCCTACTATATTTTTGTATTTTAAATAAAGTATTTAGTCCTGAGAATTCAAAAGAAAGAAGAAGAGAAAAGATGACAAACGTTAGTCAACTTTCTAGAACATAACAAACTATACGCGATGACCACCTTTTTCCAGATAAGAGCACCGAGAAAGTGGACCTGGGTAAGCCGAGATGGTAATACCAAGAGTGAGATAGATTATATAATCAGCTCACATAAATACGTTGTAACGGATGTCTCGGTTCTATAAGGTTTCAATGCGGGGAGTGACCATAGGCTGGTAACAGCTGAAGTTAGGTTTGACTTGAAGTGTGAACGGACTAAGATGATAATATCCACAAGGAGGTACGAGACGCATGAAATCGCTTTCTTGGAATACACTTTCCAAGCAGAATTAAAGAATAGATTTGAAGGACTTGAAGAGGAAAACCTAGATGTAGACGACATTAATAATCTATTGTGTGGAGCTTTGATCGAAGTAGCTAAAAAACATCTAGGTGGAGTTCAAAAGAAACATAAAAAAAGTCGCCCGAAACTTTAGACTTAATAAAACAGAGAAGAGACATGACTTTTCATACTGCAATATATAAAAAGACATAGATAAGATAAATAAACAAATAACTAAGTCAATACGGATAGATTTGAGACAGTATAACACTGATACAATTATTAATGCAATAAAATCATACAAAGGCCTAAAAGTGTTTAGAAGGAAAACTTACATAGGTTCCAAACAGATCACTAAGCTCAAAGATGGCAACGATAACGTGGTGACTGACCGGACTCAGATTGTATCTATT
This sequence comes from Dasypolia templi, assembly GCA_963555695.1. NCBI lineage: Eukaryota > Metazoa > Arthropoda > Insecta > Lepidoptera > Noctuidae > Dasypolia > Dasypolia templi. The sequence continues at coordinate 20,811,066 of OY743156.1, read as the reverse complement.
GTTGAGAAGTTCTACGAGGAACTATATACATCGAAATATGCAGAACTAATTTCTGACGAAGACGCTGCTAGAGGACCCCCTATTGAACATCAAAACTCGGAAACCATACCACCTATTTTACTATGTGGGGTTATAAAAGCCCTTCACGACATGAAAACAGAAAAGTCTCCTGGTGAAGATAGAATCACTGTTGAACTACTACGAGCAGGTGGCGAACCAGTTCAAAAGGTCCTCGTGGAAATTTTTAATAGGGTAATGTATGATGTCCGTACTCCAGAACAATGGAAGAACTCTATAGTCACCATCATTCACAAAAAAGGTGATATTTCAAAATTAACGAACTACCGTCCCATTAGCCTCCTCTCTCAGATATACAAGCTATTCGCCAAAATCCTAACTAGTCGACTAACCCGTGAGCTTGATGAAGCCCAGCCCATCGAGCAGGCCGGCTTCCGCAGCGGATATTCGACCATGGACCATATTCACAATAACCGTCCCCTCTGTGCATGGCTTTCTTCGATTACGAGAAGGCCTTCGACAGTATTGAGCATTGGGCCGTGTTCCACGCTCTTCATCGCTGCCACATAGATTCCTGTTACGTGGATATGCTGCGGGAACTTTACACCTCGGCCACTCTACAGGTCCGCATGCATACCCTATCTAAACCCGTACCGATCAAGCGGGAAGTGAGACAGGGTGACACCATTTCACCGAAACTTTTCACAGCAGTCCTAGAAGACATCGTGAAAAGCTTTGTCCCTACTATTGCGGTGTTAACATCAATGGTGCCTACATATCCCACTTAAGATTTGCAGATGACCTTGTGATTTTCGCTGAAAACTTCATGATGTCCAAAAAATGCTACAAAACCTTTATGATGCTTCTTTTAAGGTAGGACTTATGATGAATATGCCCAAGACGAAGGTTATGGCAAACATCTTCAGCAATTCAAATCCTTCTGTTAAAGTTGGAAATGAAACGTTGGAAATGGTTGACCAGTATGTCTATCTTGGCCATATGCTTTCATTTGGCAAAGAGCATTAATAAACAGAGATATCTAGAAGAATACAGCTTCGGTGGGCCGCATTCAGCAAACTCGACGACATTCTGAAATCTGCCGAAATTCCACCATGTCTGAAGTCCCGCCACTATAACCAGTGTGTTCTGCCCACCATGACATACGGTGCTGAGACGTGGACGCTCACGCAGGAGGCTGTGTACAGGGTGAGAGTTGCACAGAGAGCCATGGACCGTTCCATCGGAAAACGAGTTATGGAACTCAAATGGAGTTGGGCAGGACACCTGGCAAGGCGCAGTAATGGCAGGTGGTGTAAAGCAGTGACTGAGTGGCATCCAAGGACTGGAAGACGAAATGTCGGACGTCCGGCGGCGAGATGGGCGGACGATATTTCCTATCGCGGGTAGAACCTGGATGAGGCTGGCATGGGAGCGTGGAGATTGGCACAAGAAAACAGAGGCCTATGCTCAGCAGTGGGTGAAGTCGGGCTGTGGATGATGATGACGATTTAGTCCTCTTATGTAGTAAAACACTATATTATGTAGTTGGGGGGGCAACTCTAATTGTACAAGAAGATTCGTCTTTCATTCTAGTGAATGAAAGACGAATCTTCTTGTGCAATTAGAGTTGCAAAATGAATCACTGAACTAGTGTTCAGTGATTCATTTTGTTTAAACATTCTTTCGCTTCCGGGAAATGGATTCCTACTTTTATATTTATATATTGTTTATATATTATATTTATTTGAATGAAATTGGTTATTCCATTTCTTTTAATGATGACATGTAAATTAAAGCAACTTAAACCTACTACTAAATATTTCATTTAAATAAGGCACGTGTTTCCGTGGGACATGCTTTAGTAAATTAACGTCTAGCTAATAAAAATCAGAGCAGTGGTGGTCCAGTGGTAATGGACGCGATTTACGAGTTGTAGGTCGTAGGTTCCCAGACAGCCGCTTTTCTTTGTGTAAATTATTTCATCACCACTGCTGTCAAAACGGTTAAGGAAGGCATCGTGAGGAAACCGGCATGTCTTAGAACCAAAAATTCTAAGACATGTGTCATCTACCAACCCGCACTGGGCCCGCGTGGTGATTATGGCCCACTCCCTCTCACAGAGAGGAGGCCTGTGTCCCAGCAGTGGGTTATGCAAAAAGAAACCATGGCAATTGTCTCTTTATTACAATGAGTTGAGACTTTTCACAAACTTTTTACGAATTGTTTAGATACGAGGAAATCTGAAATTGGAATCGGTGACTGAAAAGCTTTGGGGAAATCGGTTGTCACAGTTGGGGTATATGGTGCGGAGGAATAAATAAAATATCGAGAATACATTTTTGAGTATGAATTTCGATGACTATATGAGTGGGGGTATACCACCACCGACGGTTGCACCGACCCTAAACAAATTGATATAAGGGCGTGAGAATGGCGATGAGGTTGATTTAATACTTTCACGAAAGGCTTTTATTTTAATGAATTTTATGTTGCTTTCGATAATCGGCATCAATGAAAATATTCATAATTTCTTTGTTCTGCTAACACCTACAGTATTTGATATGCCATTCCATATCCTTCCAATCAACCCCAGATATGCGCCAGAAGACGAGGTACACGCCGAGGGTGCAGTTACTGGAGTCGCACTGCAACGTAAACTTCAAGGCGTTCTTGTTGGCGCGTACCGAATTGCTATCTGCCCGTCGTCATAGAAGAAGAATTCTGGCCGCAAGACGTGGTGTTCCGTTGCTTTCGCAGACAAGTACCATTGGACAGCAGAAGAACAAGCCAGGGAAGTGCTACTAACATAGTTTTAAGCTATTTTTTTTTTACTTTATATATTACAAACTAACAGTATACATTTTGTTTTATACTGTTAGTTTCGAAGTTTGTGGACCATTTAAGCCTTAAATAAAGGTATTTTTTTATTATAACATGAATAAATGAGAATAATCATAATCATAATGTTTTATTTGCTTATAAAGTAGATGCATAAATAAGGTTACAAACTTTGTGATCCCTGTACAATTTTACCTAAAACGAATGGCTGTTTAGTTGATTGAATATCATAACAATGTCTGCAATAAATTTGCTGTGTCAATATTGAACATTGTTGCGTGGACAAACAGTTAGTTTCGAAGAATATTTTGAATAATCTGTTATACTCGAACATAAAACTATTAACACAGCAACACATAAAACTACTTAGCAGATCTTCGCCAAGTCTTGAAATCGAGATGAGGAATCTTCCGATCGGAAATCGAGGGCCACTTGCTTTGGAAACCGATTTATACCTTTATTCCTTCAACCTTCACACTCCGCCGACCAACTGATTCATTCACTCACTCTTCCGGTGATTTGTTCAGTCAGCTTCGGTTATTGACTTGTTCAATCACTCGATCATGTGGTATTTATTCATTTACTCAGTAACTTCGTTTTCGTTATTTATTTCTGTTCGGATTGAATTTTTGAGAGGTGAATATGATGCGCTTGTTATTAAAAAGGGAGGATCACATTTGTCTTTTTTTACTTTAAGAATACGTTCATAATATAAATACCTTTTTAAAAAAATATATAAAAACGAAATTCAAGAAATTGATTTTCCTGATCTGTGTTCGATTACTTAATCGCCTTGTAATGGCAACCCTGTTAGGTTACGTCATCTGCAGTGCTGTCAAGATAGCGCGCGCTTTAACTGACAGTGAGTTGACGATGAAAAGATGTCAAACATCTTGTTGTGTTGTTGTCGGTGTTTTTCTATGTTTACGTTTGTTTCCTTCTCAAATTCCTGTGCGTTTGCGTTATAGATCAACTACTTTGTAATAATTGTGGGATAAATGTGTTCCGGATGAAACCGCATTTAATTTACTCTCTGTAAAAATACATAACCTCCAATTTAAAATGTCTGAATACTTCTTTTTTAGAAGTTCAGAGTAAAAGTGGAAATCACAGAAAAGCTTTTGACATTAAACTCCACAAAAAACTTAAGAATTTTCACTGTCCATGACAAATTAATATTGAGCCAAACAAATTAATATTCTTTATACTTGGCATTGGCCACTGCTTGCAATACCACAGAGAAGTATTTATTTATTTATTTATGTATATATACTTTATTGTACACCACAAAATGACATAACAAAAAAAAATATCATACTAAAAACATACAATGGGCGGCCTTATCGCTTTCTGCGATCTCTTCCAGGCAACCTTAGAATGGACAGTGATTTGTCTGGACATAAAATGGGGCTGTCAGTGGTGCAAGAAATAAATATACATTAAACTAAAATAGATACACAGATATATACATATTAACATATCCTAAGGAATAGATACATAACTACATACTTACATGCGAAATATGAGAAACGTAAATAAATGATAATTACAGTTTACGAAAGCAAGATCACAATGACAAGTAGTGATCCTTCACGAGTCTTTTAAACGCAAATAACGACTGCGCGCGTTTTATTTCGACAGGTAGTGCATTCCACAGACGAACGGCCTGGACAGTAAAAGATTTGTCCAGGAAAATTGTGGAGTGCTTAGGCATTTTAAGCTTTAAGTTATCCGATGATCTTAAAAATTTCGTATGAGAGTCGCAAAGAAACTGGAAACGTTTCTTGAGATAGTTAGGAGTGGAAGGGGAAAAGAGCACATTAAACACCAGGGAAAGAATGTGAGCATTACGGCGAAGGAGAATTGGTAACCACTTGAGCTTCACACGAAATTCAGAAACATGGTCATATTTGCGCAAGCCAAATATAAATCTTAAACAAAAATTTTGAAGCCGCTCAAGTTTATCGAGTTGGTCTCGGGTAAGGTCAAGATAGCTTGTCAACGCTGCTTCCCAATCTGGGGGGCCCGAGCGCCCGCTTGTAGGCGGCTCTACGTGGGGATCGTGCGATCGATGGCCCTTTACGGGGCCCCGATCTGGGCGGCTGACCTGACGGCCGCCAGCATCTCTGTGCTGCGAAAGCCGCAGAGAGCAATGGCCGTCAGAGTCATAAGGTATCGCGCGATCTCCTACGAGGCGGCTTGTGCACTGGCCGGATCCCCGCCATGGGACCTAGATGCGAAGGTGCTTGCGTCACTATATCGGTGGCGCGAGGAAGCAAGGGCGCGGGGCGAGCGGCCGATGCAGCGTCATATGGAGCAGCGTCGGTCGCAGCTTCGCGAGGTCCTGGTGGCAGAATGGCGGGACAGGCTTTCACGCCCTACCGCCGGCCTCGTCACCATCGAGGCGGTCCGGCCAGTGCTCGACCTCTGGCTCGGAAGGAGGCACGGCTCCCTGTCGTTTCGGGCGACGCAGGTGCTCTCGGGTCATGGTTGCTTCGGGAAGTACCTGTGTTGCATAAACAGGGAGCCAGACGCTCGGTGTCACCACTGCTTCCACTGCCGGGAGGACACGGCGTGGCATACGCTGGCAGAGTGTGCCGCTTGGGAGGAACCGCGCCGTGCCCTCATCTCAGAAGTAGGCAGTAAGTAGTGACCTGTCGCTGCCCGCCGTTGTGAGTGCGATGGTCGGCAGCGTCGAGTCCTGGGACGCGGTGGTTTCCTTCTGCGAAACAGTGATCTCGCAGAAGGAGGCTGCGGAAAGGGGGAGAGAGATCTCGTCCACTGTCCCGATCCGCAGCAGGCGCACCGGGCGCAGGCGGAGGGCGGACAACGCCCTCTTCCAGCCCCCCTAAATGGGTCCAGGGGCGACGGATTCGGGGACAGGTGTTTAGCGCGCGTAGTGTTCCGCGCGCGCCGCTCACAGACGTTGCGGGGGGAGTACACCTCACTCCCCCCGCCCGAGACGGGGCCTGCGCAAGTGGGCACCAGCCGGGGATATTTTTTTTTTCCAATTTAAATCTGCAATCGGCTTTAAGCCATAATCAGATGGTTTCTAGGATTCATTTGGATTGGGTGCAGTTCCATTAAACGGCACCGTGTGAGTTTTTAGACACTAAGTATTTAGTTTCTCTGGTCTATGTCTAGTATTTGCCATCATTTTAGGCGAGTTACTTCTTCTTGTCGATTTGTTAGGTTCTTAGCCAATTCATTTATGTGTTTATTGAGTTTTTCTTTGTATCTCTTGCTTATTTTACAGACTTCCTCTTTTACGGTCGGTAGCTCCAAGTATTTATGTATTTCCGTGTTTCTCAGGAACCAGTGTGCACTTGAAATAGTTCTAAGTGCAAGATTTTGAAATCTCTGGAGGATCTCGATATTGGAGTTGCTAGCACAGCCCTAGAGCTCTATCCCGTAGGTCCAGATTGGCTTTATAATAGCCTTGTAGACTAGCAGTTTGTTACTGAGGGACAGCCGGGATTGACGCCCTAGTAACCAAGACAGGCCTTTGAATTGCAAGGTTGCTTCTGTTTTCTTGGTTTTGATGTGGTTAGCCCAGGTGAGTCTTCTATCCAGGTGTAGACCGAGATATTTCACGCTATTATTGCTTGGTAACAGTTGGTTTTCCATACGCACAGGTGGACAATCACCTTTCCGTAGTGTGAATGTTACTTGTGTCGATTTAGTAACGCTAGGTTTAATTCTCCACTTCTGAAGCCACATGTTAATTTTACTGAGCTGTTCCTGCAGTTTAAGCGATGCGTTGTTCGGATTACTATCACTTGCAAGGCATGCAGTGTCATCTGCGTATGTTGCTGTTAACACATCTTCAGTTTCAGGCAAGTCTGCCGTATATATCGAATAAAGGACTGGCCCGAGCACAGATCCTTGTGGAACTGAGGCGGTGATGCAGTAAAGCTTTGATAATTCTTCCTCGTATTTTACTTGGAATCTCCTTTGCTCCAAGTAAGATTTTAGGATCATGTAGAATGAGTTAGGTAAGAGGGTTTTTAGCTTGTACAGCATTCCTTTGTGCCAGACTCTATCGAATGCTTGTTGGATATCAATGAATACTGCAGAACAATACTCCTTTTTCTCTAGCGATTGTCTTATTTTGTGAACCACTCGATGTACTTGCTCTACAGTAGAATGTTTTTTCCGAAATCCAAATTGGTGATCAGGTATAATCTTCTTTTCGCCCAGGACTGGTTTTAGTCTTATCAGAAGATTTTTTTTGAATACCTTAGATAGGATAGGGAGAAGACTTATAGGCCTGTAAGAGCAAGGTTCTGCTGGTGGTTTTCCTGGTTTTGCAATCATATAGATTTGTGATATTATCCATAACTTTGGATAGTATTGTATTCTAAAAATGGCATTGAATAGCATTGTTAAAAATACTATTGCTTTTCTAGGAAGTTGCTTGAGGACTTCAACCGTTACTAGGTCGAAACCAGGAGCTTTTTTGTTTTCCAAGTAACTAATTGTTCGTGTAAGTTCCCTTGGTGTGACAAGCTTTAGCGGTGGTGATCATTGCTGGGCACTATTGATCATTCGGTCCACTTCTTCTTCAAATTCGGTCATAGACGACGGGTTTGGAGTGAAAACTTTGCTTAGGTGTTTAGCGAAAAGCTCAGCTTTTTCGCTTCCACTTCTAGCCCATGGATCATTATAAGACATCCTTAAAGGTGGAACATGGCTATATGGTCTCTTAAAGTTCCTAGTTATTTTCCATAATGAGTAGTTGTCCTTCTTATGAGCTAAGACTGTGGAATTTTTTTGTTGAAAGGATGTGTTGTGATATTCCTGGATTAGTTCTATTAGTTCTCTAGAGATTCTATTGTATTCTGCCCTGTCCACATCGGATCTGCTTGTGTGTAATTGCCTCCGTTGTTTTCGTTTTTCTTCCAGTTTGTTTCGTATTTCTAGCGGTATATTATTTCTTTGGTTGGAGAAGTTTAATGTCGGGGTAGCAAGCCACGCAGCAACTTGTATGAGGTTTGTGATGTAAAATGTTGCCTCATCGATATCTTCTTCTGTTTTAAGTTTGACCTTTAAGTCGACTTCATTTTCCACGTATTCAGTGAAGGCATCCCAATCTGTTTTATGATTATACAGTGCTGGCCTCTGTGCTCTGTGTATTGCCGACACGCTAAATGTTGCTATGATAGGGGTGTGGTCAGATACGCTGTCAAGCGATGATTCCACATCAAAATATACACCAGACAGACCCTTTACAATAAAGAAGTCTACTAGATCGGGTATCTTGTTGACGTCAGTTGGCCAATAAGTGGGTTCGCCTGTAGCTAATGTTATAAGTTTGTATTTGTCAATACATTTCTTCAACTCTCGTCCTTTAGTGGTAGTTAATCTTGATCCCCAGTGTGTGTGTTTACTGTTCCAGTCTCCACCGCTTATGAATCTGTTTCCTAAGCTCTGGAAGTAGCACTCAAACAAGTGTTGTTTCGGATTGTGCTTTGGTGGGCAATAGATAGCACTTACCTTAATAGGGCCCATACTTTCGTTTATAGTGATGGTAGTAGCCTGTATCCAGTCCTCTTGAAACTCGCTATGGAGGTGGTGTTTGATGTTACTTTTAACAATAACTGCAGAACCTCCATGTGATGTGGTATCAGGATGATTGGTACAATATACGCGATAGTTATCAATCTTGAAATTCTTGCGGTCATTAAGGTGGGTATCAGATATCAGAGCAATATCGACTTTATTATCTTTTAGCAGTATTTCTAGTTCTTGTTTATTTGGCGTCAGGCCATTGATATTCCAGGTGGCAATACGTAACGACATCATTGCGGAAGCCTACTGATGAGTGTCATGATGAGGTTCATCAATGTGCTAAACTGTGATATGAGTTGGTCAATCCGGTCAGTCTGTTTTCTTAGAAGTGCTTCTAAGCTAAATCTATGTTCCTGTTCGAGTTCTATTTTTGTGAAATGTGTTCTCTGTGACTCATGGTCAACGTGGTTTTTTTGTATTTGTTCTCTATGACTCAGTATGGTTAATTTTGTGATTCTGTGTTTTATGTGGTTCCTTGTAGTCAGGGTTATCTCTCGTAAGGTCTACTACCGATACGTTAGGTTTTTTGACAGCTTCACTGTATAGTCCCAAGCCTTCAGCCCTGGGATTATTTACAGACTCGATGATTATCTTGTCTATGACAGTTTGGAGTTTATTCGTTGCAGTGTCTTTTTTCAGCCCGTTAAGAGGAGGTCTTGTTTTCGAATGTGGTTGATATTTGTTTCCAGTAAGCTTTCTTGCTATAATTTCCTTATACACCTGACATCCTTTGTAGCTAGCAGGATGATTTCCTGAGCACAGAGCGCATGCCGCTGGGGTGTTTTGATATATAGTGCACATCGTGGTTTTGTGTGCCCCAGCACACTTCACACATCTGTACGGCCTCATACAGTTATTTTTGCTATGCCCATATTGCTGGCATCTTTTATGTAACTTTCTGGTTGTATTTGAACTTTATTTCCTTGAGAAGTCTGTTATTTTCATGTGGGGCATGGGACATTGACAAAGAATGTATTTAAGGCCAGACCAGCCGGGGATGCGGAAGAATTATGTGTTCCCGCGACCCCGGCGTAGGTGTGAGATGGAACACCGGGGTGGTTTTTAGTCAGTAAGAGTCTGACAGACCCCTCCGCCCGCCCCAGGGCGGAGGACATCCATGAGGATTTTCCACCCCGAAAACAAAAAAAAAAAAGAGAAGGTCATAACTTTTTAACTTTCTCACTGAGGGGAACAACTGAGTTGTCAAATGAAACTTGAGGAAGAGTCGTCCATTCGATCCTTGAGACCGTCCTTGAACTGCCTGCTACCACAACCTGCGTCTTTATGGGGTTAACCTTAAGCCCGTATCTCTTAGCCCAGTCGCATATTCGGGCTAGATCACGATTAATCGTTACGAAAGCCTCGGATAGATTTCCGAGAGGAGCTCGAGAGTAAATTTGTAGATCATCAGCATAAAGATGGTTGGAAGAAATTAATTCGTCGGAGATGGAGTTAATAAAAACTGCGAAAAGTAAAGGGGATAGAACTCCACCCTGAGGTACACCGGCAGAATTATTACACCAGGAAGACAAGGTCTCTCCAATGCAAATACGTTGCCGCCGACCGAACAGGAAACTACGAAACCAGTCAATTACCGATGGAGATATGTTAAGAGAGCAAAGAATGCCAAGCAAAACATCAAAATCAACAGTATTAAAAGCGTTACTGAAATCTAGCAAAGCTAAGACCGTTAGATTACCGTCTTCCATGGCGGACCTTATATCATCCGTAATGTTCAGAAGCGCTGTGGTGGTGCTATGACCAGGACGGAAGCCAGACTGGAAGGGGTTGAGAAGATTATTTTTAGAGAGGAAAGTGATTATTTGATTGTGAATTAACCGTTCAAGGACTTTGGATAGGAATGGTAAGACGGTTATTGGACGGTATTCAGAAAAGAATGTTGGATTAGACTTTTTAGGTAAAGGAATTATTTGAGCATCTTTCCATGAGCATGTAAAGACACCACTACATGCAGAAAAATTTAGGATGTGACTAATGGCAGGAAGGATAAGATCTAGCACAGGGACTAACATATTACGGCTGATACAGTCACTTCCTACTGCATTGGAAGTAATCGAGAGTATGCTCTTCTTAACATTACATGCGGAGAACTGACCAAAAACAAATGGGGAATAACTGGGAGTCGGAAGAGAAGAAAGATAATTTAGTGTATTAAGTTTAATAGTCCTATCAAAATTGGACGAAGCAGTAAAATTATTATTCATTGCATCAATGTCTATGTCTTTTGGGATTGTCTCTTGTCGAGTTTTGCCGACCCCCAATGACCTAAGAAATTTCCAAACTTTGGATGCGTCCCCATTTTGGACAGAAGTAAGAATGTGGTGGCGATTTGCATTCCTACACACCTTATTGCAATGATTACGAATAGAGAGGTATCGTTCCCTGTTAACGTCATTAGCCCTACGCTTATATTTAGACTTAGCCAAAACTTTTTTGTGCATAAGCGTTTTAATCTCAGTTGTAATCCACGGCGCCGGCAAATGTCTGACCTTAACTGCTCGAACAGGTGCGTGATGATCGTAAAGCTCGATAATTTTATTCGTAAAAATATTAACTTGCTCATCGACTGAAGGAGAGGCATACAGAGCAGTCCAGTCTATATTGCTGGCATCCTTGCAAAGATTGTCTACGTTCATTTCAACAACATTGCGTTGCATGAGAATCTTAGCTTTAGCCTTAGGTGGGCGAATTTTGTATGACAGAAAGATTAGGTCATGATAGGAAAAGGCATCGGCTGAACATTGGCCATGCTTAGCTACGTGATCAAGGGAAGAGACAAAAATCAAGTCAAGAAGTGAAGGAGTAGAGTTAGGAAAATGGTGAGTGGCACTCAGAGTCAGAATGGACAGATTACTAGAAGCTAAAATGTTAGTCAGAGAAGAAGAGCGATGGTATTTTTTCAGAAGACAAGTATTAAAGTCACCCATGACTATACTATGACTGTAAGAAGGTACCAGCATTTCTAAAAGATTTTCAAAAGACGAAAAGAAATTAACGCGTAAAGAGGGATAATAATAGACGCCAAGAAGTAATTTTGAATGGCTTAGTTCGACTTCAAGGAAGAGATGCTCACCAGCATTTGATGGCGGTGGCTGCGTTGATTACTACACTACATTGACCATAGAGTAGGGAATATGTGTGCGGAGATATATGGCAACACCTCCACCAGCACCAACCGACCAGTCGTTTCTTATAACTTGAAAGCCGGGAAGAGAGTAACTCGTTGAAGGGAGACAAGGTTTTAGCCATGACTCCGAAATAAGAATAGCATGTACGTTCTTACAGTCTTTTTTAAAATTATAAAACATATTTATACGAAACCTTGTTTTCAAATGTTTACCGTCTGTACAACCTATGACGTGAGCAAAATTCCAAATATTAATAAAATCACTGGATATTGAGTAAAATATGTCCCTAGTAGGTGTAGGTGTAGGTGTAGGCGTGTGTGTATATGTATGGCATACAGTTCCACCCATATGGAAGCGTCTCTTCTATAATTTTCGATGTTGTTTTTTTTTTAATATAATTTTTTATGATAATATCAAAAAAATGTAAAAGATAAGTTTTAAAAAATATAAAGGAGGCAATAATACTACAGTTATTTGCTTACATGTTACATGGTCTAAAAAGTTCTTACGGAGAAAAAATGCTTGACACATGATTTGCCAAGATTCAACATACTCGTAGCATGCAAATATTTGTAATAACAATTTCCTTAACAAAATTATTATAATATTACAACAACGCTATTTTAGTTCTAGGATATGTTAAAAACTATAGAAGTGTTTATCAGTTAACCATTCATACAATTTATTCTTAAAAGCATAACTCGAGTTTAACATTTTCAGATTACTAGGTAACTTGTTATAAATTCGCACACACATAGTTAAGCAGCTTTTATTGTACTTAGCAAGCCTGGGAGCTCTGTTAAGTACGAGTCTGTGAGCATCTCGTCGGCTTCGAGGATTTACATTGTTTGCTATTTTAAATAACTCCTTATGTTTCCATACGAACATGCATATTTCATAAATATACAGACACGGTAGCGGCAAAAACCCAAGTTTCTTAAATACTGGCTGACATGATTCCTAGAGACCTTTTTTTTTTTTTTGGGTGGGAAATCATCAAATGACTTCTCCCGCTCTGGGTGGAGCGGGAGGGCGTGTCAGACTTTTACGTACTAAAACCCACCCGTGTTCCTTCAGTTGCCTGTACCAGGGCCACGGTTTTCTCTGTACAATAACCCGCGACCCTGAGGCGTCGGCCCTATCGGACCCCGTCACTTTGTGCTGACATGTCTTTGAGGCGCGCGTGGAACACAACGCGCCATCGACCCGGGCCTAGTCCTTACCGGCGGCGAGCAATGGGTAGCTCGCCGCCGGTCCGCAAGCCCGCGCCTACGGTGGCCGGGAATCTGCAGGCGACTCCCGACGCCCAGGGCGTCTCCTGCGGCGGCTAGTGGGGGCGTGAGGGCGCAAGGCTCTCTCCCTCACCCGCTCCGCCTCCTCCTTCGCGAGCATTACTGCTTCGCAGAAGGAGGTGACGGCTTTCCATTCCCTCTCGCTCCGTACCATGGCCTGGACCAGGGCCGGACGCGAGAGATCGCCGCCGCCAATCGCCTCCCTGAGGACACTGCGGTGCTCCGCCCAAGCTGGGCATACCTCCACCGTATGCTCCACCGTGTCCTCCGGGCGATCCACACAATGGTGACACCCGGGCGTTTCCTCCCGCCTTATGCGAAACAGGAACCTCCCGAAACAACCGTGTCCGGTGAGGACCTGTGTCAGGCGGAAGGTGAGGACGCCGTGGCGCCTCTCAAACCACTCCTCAAAGAGGGGACTTACCGCCGCTATTGTGGCGTGCCCATCCGTATAGAGCCCTAAAGCATTTTTTTAGCAACAGATGTCCTATTCTGGTCGGTACTGTTACCCCATATTGTAAGTCCGTAAAGTAATAAGGATTCCACGTACGCACGATAAGCTGATATAGCTGTTTTAAGATTAGTACTGTTTTTACTTGTCTAAGAGCATATACAAATTTATTTATCTTGCTAGAAACATTTTCTATATGAATTTTCCAATGTAGGTCTGGTTTAATTTGAAGTTAAATTTATGATTATGCGATTGATTAAATAGTATTTAAACTGATATGTCAAGGTTTATTTTCAAGTTATGTACATAGCATAATAGTATTATCAGCCTATTATGTTCCCACTGCTGGGACACAGGCCTCCTCTCGGTGAGAGGGAGTGGGCCGTAATCCACCACGCGGGCCCACTGCGGGTTGGTAGGTGACATCTATTTGTCTTCGATTTTTTGGTTCTAACCACTGGGCCACCACTGCTCACCAAGACCGTTAATTAAAATGTTATTTACTAAAAAATAATTTAAACTAGGTCGAAGGCTTTCGACAAATCAATGAATAATTCTGTAGTTAGATTGTTGTCAACATTTATGAGGGCATGTATTGCTAATGTTGTAGACTTCCCCTTTCGAAAGCCATGCTGTTCTTTTTTTATAATATTGTATAGTAGTTTGACATTCTTTTGTACATACTATCGTATATTTTAGACAAGATAGTTATTAGGGTGATAGCGGTAATTGTTCAGGTCCTGTGTCTCCTTTTTTGTAAAGTGGTCTAACAACGGAAAGCTTTAAAGCTTCTGGAAAAATTCCCTCATGGAACGACAAATTGGTCAAGTAGGTTAGTACTTCAACAATGTCGTCGACACAGATTTTAATGATTTTTGTGATAAGTGCGTCGTGCCCTTCAGAATTTGTGTGTTAATTAAAAGCAGTATTTCCTGCTTAACTTCAGTTATCGACATCGGTTTGAGGAACATAGAGCCAACAGTTACATTATTGCTGGAGTTACTTGTGACGTTTGGCGGCATTGATTTGTTTGTTGTACCGATTTAACGGTTATTAAAGGCAAACGCAATTGCCATTGGATTGATAATAAGAGTGTTTTTATATTTGATACTGCTGATATTATGACTGGAGTTTGCATTGTTTAGCTCGTCTTTTATAACATTCCACGTAGCTTTGCATTTGTTATCATTTTTAGTTATGTATTTGATAGTTGCAGTTTTCCTGGAATTAAAGATGCATTTTTAAGGAGATTTATTTATATATACATTATTGTACACCACAAAAATACACAACAAAAAATAAAAACAAACGCTACAAAATATACAATGGGCGGCCTTATCGCTTTCTGCGATCTGTTCCAGGCAACCTGGAATGGCCAGTGATTTGGTTGGACATAAAATGGGGTTGTCTTTGGTGCAAATAATAAGTTTACTAAATTATATAACATATAATATACTAAAATAGATACACAAATATATACATATCTTAAATAATAGATAATCATATACATTCATACTAAATATAAAATTAATAAAAGCAACAAAAGTAAATGAAGACTATAAATACTTACACTTACACGAGAACAAGATCACAACGCCACACGTAATGTTCCTTTACAAGTCTTTTAAAATACATGTAACGACTGCGCGCGTTTTATTTCAACAGGCAATGCATACCACAAACGAGCGGCCTGGACCGTAAAGGATTTGTTAAGAGATTAGTAAATTTATGGTATTTAGTCTTATTAATCGCAGTTTTGTTTTTATAAGATTGATGGCGCAGTGACCGCTTTGTTTAACAATTTTTCTAAGCCCTTGCTTATCCAACTTTGTTTCTTTTGGTTATTTAAATTTACTTTTACTCATATTTTAGGGAAACGAACATTGTAAAGGAAGCAAAACTTTTAATGAAATTTGTTGATTGCTGGGTTTGCGTTGTCAGCCGTGTGTATTTCAGACCAAGAAATATCACTTAAGCATTCCTTAAACTTGTGAATATTATAAAACTCACTTTCCTGAAACTGAATTCAGTCGAGAGTTTCAGCAAAAACGCTCTGCTTTCTCTTAGGAGCTATAAACTCTGTTGTATGTGTAATATATTGATTTTAAGTTTTATGTTTTAAAGGGATAGTTCACATTTGAGCTGTATCATGGTCAGACAAGTGAAGTGGCAATACTGCAGCAGAAGCGTCGTGAATGTTACTCAGAATGTGATCTATACATGATGACTTACGGGTTTCAGATGGAAATTTCAGAAAATTTCAGATTAAAGTTGTACACTAGATCCTGCAATTGTGTAGTAATATTGCCTTTTTTAAGGGTGTTCATATTCAAATCACCCGCTAAAACTACTATTATTTTAGATTTATATTGTTGAAGTTAATTATGCATGAGACTATCTAATGTAACTGGGGACCCCAAGTAAGATGTTTGTCGATCCAAGCCCCTAGTTCTTAACCGTTTCGCTGACTGGAATAGCATTTCCGTTAAATTGAACTTGAGGAAGCTGCGACCACTTTAGCTTGGGGGTCATCCTTGAGCTGCCAACAACAATGACCTGAGTCTTCGATGGATTAACCTGCAGCCCATGTGCCTCACTCCACTCGCAAATTGAAACTAAATCCTTATTCATGATATTAATGCCATCAGCCAAATCCAAAACGGTTGCTTGTTTATATATTTGTAAATCATCCGCATAAAGGTGGTAGGACGAAAGAAGTTTTTGGAAATAGTGTTAATAAAAATTGTGAAGAGTAAAGGAGATAAAACGCCAACCTGAGGTACACCGGCAGAAGTATAACCCCAAGAAGACCAAGACTTTTCTATGCAAATAAGTTGCCGGCGGCCATACAGGTACCTACGAAACCAATCAATCGCCGTTGGAGATATGTTAAGTGAACAAAGCATGCCAAGCAGTATCTCCAAATCGACAGTTTTAAACGCGTTACTAAAAACCAGTAAGCAAAGAACTGTAAATTTTCCTGCTTCCATGGCTAACTGTATGTCATCAGTGACGTTAACTAAGGCTGTAGCGGTGCTGTGTCCAGGACGAAAACCGGATTGCAAAGGATTCAGCAGACTATTCTTACAAAGATAAGCACTAAGCTGATTGTGGACAAGGCTTTCAAGGACTTTGGAGAGGAAATGCAAGATGGAGATAGGACGATATTCGGAAAAAGAGGTAGGATTAAACTTTTTGGGTAAAGGAGTGATTTTTGCCTCTTTCCACATCGATGGAAAAACACCATAGGATATAGAATAGGATAGGAAGGATTTCGTCGATGACAGGAAGTAACATTTTCGGACTTACATAATCACTACCAACTGCGTTAGATGTGATTGAAACTACGCTCTTCTTAACATCACAATCAGAGAATTGACTAAAAATAAATGTGGGATGATCCGGAGTTGGAAGGTTTGAAAGATAGTTTATTGTAGCTGCCTTCATGGTCCCATTACAGTGGGACGAAGATGAGAAGTGTTGATTCAGTAGATCAATATTTAAGTTTTTAGGAATCGATTCTTGGCGCGATTTCCCAACTCCCAAGGATTTAAGAAATTCCCAGACTTTAGCTGGATATCCGTTTTCAATTGAGGTGTGGATATGGTGGCGTAGTGCAGAAGAATGTTATGAAGCTAATCAGTCTGTACAGAATGACCAACCACTTGCATAATTTTATAGTAGATGCCAACTGTGAAATCTCCAACTTGATAGATAGATAGATAGATAGATAGAATACACTTAACTATGTACAGTATGAATGAATGAATGAATGAAATGCACCGACCCCAGCGTGGTTTGACCAGACTCGATTAATCGAATGAACCCCAAGATTTGCACTAGCCCTTGAAGCCTCATGCTTCATGGTGCTACAAAGACCATTGCATATCAAGGAATAGACCGGGGGGCGCTTTAATGGTAGGGTGGTGGACGTGCCCTTAGGATAGGAAGGAGAGTGAGAGCCAATCGAGTAGTGCACCCTAAAATTAGCATTGGACTAGTGGAGGGGCGGGAAATATTTGTCTATGGGAGGGCATCTTTTAACGACGTCGCAGCCGGTCTCTGCTATGCTGTGTTGTTCCAATATCTTCGTCTGAAGTCTCGCTACTATCCGTTTCAGGTTTCTTTTATGTTTCGCTAGCAGCTTTTTTTTATCTTATCTCGTTCTACAGCCGTGTTCATCCAGAAGTTGATTTCCTTGTCGAAGTAAGTCATGTCCTGTTTGAGGTTGTCATTCCAAGTGTAAATAGTTCGGCCGACTTATTTGGATTTGGCCTTGTACTGCATTGCAGCATGTAGCAGGTGTGATTTTCGTCGTCTGTGGAGATGTGCGAGATAACACATCCTGTGGTTCTTGATGCGTTTGGTTACGGGTTATCCTTTTTAAAATTTCATGCATTTTCTTGTGTCTTGGTTTATTCTTAGCGTGGTTAATCAGGTCTCTCATGATAACTCTTTCATATTTTCACAGTCTTGATCTGTTTGCTTTAGTGAGTGCCGACACTTTCAGACTGTGTATCATAGAAGGTAAGATCACCAATTGATACATGAGTCTGGCTAATTTCTAGCCCATATTTGAGTTTATTATAAATGGTATTGGTGACTTCGCATCATAATTTACATTCACACTACTATATTTATTTAGAACCACAACCAAATAACGATCCCAAAGGGCTTAGTATGTTCAACACTACAACATGCCTTCCGCATTCCTACAAAGCGCGTCACGTCACACTCACTGTTTTTGCAGCACTTTTGAACTTAACACTTGACACTGGGACCGACTATTTGTGCGGCTATATAAAAAAAAAATACCCTCGGGCCGGCTACCTGAAGCACATTTCTGTAAGCTTGGTGCAACAAAAGACAAGTTTGTAGAAACAATGCTTTCATTTTAATGATATGACGAATCAGCTATTAAACAAAAATCTCTCTTTCCGCCCTTTTCAAGTTAGAACACACGTTTACAAGGTACAATTCTGACGCGGCAATAAGGATTACATCTACTTGGATCATTTATTAGCCGTATTTCCTGGGAATAAATGCTACAATTGTTAACATATGATAGGTTAGTGTCTAGGTCAAGGCAATAAGTTCTTGTACGAAATCTAAATCGACAGCGTTCGTTTTGTTTTGAGTTAATAACATCCTACAAAAACCTTTCACCAGAATGTCTCTTAAAATAAGAACCGACAAACCTCAAGTTCACGACCCTGCGGACCCGCTAGGCCCAACCACAATTAGATTAAAGCTGAAAATCTAAACTCAGTTCGATTGGCTTATTTAGCCTTTTGGCCTTAACAAAAACAGTTAAACTGGACAATGAAACTTGATCACAACAGATCCAGGCTTTCCTCACTTTTAGGCAACGCAAGTTGTTCATTGCCTTCGAGGTTGTTATCGATGCTCGTTGGAGCCTTAAACGATTTGCTATAAATTAAAACAATAGCTAAGCTAAGTGAGATCTTTGTACTTTCTTGTTGAGAATTAAATTTCCTTAACGGAATAGAATGGATTGATCTCACCAAATTCGATGCTCAGGATCCTTTGGCAGGCAAGCAGTTTCGCATGTATGTAGGTGTGCAATTCCAAAGAATTGAATTTCGCGACACAGGGCACACTAGTAGTTTCTTAAACACTTATCACTTCGTTGTCCGAAACTGGGCGCAGGGTTGGCGCACGTGTAGCGCACGCTTTTTTTTTTGTTTTTTGTTTTTGTAGGAACACAGCCGAGACAACCGCTCGCTACGACGGCTCACAACCGACCTATCGAATACACTTAACTATGTACAGTACCTTATAAATTACAAAAATGGATCGCTAAAACCGATATTTTACAGACAACTTTTGTATGGATTAAATAGGGTAGAGATAATACTGTAGGTAGTCAGTGGTGTACCATTTAGTTATTCATGAGTAAACACGAAACAAGACCAAGGAAACTATATGTTATAATGTTTAAGGATAGAAGAAGTGTTTGATTCTCTGATTAAAGATCTGGCCACACAGCGGACGAGACGTGACGCACCATGACGTGACGCGACATTAAGATGATGTAATATACAAAATAATATCTGTAAAACTGTGTGGGACTCGTTCAGCGCGACGCGACGAGAGCGTGAAGTCACGTCGCGTCCGCTGTGTGACTAAAACGAATAATAATTATTATATTACTGTGGTTTAAATTAAGATAAATTTTTAGTGTGCGTCAGGATGGATGGTGTAATATCACCAAATTCCTTTTGAGATTTTGGTGAGAATTAGTACGGGTTAGTACCAATTACTCCTAACGCACATGACAGTCAAAATGGCGAATGGTTAACGAATCAAGTTATACCAATTACCAACAAAAAAAACCTTGCAGTAGTACAGTTACTACTGTACTGTACTACTGTACCTAGCTCTATAAAATCTATACCTCCTTCAGAACGAAATTATTTCGAAATAGTGACTCATAACGCACAGTTAAAAAATTATTAAAATCCAATTTGCTTTTGAGATTTTGATGAGAATTCGTACGAGTTAGTATCCATTTCTCATAACGCACACTTATTATTCAAATTATACTAGTACTTACCTGATTCGGTTGAAATGGGCTGAACATGCCAGTTACACCATGACTTAACTAAGCGATGTTCGATTTTATTTAAGTGTAGTTAAATGTTTGTCGCGTCATCCTCGTAAAATCTTAAAACTTGTGTACATCAAACTTAAAGTATTTAAATAATAAATGATAATATGACGCATAATGTTTTCTGCAGTAAATATTAGAGACACTAACCGTTCTTTTCGTTCTACATTTAAAATAAACATTTTCCAATAGTTAAAAACCGTCATCCTCCATCCGAAGTGGTACCGCAACACCCTTAGCCTGATGAGTTTACCTACAACAGACAGCAGTTTCTAATTAAGTGTAACATTGACAAAAAAAACTACTCACCTCACTTTTCCCCTGACTTTTCATTGTGAGCTGCATTAAGCTGGGAGTTGATAGTTTAAGCAATTTGCTTGGCATGGGCCTTGGCACGACTCGCTGGGTACAATTTATTTGTTAGTGACGACGAGAATATAGTTCTGTTTATTTTATTTTTAACTTCAGCCCCCAACACATTGCGTCGCATCTCATCGCCCGCCCGCGATGTTCCATCGTTTTCGCTTAGCGTTCTTTTTTACTTATTTTTCTTTTCACGCGGCTTCTTCTTTCTTAAATATTTTTTTCAAATCTGTATATTCTTCACAATCTTTTTCCCGTATCGAATAAAAGTTTCTTAGCTAGTGTTTTAAAATGGCCGGTAAAACTACCTTCTTGACGGATGCATGTAACTAAATTGCCACCCTGTATTCAAGTTATAAGTATATTTTCATACACAGTAATAGTCATAAAACAAGAGCAAAGAACTATAAATGTTTATAAAGTTTGAGTGGAGAAGACTTTTCTTGCGATAATTTTAAATTTGGACAAAGATTGAGCACATACAAAACAGTTTTACCTTACATTTTAAATAGGAAGACTCAAAATATAAATATTGGTCGCCAAACATACAAATGTTTTGCAACGACGTAATTTCCAACAAATATAACACCCGCAATAAAATTGTCAATTTCAGTAAACTGCATTCATAAGCCAATGTACAAGGTAAAATAAATTAAAGTGTTATTGTCCATGTACGATAAATAAATTGTATTGATATTCATCAAATGTTAAAAGATTTATGCGACATAATTTGAAACTCGCGAATAAATGAAAACCTATATCACTTTTTTTTTTTTTAATGAATGTTAGTCATGTAATTTGGCAAGAAGCAAGGTCCGAGGTAAAGGAAAAGTTCGAAAATCGTTAATGGCAGTAGTAAATATTCAATCAATCATATAAATAATACAATCATTGAAATTCCCGCCCACTTCAATGTAGAAAATTAATTTGTTTTTCGAAATTAATCACTCAATGTCGAACTTCACCCCTTTTGTTCAGGGAATGAGTGAGATAAAGGACTGAAATAGACTCGCTTACTCATAATTTAACGTTCGAATGATATATAAATTGATGAAATGGTTTTCGGACAAAAGACTTCATGGTAATTTAAGATAAGATAAGATTTTTTATTTGCTTAAAATGGTATACAAGGAGTCATACTACTTTTTTAGATCGAACATGTTTGCTTAGTACTAAAGCATGCAAACTTACGTACTAAAGATACGTTATGACATTGAAATATATTACGTAGAATTCGTATTAAAAAACAAAAAATCATTAAAACTATAGAAATTGTTATTATTGGGCCATTTGTATATACATATAATGAAGGTAACGGTAGCAAACCAAGCACTTTAAATATTGGTCGACATGATTCGTCAGATGGAATCTCGTATAGAGCTCGTAAACATTTCTTTTGGCCGACAAATGCTCTATTGTGGTCAGTACTATTTCCCCACATCATTAGTCCATACCGTAGTGAGGACTCAACATATGCGCGATATGACATCACAGCCGTTTTCATATTGGTGACTTTTTTTTGTCTCAAAGCATACTTATTTATTTTATTACTTACAGCATCAACCTGTGCTTTCCAGTCTAAATGTTCGTCAATTACTACTCACTAAAAACTTAATTCGTGCCACTTGTGTAATTTTCGGAATCTCCATTTTAAAATTAAATGTATTATTGCAAAATTGAATAAATTGTATATATATTGATTTGTTAAGATTAATAAATAAATTATTGTTATTCAACCAGTTAATTACATTGTCTATTGTTTTATTAATGTCCACTTCATGATCCGTAATTGATTAATATTTTTTATCGGTAGTCACAATTATGGAAATATCATCAGAATTTATGATCGGTTACATTAACAATGTCGTTTATGTAGAGTATAATTAATATAGGGCCCAATATGTTACCCTGGGGGACGCCGCATGTAATACTTATATAATCAGACGAATATTCTGTCATGTCCCAACTTTCATTAAGTTTAGTGACAGTGACTCTCTGTTGTCTGTTAGTTAAATACGACGATATCCACTGAAGCGGCAGTCCTCTAATACCAACAGTCTCTAGTTTTTTAATAATATATCATGTGAAACCAAATCAAATGCCTTTTACAAATCAAAGAATAGCCCTGTCGTTAGCTGTTTGTTGTTAATATTGGTCAATACTTCTTTCAAAAGTGAAAAGATGGCCAAGGATGTGGACTTATGTTTTTGAATGCCGAATTGCTCTTTTTTTATAATAGTAGAAGTTAACTATTTTTTTAAACATGCATTTCTCATAGATTTTTGATGATTGGTATTTGTTTTTTTAATCAATTTGAACATAAAATGTCAATGTGTTTAAAGGATGTTAAGATAAAACGTTATTACTAAAATGGTGTTCCTGTCAGAACCACTGCCTTTACACCTTCCAAAACAATTAAAAGATGGTGACCTGCAAACTGCAAGAAACATTTGCGGGCTTCCGCCGCTTTCACCTATTAAGTATGAGTCTAAAGTCACGCCCACGTAACTGTGTCGTGTTGTGTCATGACGCGGGGTACAGCATTTACACTAATCCTGTTCAGAACTACGTCAAATCAGAACGACGTTTTGAACGTTTTGATTGGCTTTATAACACTGCGTCGGAAGACGTCACGAGAAGCCACAACGCAATAATGTGAATCCAGCTTTAATCGAGGTAAATATGGTTCAATTTAATTCTATTACAGTTGCAGACTACGTAGTAAAATAGCATTTGTAAAACCCTGTTACAAAATAGGTACTTGCACTGATACATGTCACGTCGTTGAAACAAAGTTCGACGCCCGGTGCAGTCTGCAACTCCTCCCATTCAGTTATGTTAAAACTAACGATTCCACTAAATTAATTCATTAATTATGCTTTTAGTTAGAATCGAGTTCATTTAGATATAATGGTTAGTTCATTTACCTCATTTACGAGTTTGATTCTAAGTCATGATTTAGCAAAAGTTTGTGGTTTAATTGAAACAAACGCTTTAATTTTCTTTCTTTAATTAAGTTTTAAGAGCAATACAACTTTATACCTTCACGTTGATAGTCAAACATTTGAAGAATTTTCCATTACGGTTGTCCCACAAGGACAACCGTAATGGATGGATGGGTTATGTTTGTTTTATATATAAACAGAACACAAAAAGACAGATTGTAGAAAGATTTCTACGTTGCGATTTCAAAATTCAAGAAAAGAATGACTTTTTGCTAAGAAACTGATTTGTCTTCTCTTCGTAGAGAAGAGATAGAAGTTGTTAAGCTACATATGCTGAGATGAATAGAAAAAAGTGCGTGTCGGACTACGCACAATGAAGGGTTCCGCAGTTTTGATGAATTTATCCCAAGAACAAAATTAACATTGTATTTAAAAAAAAATCTCTCATACATCGTCACGGTCTATTCTCCAATTGCAAATGCAAGTTTGCAATCGCAAAAAAAAAAGTTGTGTGATAAAACTACAAATTACCTTTTTCCTTTACTTGTGCTGCCAAACCTTGCTTCTAGCCAAAGTTTATGATCTAGGTCAACGAGAAGTTTTGATTTATTTGCGAGTATCAAAATAGGTCTCATAAATCGCCGTTTTTTGTTAAAAGTTGAATTGAAAGCTTCATAATTTTAGAGCTTCAAGGGACCGTAGACATACGTATTTTATAATAATAATATTAACAGACTGACAGTCAGACGAGCAGACGGACAGACACACGAACAACGAAGTGGTCCTATAAGGTATTTTTTTTCATTTAGAGGTACGGAACCCTAAAAATGCAAAGCCATTACGAGTGAAGATAATTTACTAAGATTTGCGCTTGCTGGCAATTTGTCCCGCTACCTTGCTGCCTAATCATTTCATCATGGCATGAGCTCTCTCTCATAAGCTTAACTTAATTTATTAAATAGTTAAACATAACCAGCCCACAGGACACAGGCCTCGTCTCTGTGAGAGAAAATGTACCGTAGGTAGGACATAGGACCAAAATTAGGTCACAAGTCTTCGCGTTTTCGAAGTTAACTCAAAGCATTTAATTCGAATAAGCACATGAAATGCACTTTTAAAACGTCAACATTTACAGTTAAATAGAATTGATTCTAGTCGCCGCTTTAAAAAGGTAGTTTTCTATGGGGAAGAATGGGGCAAGAAACACTACTGTTAATTTTTTTAAATGTTTTACAATATTTTGTATACATTAATTATATAATTACATGTGAACACGATGCACTAAGAATAAAATTTATACCACAATAGGTAAAAGGAATTAAAATGAAGCAAAGACAGATACATTTATAATGTGATAGATACATGGTACTCACATATTAACAAACATTGTAAAAATAAGCGAGAGATAAAATATTAACAAGGAATACGTCAGTGTGTGAGTTAAGTAATGTCATAAAATTCATAAATTATACAATTAAATCATCAACCAGTTTGATTCCAGCACATGCCAGTTTCCAAAAGATGATGTCTTTCACCATATCAGAGCAGTGGTGATAACATACCTAACTTGCACTGGAGCTATCTCTCAGAGCACTAGTGATGAAACAAATTACAACGAAGCTTGCTCGCCTTATATAAGCAAGGTGCACTTAACTGTTAGTTCTAACTCCGACGAGATACCAACCTTAACTAAACGTAGGTTGTAATAAGTTCAGCGCTTAGCTGCGCTGACACCTGGGTGCAATTTGTGCTGATGAGAGCAGTACGAACCTACATGAGTACGGCTTAGTAAGCTAAGTTAATGGAGAGATTCGCTGCCGGTTTCATACAAAATATGTTTTTGTAAAAACTCGCTACAATTAAAATAGAAAAAAAAAACCAGGTAATATATTGAGCCGGTATTTACACAGGTATGTAAACCATAAGTCGAGACGACAAGAGGAGCTTAAAATAATAGGTATTAATACCTACGCAATTGCCGTTTAGGATTCAGAAAGTTAGTCATTTTTCGTATAAATACTATCTGACCCCGCAAAACTTTTTTAGGTTTTTTTTTAAAAAAAATTGACGTTGGCCGATTCTCAGACCTATCCGATATGCACATAAAATTTTATACAAATCGGTCGTTGCGTTTCAAATGGCCAATATTGTAAAAAGGCAACTTCATAGGTAAAGGCCTAATATTGCCTACGGGTAGTTTACAAAGTATTATTACAACGTTATGCGCCCTCTTGGATTGAAATGATGAAAATGAAAATGCAAGATGCCCATGCGATTTTTTATTATATATATTTTTTAAGAGACAGACAGAGAGAGAGATAGTTTTCATGATTTTCAAGGGTGCTAAAGTTCATAAGGGCAAAATGAAAATCCAATATGGCGGATGCGAAATTTTAATTTTTTAATCATGGGTGTCGTGTTCATGGTTTTTGAGGGTGCTACAGCCGATAGTGAAGTCAATTGCATTCGGAGCTGAAGAAAAAGCGTAAGGAACTTCGTTTCTGACGGGGGTCCCTCCACACCACTCGTTTTTTTTTAAATAAGGTTAAAAGTACTTACTGCAATTGGACTACGGAGACACTGAAATCATGACTAATCCTACCTACCACACAAACACAAACATTTCCACACTTACGTCCACACTACATCATACACACACATTCCTCTATTTCACCACTAATATATTTAAACACACACACATACCCAGATCCACCTCATATCTTCAAACTCACCAGCAAAGCCCAGCAGTCTCTAATGATACTTACTAAGACAAATTATATGTAGTAGTGACATACTAATGTCTTTTGATAATTTTAGAATGTCAATAGCTGAACACTATCCCCTGAGTTACAGGTTCCCGCCTAGTTCAGGGCCTAGGGTCAATAAGTTGCGCACTTATTATGATCACCACAAAATTGTTGAAATACTTGTCTTGTACCTACTGTATACTGGGTGGAAGGGACATCAACGCACAACCTGATACCATGGACTCAGTACATGATTTTGAACACCCGTGCGTTGAAATTTTTTGTCGAAGTTTTTTTTATAACCGATGAAATATTTCAACTCCAGAGTGTCCAGAATCACGTACAGAATCCATGTTATCAGACTAGACGCTCTTTACTTTGTGTGATTCATTTTATCACCACTGCTCTCCAAACGGCGGAAGAAAACATCGTGAGGTAACCGGCATGTCCAAGATTCAAACATTCAAAGACTTGCAATAAGTCATTCAATGTGATTATTTATTTGATTTTAATATATAATATTATCAAATAAATGCATACTTGTTACAGTCGCGAATCACATTTTGTTCAACACACAACCTGACACTGCCCTCGCGTGGTGGATTATGGCCAACTCCCACTTACAGAGAGTAGGCCTTTGTCACAGGAGTGGGGAAATTATAGGCTGCGGAAATTGTATGCTGTAACTTGTTGTGAAATGTATTTTACTCAGAATCTACCGGCCCTAGTCCCATGTTGCTTGAGGTTGACGCAACACGTTTTCTTTATCCGTTCTCCCCTGTCAACCGTCACTCTTTCATTCACTTTCTTTTCGCTCATATCATTCCGCATACAATCCATCCATATTTTCTTTGGACTTCCCCTCCCAGTCCATCCGAGGCAAAGTATTTCATTTCAACTTTTAAATATATTTTAATATTGAAATGAATTACTAGCGTAAAATTATTGAAATATTATTTTTGTATGAATGAGCCTGCACCGAAATACCACCACCTTAAGTAACGAACTGCAGTTTGTAATTTGATGTGTCGGAACATAGAACAAGGCCTGTTTTGGAGTTATGTAAGCTTTACATTAAGGTCGAATTAGATCGTAGCGGAAAGCGCCATATACATACTCTTGCGAATGATATGAATGCGAGCGAAATATAAGGCCGAAGTGATTCATGTTTGTCGAAGGACCGATGGCTGGTGGAGCAAACAATTCCTTCAGGGTAATTGCATGTCACACATAAACTGACAATTGATCGCAGAGCCTTTAATTTGAAAAGTTCAGCCATGTTCATTGCGTTATTGTGGTTAGTGGAGACCGCGTATCAGAAAGCGTAGCGTGGGGTGGATTTAGATCTTTTGACTTTGAGAACATGTTTCTTTTCCTAGAGCCCCTCAATTTTTTACCGTCTTTCTCGAATCTGGAACAGCTATTACCAAGATTACATTTAAATGTGTCATATTATATAGTCATTAGATCTCATCTCAACGTCCCCTTATTTTCTCTGAGTCTTCTACTATCCTCCTGATAGTCTATCGTCTCAAACGCCCTCTCGTGGGCGTTTGAGACGATAGATGGAACGACGACTTTAAGAACGTGGCTGGGACAGACTGTATGTGGAGGAGGGTGTTGTGGCGCAGTCGGGGAGAGGCCTGTGTCCAGCAGTGGACTGCGATAGGCTGAGTTCGTAACTTGTCTGAAGCTAGTTTTAACCAATCCGAAACTAGTTTTCACTTGTCTGTTAGGCAGTGATTAGTACAAAATGTTCAAATGCATGTATCCGGACGTCCAATTCTAGTTGGAATTCAAATTAAAGCAATATATTGCATTGAAGTCTGGTTGAGTACAATAGTGAGATTAGTTTACGTAACAACACAAATTAACAATTTTGAAGGAATGACGTTAGATTGGTTTTGTTCCTTTCATTTAAAAAACGTCGTGTTGACGACGCAGCCTCGGGACAAATTGTCTAGAAAAAAAAACTTAATCTCGAAGTGAAACTCAAAGTTTATTTCAAATTAACCAATTGCAGGCACTTTTGAATTGTCAGGGTCGGTCGGTCAGAAAGATAAAGCTGGTTGTCCATTCCAAAGCGTAGGAGGTACAGTAAGCGTTTTAAAGTGGTAAGGCACGTTAGGAGTCGTATTGCTGTTAACTCGCGGTACGACTGCATGTGTTTAAACGACACACACCACAAAGATCGCAGTTTTGCACGGCACACACTGACATTAAGAATTTCTGCAAATTTCCGACACTCGCAAGGGAATCAAAACCTACAGGGTACTTCCCGTTAACTCACAATCTTGTAATTTGGTACAAAGCAACGTCTTATATCACATATAAAGGAAAAATTTAGAAAACCGTAATTTATTTGTAACATCATCTAATAAAAATGTTTTAAATAATTTTAAACTTACTACTCCTTTTCCTCATGAACGCGTGTGAACTTTTACGTATAAACCTACAGGTTTGTACGGAACCCTCGGTTCGCGAGTCCTACTCGCACTTGGCCGGATTTTTTTTGTTCATGAGGCTCTTGTTTCACAGTGTTTGAGTGGTTTCTACAAAGTGCCATGTAATTACGTATATAATAATATGTATTTCCTTATCCGCATGTATACAGTTATGTTATTAATATTTATGCAGTGCTCTATGTACAGCAAATGTAGGCATACACACAAACACACACACCCACATATACCATTAATCAATTGTACCACGTTGACAACCTTTACTATGTGATACGATATGGGCCTGGAGCTAGACTCCAAATCTCCCACAAATTACACTCTTTACCAGTTATATATTATTAAGTTGAAAGAACTTAATATATCTGGTGAAGAGTTTAATTTGTGGTGATAGAATAAACATTATTATTATGAAACGTAAATCATTTTAAAATAGTAATTGTTGTGTTATCTTACAAAGTATTTTTTATATTCTTTTATGAATATTGATGTTTATAGTGTTGTATTTTTCTTCATAATATTAAAGAACGTTAATTGACAGTACCGTGCTTTCCTATAATTCAAATGCATTACATGCGAGAT
Organism: Dasypolia templi; assembly: GCA_963555695.1. NCBI lineage: Eukaryota > Metazoa > Arthropoda > Insecta > Lepidoptera > Noctuidae > Dasypolia > Dasypolia templi. Next base: position 20,782,020 of record OY743156.1, on the reverse strand, counting down.
CTATATTATTACAAGAACTTTTGGTTAAAGCTGTGTATGTGTTTAGTTGGTAAGCCAGTAAAAAATGAACCAAATTAGGCTCACTTTTACTCTACTCCTAGATTCATTTGCAGACAGAAAGAAAATCCGACACTATAATAATACAAACACAAATAATAAGCACGTCTTACCGTAACAGTGGGTCAGCCCAGTGGGCACGTCCCATATAAATCCAAACTCCCGATCTGGACATAAAGACTGATCATAAAATAAAACATTACTGCTACCCAAAAAATGTCGCTCTCAGGTCAATGTAACCATGACTTGGATATACAAAACGGATAAAATTATTTTGTTTTTATATCCATGCTCATATTATGTGTAAGGAGGTAAAATTTGTGTTTGTATACATTCTGTCAAAAAGTATCGGGAATGGATGATTTGTTTATGGTTCCACATTATTTTTTTTTCTGTTTTTTTTTTTCATGTTGTTGTTGGATTGGCACAACTGTTTTCCATTCTGGCGCGGAGTTTGAGTTAAATCTGCTGTTTCATATGTAGTGTGTATTGCGAATTTCTTGGACAAAAACATCGAACAAAGAGTTTGTCTTAAATTTTGCATCGCCAATGGAATTTCGTGTTCGGAGTCAGATAATTTTACAAAAGAACTAGGTATATCAAAATCACGTATGAGTGCTAAAAAGCGTTCAAAAGCGGTTTAAATGTAATGGGAGATTCGCTTCGCTCTGTTAGGTCATCAACGTCTTCAATTGAAATGAACATCACAAAATTGAAGGAAAAAGTGACTGAAAATCCTCATTCAAGTTTGAGAGAGATAGCCGCTGAACTTTATGTGTCTCACGACTCGATCCATACCATTTTAAATAATCACTTGGGTATGAAATATGTTGTCTCTCGGTTAGTCACAAAAGACCTGATTTTTCTCCAAAAACTCATGAGTCGCTGAGAACATGCTAGAACGAGTCAATTCCGACCCAGCATTTATGAAACGTATTGATACTGGTGACGAGAAGTAGGTTTACGAGTTTGACATGCAAACCAGTCGACAAGCTTCGGAGTGGCGCCTTCCAACTGAACCGAAACCCAAAAAAACACGCCAAAGTCGGTCAAAAGTCAAAGTCATGTTGACAATTTTTTTTTACTATCGCGGTGTTGTGCACTCGGAATTCTTGCCGGAAGGTCAAACGGTAAATGAAGAATATTATTTGAGCATTATACGGCGTTTAAGAGAGCAAATTCGCCGAATATGGCCAGATTTGTGGAAAGAAAATTCTTGGATTTTGCATCACGATAATGCGCCTTCGCACAAAGCCATGATTGTGAACTAATTTTTGACCAGCCGACTTCTTTATTTTTCCTAAACTCAAATTATCACTTAGCCGGGTGCCACGAAGTGGTAATTTGAGATTTTTTTCATTCGGTAGAAACTTAAAGGAGAATTAGTGAACTGAACTATATCCCAGAAAAAGCATTAATTAATATTTTGAAGATTGGAATATTCGTTGGCGCAAGTGTATCGTTTCTGAAGGAGCATGCTTTGAAGGCGATAAAATTTGGATGAATAACTATTATTTTGTTTATTATTGATCTTTTCCCGGTACTTTCTTGACAGATTAGTGTATCTCATTCCGAAAACTCGTTTACTAATGGGAAGATAAAGTAATACCAAGTGTCACTGGTGTAAAAACACTACAAAGTGAAAAATAACTTTCATTTCGGAAGTCGGTGTTTTTGACTTTAGAATGTAAAATTAGTATTAAATACAATTTTTTTTTTGTTGATTGTTATTTTTTTTTAAGGTTTTTTTTTACCATTTTAGTTTTGGTACTCACCCTATCCATTAAAATCAAAGTCAAAAAGTAAAAGCATTTATTTCAAATAGGCCCATAAAAAAACACTTTTGAACGTCAAAATTTACATTAAAAATAGAACTGATTCTAGGCGCCACTTCCAAAAAGTAGTTTCGTATGGAGAAGAAGTGGCAAGAAACTCCACCGTTACTCTTTTAAAATGTTTTACAATATTTTGTATACATTAATTATTTTTCTATATGTGAAGACGATGCACCAAGAATTAAAATACTATACCACAATTGGTAAAAAGAATTTAAAATAAAGCAAAGGCAGATAAATTAATCATGTGATAGGTACATTGTGCTCACATATTTACAAAGATTGTAAAAATATATGATTTTCCTAAAATATTAACTAGGAATAAGTCAGTGTGTGACTAAAGTAAAAATAACAAATTATACAATACAATAAGCAACTATCATGATTTGTCTAGCCTCTAGATTGTCCTATGGAGCAGGACCAGCATGTTTCCAAGCATTCTTATATAGTAGATAATCCTCTAATTTGTAATATGCTTGTTTACTAAGCGTTTGTTAACATGAGTTTTAAACTTTCTTTTATTTAATTGCAATACTTCACAAGGTATTTTGTTGTAACATTTAACACAGTACCCCATAAACATATCATATATGTACTTTAGATAGTCTGAAAAACGGTTGATCTATTTTATTTTAATTTCTAGTGTTAATGTTATGTCTATCACTTATTTTATTAAATAGATGCAGATTTTATCTTACATACATAATATTTTCATAAATGAACTGGCAAGGTACAGTCATTATATTAATCTTCTTAAATAGTTCCCTAAGAGATTCGCGGCAACGTAGATTGTAAATGGCTCTGACAGCTCTCTTTTGCAAAATAAAAATGGATTCAATGTCATCAGCCCGTCCCCACAGTAAATTGCCGTATGACATAATGCTGGGGAAGTTGCTAAAATAAACCAAACGCGCGGTTTCTACGTCTGTTAACTGTCTTATCTTTCTAACAGCATACGCGGCCGAGCTTAGTCGCCCCGCGAGAGATGTTATATGGGGTCCCCATTGTAACTTCTCATCTAGCGTGATTCCTACGAAAACCGTCTGATTACTAAATTCCAGTTTTTCTCCGTTCAATATGATGTCACATTCACTACTTCTAACATTAGGGAATTTAAATCGAATGCATTTGGTTTTTTTCTCATTTAGTACCAAATTATTTACCGTAAACCAACAGTGGACCTGAAGAATAGAGTTATTCACGTCGTCAAGATTTTGTGACCTTCGGTCTATTTTAAAAATCAATGAAGTGTCATCTGCAAATAACACCATCTTCGGTTGATTTTGAATTAATTGGGGTAAATCATTAATGTAAACTGATAAAAGGAATGGACCCAATATCGAAACTTGAGGAACGCCCATTGACTTTTCAGACCCTAATGAATGTATGCCGTTTATTTGTACTTTAACCTTTCTATCTTTCAAGTATGATCTTAGCAAATCAAGAGCTTCATTCCTAATCCCATAGTGCTCCAGTTTCAGCAGACGGGTCTCATGGTTTTCGCAATCGAACGCCTTAGAGAGGTCGCAAAAGATTCCAATGGCATCTTGTGATTACTCCCAAGCGTTAAAAATTTTCCTTATTAGGGTGACACCGGCGTCAGTGGTACAACGTCCTTTTGTGAAATCGTACTGATGTTCATGCAAGATGGAGTTTTTATTAAAGTGACGTAACATTTGATTGAGCATCAACTTTTCAAACACCTTACTGAGAACTGGCAGAATTTACACGGGCTTATAATTATTGAGCTCTTTACTATCACCGGATTTGAACAATGGGAAAAAGATATCGAAGATATCACGTAACAAACATGCAAAATAAAACATACAGACGAATTGAGAACCTACTCCTTTTGGAAGTCGGTTAGAAAGGGATAAAATTATTTTGTCTCCATTTCAATTCTCAAAATTATAATAAATACGTAAAATTTGTGTTTTTATGAAGTTACCCCCTTCACACAAATTTTACGTATTTTTTGGAAAGCACTATTCCAAATTTGAAAATTCCTTCAATAATGGGGAGCTAAAGTAATACCAAGCGTCACTGGTGTAGAAACGTTACAAAGTGAAAAACAGCTTTTATTTCGGAAGTCGGTGTCTTTGGTAGTATTTTAGTTTTTGCCACCGACTTACGAAATTAGTTATTTTTCACATTAGAGTTTTTTTTGGAAGTCGGTTTTATTTTTGTAAGCAGCTTTTCTTTCTTCACTTTAAAGTTGTGGTTCCCATCCTATCGGAGACATAGCGTGACAAAAATACAAAAAAAACCTACGTCCATCAAAAAGGGATAACATTAATTTGTTTTTATATCCAAGCTCATATTTTATGTAAAGTAGCAATATTTGTGTTTGTTTGTACGCGTGTGTCACGCAACGAAGTCGCGGCCTGTAGCTCATTTAAGTATTAAGACCCATTACATGAGATCCATAGCCATTCATTTTGTTTTGTTTATGTTGGTTCCCATCAGTCATCTAATTTACCATGATTTCATTTGATTTCTTTATCAATTATAAAATTACAGGCGTTCGTGTACAAATTTAAGAAAGTAGTGATTTCAAAGACGAATGACCAAAATCAAAGTCAAAAGTTATTTATTCAAATTAGGCTGAGATTCAGCACTTTTCGAACATCAAAATTACATAAGACAGTCCCCCAAAACGCCCGACCTTCACCACTTTCTAGTGCTTTAGCTGGGAAGAAGTGGCGCAACAAACTCCCCATTAAACTTTTTTTACATGGGATTTAAACATAACCAGCGAAATGTGGGTGGGCTATAGGTACACCTCTGCATAACCCTTCGCGGAATAAAGGCGTTATGTTATGTTATCTATTCGACAAATAAAAGTTCTCTCTCTAGTATGCATACATTTTTTTGTCAACAATAATGTCTCAAACGCCTGCTCGTAGACGAAAGATAGAACGACAACTTTAAAAACGTGGCTGGGACAGACTGGATGCGGAAGGCGGAGGACAGGGTGTTGTGGCGCAGTCGGGGAGGGTGGTCAGCAGTGGACTGCGATAGGCTGAGTTGATTGATTGAATCGTGAATTGTCTGAAGCTAGTTTTAACCAATCCGAAACTAGTCTTCACTAGTCTGTTAGGCCATGATTAGTACAAAATCAAATGCAAGCTTGAAATCAAAACACAGGTAAGGTTTCCGTATTTTTTTTTTTGGTGGGAAATCATCAAATGACTACTCCCGCTCTGTGTGGAGCGGGAGGGCGTGTCAGACTTTTACTGACTAAAACCCACCCGTGTTCCTTCAGTTGCCTGTGCCAGGGCCACGGTTTTCTCTATCGAATTACCCGCGACCCTGAGGCGTCGGCCCTATTGGACCCCGTCATTTTGTGCTGTCATCTCTTTGAGGCGCGCGTGGAACACGTCGCGCCGTCGACCCGGGCCGAGACTTCAATGCAATGCATATTGCATTGAAGTTTGGTTGAGTACAATAGTGAGATTAGTTTACGTAACAACAGTGAAATTCAAATTGAAAATATTGAAGGAATGACGTTAGAGTGGCTTAAGAAGAAAAAAAAAGCTTTGAGTTTCAGTTCGAGTTTACTTCAAATAAACCATTTGCAGGCACTTTTGAAAAGATGAAGCTAGTTGCCCATTCCTTAGCGTATGAGGTACCTATGGAGAAGAACGTACAAGAAACTACTTGACGTCCTGTTAAGTCGTCTTGTACTTAGGATTGAATATCACTTGCACGTCATATAACGACATTTGTATACGTGACCGCTTGATAGTTTCAACCTTCTCAAAGTTTTAATTTACTGGGAATTGTTGTCAAATGTGGGAAAGCACTCACGAGGTCGCTTATACAAGACGTCAACGATAATTATAAATAGACAAAAACGTATTTATAATATGTAATTTAAAAAAGCAACAATATACCTTAGTCCCTTAGTAGGCCCAAAGTTATACCTTAAGTATATTGTTATGCCTTAACTATGCATCCATAATTTTTACATTTGCAGATTGCAGTGGAATGAACATTTTGTCTGCGGCTTAGCCCGCGTACCAACGGGATAAAAGTATCGTATGTCCTTACCCAAGCCATGGTCTACCATAAGACAGGCAGAGTTACTTCGCATTTATAACATTAGTATGGATATGGATGTTTTATAATTCATTACAAATACACGCTTAAGTCTATGTAGCTCAATCAGTTTTTTTTTTGTTTTTTTTTTGGCAAAAAATATAAAAATTAAATTGAAGACTACTTTTAGATTGAGGTCTTCTACACGCGTACCATGACCACCATAGAAACGGGTTTTGTCGACGATAAACAGACAACAATAATGATACATTGAATAGTCAAATTGACTGATTACTTTTATTCATCTTTCATTTTGTCTATTCTTCAGTCGACAAACTTTTGTTTTCTCTTTGTCTTTATTTTTCTCTTTGTCTCTAATATTCATAATGTCATGTTATGAACAGCTTTTATTTGCATGGTAACGTTTATGCCAATTTTAGTTGTTATTTAATTTGAATTGTAAATGACTGTGCTATTGTTGTGCTTATCCTAACTAATATTATAAATGCCATAGTAAGTTTGAATGTTTGTTACGCGTTCACGCCAAAACGGCTGAACGGATTTAGATGAAATTTGGCACACAAATAGACCATTACTTGGATATTACCTATATGCTACTTTTAATCCTGGGTCGCAGACGATGTTGTGCGCGACAGCTAGTTCTAAATAAATAAATAACCCCTTGAAGGGGATACACGCCAAACTGTACAAAAGTATATTTATTGTAATTGCTTTTAATATAGTAATTGTTGTTGTTAGGTTCTTGTTCTTTCTTATGATGTGTTTTTAGGGTTCCTTTGTTTTCCGTCCGTCTGTCCATCTGTCAAGAAGTTTTTGTCAGGAACGCGAGGAGGTATCAAGCTGGAATTTCATATAATATTATATCAAATACTCAGGTCTACTGTCCCTTGAAACTGTGAAAAAATCAAACTTCTAAGCCAACGCAATCAAAAGATACAACCGTTTATGCCGCAAATTTTCGACGCTCGCAAGGGTATCGAAACCTACCGGGTACTTCCCGTGAACTCAGAATCTAGAAATTTGGTACAAAGCAACGTCTTATATAGCACAGATAAAGGAAAAATTGCGAAAACCGTAAATTTTTAGTTGCTTCATATAATAAAAATAATTTAAAACTTACTACCCGTTTCCTCATGAACGCGTGTGAACTTTTAATTATATACCAACAGGTTTGTACGGAACCCTCGGTGCGTGACTCCGACTCGCACTTGGCCGGTTTTTTTATGTTCTTGAGGCTCTACAAGTGCCAGGTAGTTAATTACGTATAATATAATATTTATTTCCTTATCCGCAAAAGTTTTCTGTACATAGAACATTTCATAACACTACAGTAAATGTAGGCATACACACAAACACACACACAAGCGTTCTGGTTGAAGCTGTGTATGTGTTTAGTTGGAAAGCCAAGAACAAAAAAAAATAACCAAATTAGGCTCACTTTTACTCTACTCCTAGATTCATTAGCAGACCCAGAAATCCCAACCTAAACAAGAAACTATATTAATACAAACACAAAAAATAAGCACGTCTTACCCTCAGCCCAGTGGCCACGTCCCATATAAATCCAAACTCCCGATCTGGACATAAAGACTGATCATAAAATAAAACATTACTGCTACCCAAAAAAAATCGCTGTCAGGTCAATGTGACCATGACTTGGATATACAAAACGGATAAAATTATTTTGTTTTTATATCCATGCTCATATTATGTGTAAGGAGGTAAAATTTGTGTTTGTATACATTCTGTCAAAAAGTATCGGGAATGGATGATTTGTTTATGGTTCCACATAATTTTTTTTTCTGTTTTTTTTTTTCATGTTGTTGTTGGATTGGCACAACTGTTTTCCATTCTGGCGCGGAGTTTGAGTTAAATCTGCTGTTTCATATGTAGTGTGTATTGCGAATTTCTTGGACAAAAACATCGAACAAAGAGTTTGTCTTAAATTTTGCATCGCCAATGGAATTTCGTGATCGGAGTCAGATAATTTTACAAAAGAACTAGGTATATCAAAATCACGTATGAGTGCTAAAAAGCGTTCAAAAGCGGTTTAAATGTAATGGGAGATTCGCTTCGCTCTGTTAGGTCATCAACGTCTTCAATTGAAATGAACATCACAAAATTGAAGGAAAAAGTGACTGAAAATCCTCATTCAAGTTTGAGAGAGATAGCCGCTGAACTTTATGTGTCTCACGACTCGATCCATACCATTTTAAATAATCACTTGGGTATGAAATATGTTGTCTCTCGGTTAGTCACAAAAGACCTGATTTTTCTCCAAAAACTCATGAGTCGCTGAGAACATGCTAGAACGAGTCAATTCCGACCCAGCATTTATGAAACGTATTGATACTGGTGACGAGAAGTAGGTTTACGAGTTTGACATGCAAACCAGTCGACAAGCTTCGGAGTGGCGCCTTCCAACTGAACCGAAACCCAAAAAAACACGCCAAAGTCGGTCAAAAGTCAAAGTCATGTTGACAATTTTTTTTTACTATCGCGGTGTTGTGCACTCGGAATTCTTGCCGGAAGGTCAAACGGTAAATGAAGAATATTATTTGAGCATTATACGGCGTTTAAGAGAGCAAATTCGCCGAATATGGCCAGATTTGTGGAAAGAAAATTCTTGGATTTTGCATCACGATAATGCGCCTTCGCACAAAGCCATGATTGTGAACTAATTTTTGACCAGCCGACTTCTTTATTTTTCCTAAACTCAAATTATCACTTAGCCGGGTGCCACGAAGTGGTAATTTGAGATTTTTTTCATTCGGTAGAAACTTAAAGGAGAATTAGTGAACTGAACTATATCCCAGAAAAAGCATTAATTAATATTTTGAAGATTGGAATATTCGTTGGCGCAAGTGTATCGTTTCTGAAGGAGCATGCTTTGAAGGCGATAAAATTTGGATGAATAACTATTATTTTGTTTATTATTGATCTTTTCCCGGTACTTTCTTGACAGATTAGTGTATCTCATTCCGAAAACTCGTTTACTAATGGGAAGATAAAGTAATACCAAGTGTCACTGGTGTAAAAACACTACAAAGTGAAAAATAACTTTCATTTCGGAAGTCGGTGTTTTTGACTTTAGAATGTAAAATTAGTATTAAATACAATTTTTTTTTTGTTGATTGTTATTTTTTTTTAAGGTTTTTTTTTACCATTTTAGTTTTGGTACTCACCCTATCCATTAAAATCAAAGTCAAAAAGTAAAAGCATTTATTTCAAATAGGCCCATAAAAAAACACTTTTGAACGTCAAAATTTACATTAAAAATAGAACTGATTCTAGGCGCCACTTCCAAAAAGTAGTTTCGTATGGAGAAGAAGTGGCAAGAAACTCCACCGTTACTCTTTTAAAATGTTTTACAATATTTTGTATACATTAATTATTTTTCTATATGTGAAGACGATGCACCAAGAATTAAAATACTATACCACAATTGGTAAAAAGAATTTAAAATAAAGCAAAGGCAGATAAATTAATCATGTGATAGGTACATTGTGCTCACATATTTACAAAGATTGTAAAAATATATGATTTTCCTAAAATATTAACTAGGAATAAGTCAGTGTGTGACTAAAGTAAAAATAACAAATTATACAATACAATAAGCAACTATCATGATTTGTCTAGCCTCTAGATTGTCCTATGGAGCAGGACCAGCATGTTTCCAAGCATTCTTATATAGTAGATAATCCTCTAATTTGTAATATGCTTGTTTACTAAGCGTTTGTTAACATGAGTTTTAAACTTTCTTTTATTTAATTGCAATACTTCACAAGGTATTTTGTTGTAACATTTAACACAGTACCCCATAAACATATCATATATGTACTTTAGATAGTCTGAAAAACGGTTGATCTATTTTATTTTAATTTCTAGTGTTAATGTTATGTCTATCACTTATTTTATTAAATAGATGCAGATTTTATCTTACATACATAATATTTTCATAAATGAACTGGCAAGGTACAGTCATTATATTAATCTTCTTAAATAGTTCCCTAAGAGATTCGCGGCAACGTAGATTGTAAATGGCTCTGACAGCTCTCTTTTGCAAAATAAAAATGGATTCAATGTCATCAGCCCGTCCCCACAGTAAATTGCCGTATGACATAATGCTGGGGAAGTTGCTAAAATAAACCAAACGCGCGGTTTCTACGTCTGTTAACTGTCTTATCTTTCTAACAGCATACGCGGCCGAGCTTAGTCGCCCCGCGAGAGATGTTATATGGGGTCCCCATTGTAACTTCTCATCTAGCGTGATTCCTACGAAAACCGTCTGATTACTAAATTCCAGTTTTTCTCCGTTCAATATGATGTCACATTCACTACTTCTAACATTAGGGAATTTAAATCGAATGCATTTGGTTTTTTTCTCATTTAGTACCAAATTATTTACCGTAAACCAACAGTGGACCTGAAGAATAGAGTTATTCACGTCGTCAAGATTTTGTGACCTTCGGTCTATTTTAAAAATCAATGAAGTGTCATCTGCAAATAACACCATCTTCGGTTGATTTTGAATTAATTGGGGTAAATCATTAATGTAAACTGATAAAAGGAATGGACCCAATATCGAAACTTGAGGAACGCCCATTGACTTTTCAGACCCTAATGAATGTATGCCGTTTATTTGTACTTTAACCTTTCTATCTTTCAAGTATGATCTTAGCAAATCAAGAGCTTCATTCCTAATCCCATAGTGCTCCAGTTTCAGCAGACGGGTCTCATGGTTTTCGCAATCGAACGCCTTAGAGAGGTCGCAAAAGATTCCAATGGCATCTTGTGATTACTCCCAAGCGTTAAAAATTTTCCTTATTAGGGTGACACCGGCGTCAGTGGTACAACGTCCTTTTGTGAAATCGTACTGATGTTCATGCAAGATGGAGTTTTTATTAAAGTGACGTAACATTTGATTGAGCATCAACTTTTCAAACACCTTACTGAGAACTGGCAGAATTTACACGGGCTTATAATTATTGAGCTCTTTACTATCACCGGATTTGAACAATGGGAAAAAGATATCGAAGATATCACGTAACAAACATGCAAAATAAAACATACAGACGAATTGAGAACCTACTCCTTTTGGAAGTCGGTTAGAAAGGGATAAAATTATTTTGTCTCCATTTCAATTCTCAAAATTATAATAAATACGTAAAATTTGTGTTTTTATGAAGTTACCCCCTTCACACAAATTTTACGTATTTTTTGGAAAGCACTATTCCAAATTTGAAAATTCCTTCAATAATGGGGAGCTAAAGTAATACCAAGCGTCACTGGTGTAGAAACGTTACAAAGTGAAAAACAGCTTTTATTTCGGAAGTCGGTGTCTTTGGTAGTATTTTAGTTTTTGCCACCGACTTACGAAATTAGTTATTTTTCACATTAGAGTTTTTTTTGGAAGTCGGTTTTATTTTTGTAAGCAGCTTTTCTTTCTTCACTTTAAAGTTGTGGTTCCCATCCTATCGGAGACATAGCGTGACAAAAATACAAAAAAAACCTACGTCCATCAAAAAGGGATAACATTAATTTGTTTTTATATCCAAGCTCATATTTTATGTAAAGTAGCAATATTTGTGTTTGTTTGTACGCGTGTGTCACGCAACGAAGTCGCGGCCTGTAGCTCATTTAAGTATTAAGACCCATTACATGAGATCCATAGCCATTCATTTTGTTTTGTTTATGTTGGTTCCCATCAGTCATCTAATTTACCATGATTTCATTTGATTTCTTTATCAATTATAAAATTACAGGCGTTCGTGTACAAATTTAAGAAAGTAGTGATTTCAAAGACGAATGACCAAAATCAAAGTCAAAAGTTATTTATTCAAATTAGGCTGAGATTCAGCACTTTTCGAACATCAAAATTACATAAGACAGTCCCCCAAAACGCCCGACCTTCACCACTTTCTAGTGCTTTAGCTGGGAAGAAGTGGCGCAACAAACTCCCCATTAAACTTTTTTTACATGGGATTTAAACATAACCAGCGAAATGTGGGTGGGCTATAGGTACACCTCTGCATAACCCTTCGCGGAATAAAGGCGTTATGATATATTATCTATTCGACAAATAAAAGTTCTCTCTCTAGTATGCATACATTTTTTTGTCAACAATAATGTCTCAAACGCCTGCTCGTAGACGAAAGATAGAACGACGACTTTAAAAACGTGGCTGGGACAGACTGGATGCGGAAGGCGGAGGACAGGGTGTTGTGGCGCAGTCGGGGAGGGTGGTCAGCAGTGGACTGCGATAGGCTGAGTTGATTGATTGAATCGTGAATTGTCTGAAGCTAGTTTTAACCAATCCGAAACTAGTCTTCACTAGTCTGTTAGGCCGTGATTAGTACAAAATCAAATGCAAGCTTGAAATCAAAACACAGGTAAGGTTTCCGTATTTTTTTTTTTGGTGGGAAATCATCAAATGACTACTCCCGCTCTGTGTGGAGCGGGAGGGCGTGTCAGACTTTTACTGACTAAAACCCACCCGTGTTCCTTCAGTTGCCTGTGCCAGGGCCACGGTTTTCTCTATCGAATTACCCGCGACCCTGAGGCGTCGGCCCTATTGGACCCCGTCATTTTGTGCTGTCATCTCTTTGAGGCGCGCGTGGAACACGTCGCGCCGTCGACCCGGGCCGAGACTTCAATGCAATGCATATTGCATTGAAGTCTGGTTGAGTACAATAGTGAGATTAGTTTACGTAACAACAGTGAAATTCAAATTGAAAATATTGAAGGAATGACGTTAGAGTGGCTTAAGAAGAAAAAAAAAGCTTTGAGTTTCAGTTCGAGTTTACTTCAAATAAACCATTTGCAGGCACTTTTGAAAAGATGAAGCTAGTTGCCCATTCCTTAGCGTATGAGGTACCTATGGAGAAGAACGTACAAGAAACTACTTGACGTCCTGTTAAGTCGTCTTGTACTTAGGATTGAATATCACTTGCACGTCATATAACGACATTTGTATACGTGACCGCTTGATAGTTTCAACCTTCTCAAAGTTTTAATTTACTGGGAATTGTTGTCAAATGTGGGAAAGCACTCACGAGGTCGCTTATACAAGACGTCAACGATAATTATAAATAGACAAAAACGTATTTATAATATGTAATTTAAAAAGCAACAATATACCTTAGTCCCTTAGTAGGCCCAAAGTTATACCTTAAGGATATTGTTATGCCTTAACTATGCATCCATAATTTTTACATTTGCAGATTGCAGTGGAATGAAGCTTTTGTCTGCGGTTTAGCCCGCGTACCAACGGGATAAAAGTATCGTATGTCCTTACCCAAGCCATGGTCTACCATAAGACAGGCAGAGTTACTTCGCATTTATAACATTAGTATGGATATGGATGTTTTATAATTCATTACAAATACACGCTTAAGTCTATGTAGCTCAATCAGTTTTTTTTTTGTTTTTTTTTTGGCAAAAAATTTAAAAATTAAATTGAAGACTACTTTTAGATTGAGGTCTTCTACACGCGTACCATGACCACCATATAAACGGGTTTTGTCGACGATAAACAGACACCAATAATGATACATTGAATAGTCAAATTTACTGATTACTTTTATTCATCTTTCATTTTGTCTATTCTTCAGTCGACAAACTTTTGTTTTCTCACTGTCTTAATTTTTCTCTTTGTCTCTAATATTCATAATGTCATGTTATGCACAGCTTTTATTTGCATGGTAACATTTATGCCAATTTTAGTTGTTATTTAATTTGAATTGTAAATGACTGTGCTGTTGGTGTGCTTATCCTTACTAATATTATAAATGCCAAAGTAATTTTGAATGTTTGTTACGCGTTCACGCCAAAACGGCTGAACGGATTTAGATGAAATTTGGCACACTAATAGACCATTACTTGGATATTACTTGAATATTACCTATATGCTACTTTTGGTTTAGTAATTGTTGTTGTTAGGTTCTTGTTCTTTCTTATGATGTGTTTTTAGGTTTCCGTACCTCGAAAGGAAAAAACAGAAACCTTATAGGATCACTTTGTTTTCCGTCCGTCTGTCAAGAAGTTTTTGTCAGGAACGCGTGGAGGTATCAAGCTGGAATATCATATAATATTATATCAAATACTCAGGTCTACTGTCCCTTGAAACTGTGAAAAAATCAAACTTCTAAGCCAACGCAATCAAAAGATACAACCGTTAATGCCGCAAATTTTCGACGCTCGCAAGGGTATCGAAACCTACCGGGTACTTCCCGTGAACTCAGAATCTAGAAATTTGGTACAAAGCAACGTCTTATATAGCACAGATAAAGGAAAAATTGCGAAAACCGTAAATTTTTAGTTGCTTCATATAATAAAAATAATTTAAAACTTACTACCCGTTTCCTCATGAACGCGTGTGAACTTTTAATTATATACCAACAGGTTTGTACGGAACCCTCGGTGCGTGACTCCGACTCGCACTTGGCCGGTTTTTTTATGTTCTTGAGGCTCTACAAGTGCCAGGTAGTTAATTACGTATAATATAATATTTATTTCCTTATCCGCAAAAGTTTTCTGTACATAGAACATTTCATAACACTACAGTAAATGTAGGCATACACACAAACACACACACAAGCGTTCTGGTTGAAGCTGTGTATGTGTTTAGTTGGAAAGCCAAGAACAAAAAAAAATAACCAAATTAGGCTCACTTTTACTCTACTCCTAGATTCATTAGCAGACCCAGAAATCCCAACCTAAACAAGAAACTATATTAATACAAACACAAAAAATAAGCACGTCTTACCCTCAGCCCAGTGGCCACGTCCCATATAAATCCAAACTCCCGATCTGGACATAAAGACTGATCATAAAATAAAACATTACTGCTACCCAAAAAATGTCGCTGTCAGGTCAATGTGACCATGACTTGGATATACAAAACGGATAAAATTATTTTGTTTTTATATTCATGCTCATATTATGTGTAAGGAGGTAAAATTTATTGGACTATAACGATGAAGACACGATAACTACACGATATCGTCGGACTGGAAGTTACATGCTGTTACTACTAAACGCTTACATGCTGCGTCGTTGTAATCAAAGGCGGTATCCTCGCCGACATTGATTGGCGTGCCGATATCGGCGGACGACACTGCGGGGTGAAGCAGGATGCATTTTCAAGTTAATAAAACGCCAACCTGATCTCCTCAAACAAGTATAATAAAAACCTCAGCATTTTGGCTGGCATATTTCACAAATAATGTGACAAGTAACCCTATTTACTGCCGCACTCAGAGAGGACATCTAACGGTTTATTGCGCTCTAGAGACGTTACTAAACGTTTAAACTATTGAAGATATTTTATACAAATTCGTATAAGTCAAACTATACTAGGTTCCTTTAAGGAGCTTATTTTATTGATTTTACTTACTTCTGAACAGATATTATGCCACTGTAATGGCTAGGGATTTGCAGGTAGGCTGCGCAGGCCGCTGGCTATCAGATAAATGTATGCAAGGTGTAACTTAAATAACGCACAAGGGGACATTGTACTCATATTTAAAAACCAAAAAAAGTGTAGCGTCCTTGGCAGCAGGTGGCAGACGTGGGGACCTGGCCCGAGCTCAACAAAAGGCCAGTCAGGCCTTCGTAAGAGGCAAGTAGCATGCGTTGCTAGTAAACCGTTGGACGCCGGTAACGCACAGTTTCAACTATGCTTGCAGCGTGCAGTCAGATCAGCATGCAGATCGGAACCGCAGCAACGTGCAATGTGTAGATGTGTGCCCTCAGCCAGGACGTAGAACCCCGAGATTAGGGCACACAGAATCCTGAGGGTCAGGGAATAGTTTCTGCTCGCTAAGAAAATCGCTGTCAGAAGTGTCGTGTTAATTGATATTTTCCTTTAAATGAGATCGTCTGTTTACCAAAAAGGTGTAGGCAGAAAGGTTTATTACATCCACAACACGCAAGTCACGTTTAATAGACAGGAGCCAAGTACAAATCCAATATCCAAGCTGTTACTGATTCAGATGGAAAAACAGAGCACGGAGATGTCTCGGCGGTGGCCGCTCGTATATGCAGTATTGTCAAAACTTTCCGTAAATACCAAGTACGTTTACTCATAAAAACTTACGGCCCGCGACAAGCCTGTTAATGTCTATTACAGCCGAAACTTGAGCTCAGCGCTAGTTGCGCAAGCACGAATATTATTAGTACTTATGAGGCCGACAAGAGCTAAAGCGTAGTCACTGTTAGACTGCATATGCAGATGACACAAGGCTGGTAAATTTATTGCATTAAAATTAAGCAATTATACATTTTAATTAAATCTGTTGGTTTGACAAAAAAAAAACACTGTTACGTTAAGATGTTGCTTGTAGAATAATCTTACAAAAAATCAGAATGATTGCGTGTATAATAAGTATGGTTTTTAATAGTTAAAAGAAAACTATATATCCTAAGCTACATATATCCTAAAGAATATCAAATATTTTTCTAATTGTGTTTTTTGCAGTGGATCATATAATTTTAGGCATTATAAAACTTTTTTAGCGTTTAGGTCCTGAGGTCAATCACTTTGCGACCAAAGAAGCAGTCAAGACATATTTCTTGTCCAAAACAAAAATAGGTATACATTGTCACCCCACATTAAGGTAAGGTACGCGACCAATTTTATACCTTTCACCTGCGCTTAATATATTGTTACACCCTTTAAATGTATATACTCGTATATAGAAATAATTTCCTTTGCATGTTTCATTGCTTTTATAATCTGCCATTGAAAGGGCATTATTGCTTTCTAATTTACTTCTCGGTTTGAATTATTGTGTAACACACTAGTACTAGCAGTAGCAGTGGCTTTCATTTTGACGGTTCAACAACGTTCATTGCGTTATTTACGTTGTTCAGCAGACAAATTTTTCGAATGAGGTACTTGTAATCGTATTTAGTCTTAATCGTAATTAGGGTGCTGGTTATTATTATTTAGGTACTGTTATTGTTCATTGTTGTGGTTCTAAGTGAATATTTATAAGAAATTTCGTCATAATTACCGATCTACATACATGCATAAACTCACGCCTTCTTCCTATGAGGTAGGCAGAAACTACATTTAAGTTCATACATCTGGTGGTCATACACGCACCCCGGTTGCGAGAACTAGGCACCTGATCTTTCTAGAGAACACCACCACTAAGGCCACTTGCACTTACTCACTTCAATTACCGATCTTTAGATCAAATATTATGCACGATACTTTGTTATTTTTTTCTTGTTTCTGCTTGTTTTTTGTCTGAAAACATAACACGATACATGAGCAATATAAGCGCCAAGTTTTTAAAGTCAGTTTTCAACATTATTGCCAATTAACAAGTATTTGTATAGCTGCAAACTGGAAAAGACTGGAAGACAACCTCAACATAATTAGTAAAAGGCTTAGCAGATTATATACATATATTGCATCCAATCAAAACCATCAAATAGCCCCCTATACGAGCGATGGCAGTACAATGTAGTCAGCCCTGCTGACTATCTCATAGCAATTTTCACTACGTCATAAGCAGCTATATTAACACATTAAGGGGCCGGCGAACAACGTACGTAATAGGAATTCGAGGCTGGATTCGGAATATTGCTATCTCTGTTTGACAAAAAAAGGGAGCGAGGGACGCGGTGCGCAGCCGTGTGTGTGTGTGTGACTGTATGAGTAGAGAGATAGCTATTATGAGCTGTACTGTACTAACTGTACCTTCTATTCATTCATAACGACTCTGAAGATATTTCTATATATTAATAATTGGTTATGTTCATGATTTGCTTCATTTTTGTTGACTACTTTGGAGAATCGTTTGTAAATCTACAGACTAGTAATGCATTTTTTGGAAATTATTTACACTGCCGGTATCTCAAGATATAAGAATATTTCGAGTTCTAGGCATTGTAGAGAAAATCTAGCAGATATGTCATAAATACCTTTCCTAAATGTACCTATAAGCTGTCGGTTTTCTTAAATAAATTACTTATGGCACCTATACATCGTCATCGCGCGCGGTCTTTGAGGGGAACTGGCCGACGACGTGTAAATATAAATTATAGGGATATTTATTATAATTGTCTTTATTCATTTTAAGCCGTTATAAGATTATTTATTCCCATGGTCCTCAATTTAAAAAACTAAGGCTTCTTATGTCTCTCTGATGTTTTCCTTTACCGTTTTGAGAGCAGTGGTGATGAAATAAATTACACAAAGTAAAGCGGGTTCGAACCTACGACCTACAACTCGTAAGTCGCGGCCGTTACCACTGGGCCACCCCTGCTCTCTAAGCAATAATGAATACAGGACAAATAATAAAGTGTAATGCATAATAAAAATACAAATATTCTAGGTACATATAAATAAATAAGCGTACATATAAATAATAGCATTCTGTGCTAAGAATAATAAAATAAATAACAAGGATTTTGTATAAACATTTATTTTGATGTGTTCTTACTTCATAAATATCATTGTTATTATTGATTTATCTACACTTGGGAGCAAATAAATCGAGCCACTACCTTTTTTCACGTAAAATGGTAAATATTTTTGGGAATATGGAACGTATCAATTCGAACTATATATCGCCTAAAAGTTAAGTTAATAACCTTAACAATGAGGGTAAATTATTGAATAATAACCTTATTAAATGATAAATTATTGGCTCTGCAAGAAAAATGGTAATTTTGATAGAAAATTTAGTAGGGCTAAAACAGTCCATAAAAACAATAAAAAACAAAATTATTGCAAAAAAAATATTCTTAATAACTGGTATTACCCCCCCGTGCCCTGATGCATTCTTGTAGCCTATTAGTCATCGATCTGATCAGAGTTACGATGACATATTGTGGTATGTACTCCCACTCTTCAAGCACAGCGACTTTAAGCTCGGGAATGGATGAAACAGCGGGAACCCTGGCTCGGACTCTCCGTTTTAGCTCGTCCCATAGGTGTTCGATCGGGTTCAAATCGGGACTTCGTGCTGGCCATACCATTTGTTGAATCCCGATCGCAGACAAATATTCCGTAACGATCTGCGCGGTATGAGGTCTCGCATTGTCATGCATAAACAAGAAATTTTCTCCGACAAAACCAGCATACGGCATTACGTGGTCTTCAAGAATGTCAGTTATGTATCGGTCAGCTGTTAATCCACGTCTACCACTGCCATCGTTGGCGGGGTCGACGAAGACAAGTTCCGTTTTTCCGTCTAGAGAAATTCCTCCCCACACCATACAAGAACCACCACCAAAACTCACAGTTTCTCGAATGCAACGTTGGGCAAATCTTTCACCAGGACGTCTATACACTCGGTTTCTCCCGTCATTGCTAAAAAGACAGATTCTTGACTCGTCAGAAAACAAAACTGACCTCCAGTCTTCTAACGTCCAATTAATGTGTTCTCGAGCAAACTCCAAGCGAGATCGGCGATGAGATACAGTCAATTTTGGGCCAGTTGCTGGTTTGTGTGATGTTAAATTTCGTTCCTTTAGTCTTCGTCTCACTGTCCACCTACTGATTGCGACACCTCGAACGTCACGTAACGCTTGCTGTAGCTGAACAGCATTAAGTCCACGGTCGCGCAACGAATTGGTTGCAATAAAGCGGTCGTCACGTTCTGTTGTTGCCCGTGGTCGGCCAGTTCCAGGTCGCCGAACAAAAGCACCAGTCTCCAGATACCTGCGGTATTCCCGCTGTACCTTTGAACGACTCAAATGAAGTCTGCGTGCCACTTCACTTTGTCCGTGTCCAACCTCAAGTAAAGCTACAACTTGGGCAGCTTCCGTCGGTGTAGTATCCATTTTATCAGGTTATTTTGATTACACAGACACAGATAAAGACAACAATAACAAGTAATATGGGTATGATTAACAAAAACCTCAAATTTAATCTTTTCTTAACAGAGTACAATAAAAATGTCATAAGCAAATTAAATGCGATAATTTTATTCTACCCTTTAAACTTTAATTAAAATGATCTTTTGACAACTAACTACGCTCATTGTAAAGGTTATTAAATACCCTTTTAGGCGATATATGTTTCGAATCGATGCGTTCCATAATACCAAAAATAATAACCATAATGCGTGAAAAAGGAAGTGGCTCGATTTATTTGCTCCCAAGTGTATATAAAATATGAATCGAAACTTGATAAAGGTTACCATTCATTATCGACTAAACGAATAATACAATTATGGTAGTAGGAGTGTCAAAGATCCACACTAAGCACTCTGATTTCTAAGATTTGGCTTTTTATCTGTAGTGCCGTGCATAAGATGATAATCAACCGTATTCTAGCGGCATTTTTTTTTATTATACAATTAAAATAACATTAAAATCCTTGCAAGCAAAGTAAATGCGACACAATACGATTTTATTTAGTACTGAGCTCGATACAGAATGGTTATGTATGTGCTACAGCTAATTTAATGAATATGAATATCATTTATACTATTCAGCCATTATAATATAGGTAATAACTACTCAATTTAGACAAACTGATTATTGAGGCATCAATATTCATCATATCACGGGCATTGTATGAAACCTGATTACGTCCAGCAAAAATATAATAATAATAATGTCTTCTTGGTCCTTACCAATTTCGGTCGCATTATAGTAAAGAGCACAAGTTTGTGGGCAGACACAGGTGCACTCCCTATAGGGTCTATACCCTCACTCTCAAAGTCATGTTATGCGTAAACAAACTTGCAAAAAAACGTTCAACAGTTAAGTATGATATTGACTTATTTTAAAGCAAGCAACAAGCATAACTATTTTGATACTGTTGTAATCAAAAAACGATTGTCCATTTATTTTATCCGCTATCGCTTCAATAAGATACTACGCTATGACCTTTGTTTATATGTTTAGTGACAAGAAATAATCAATTAAATATGATATGACCTATGATCACGTGACGTTTCGATAGCTTATGCCAACCCCATACATTTTTTGGCTTTTCTACTAGCGTCATCGCTAATCGAATGTTACGAATGTTACTTTGTCTAGGCCCTCAGTGTCCTTGAGATACTTACCTACGCCGTAAAAAATCACAGCGGGATTGTTTCGCGCACTGGATCTTCAACGCACAGCTTAGTACCGAGAGTTGAAAATCCAACAGTGTTTAGTCGACGTCCTGGGTAGCACTCTGTTAGATTCTCAATGCTCGGTTCAACACAAAGAGTTGAAAATGTAGTGCGCGATAAAATCCCGTAGCGAGATATTTTCGTCCGTGCGAAAATGGTCTAAAGAAACGGAAATAACGACGCTTCATAGGTAGGTGTATTTTGCATAAATACTAATTTATGCAAAATACACTTAGGTATTTTACTAGTGTGAAACTCAGACCAAGAAAAAAATGTCTTTATTTTCTTGGGCTGAGTCGTTGCCCTCAAGCAATAAGTCAGTAAAATTTGACTTTTTATTGTTATGTCGAATTCTTCATTCGGGTTGGGATAAATATTAGTAATTTGTTTTTTAATTTTTCGTAGTGTGATTTACAAAGATATCATGAATAATACTTTTATTGTAGGGAAATTTAAAACAAAAAATACGACAAGAAAAGTATCTTTACATATCAATACAAAACTGTTTTGTGTAAAGTATTGAATTTTCGTAAGTTGCTATTACCGACATTATGGCGTAAATGAATCGTGAAGTTCTTAGTAAATGTTAGAACGTGGTTATTGTCGAATTGTTTTGAGTCAGCTGAAACCGTTATGGAAACTTACAGGCTTTTAAAAGTAAATAATTGATTAATAAATCATTATGTGTCCCCCGGTCTTGTTTTTGACTACATCGGTTTGTAACGATACTGAGACTGTATCAAGCTAAAATAATCACAACAAAAAAATAAAATAAAATACGTATCGTCGTTGAAATCCTACTATCCTACTAATCTTTCTATCCTACCTACTATACTACTTCAAACGTGAAAGTTTGTGAGGATGGATTTATGTTTGTTACTCTTTTACGCAAAAACTACTGAACGGATTTTGATGAAACTGAACAGTAATACAGCTATAGTCTATGTGTTATTCTGAATACAAGTTCGCAACAGCATACCTTTCATGTGGAAGCTATTATAGCCAAATAGTGAGCCCATTAATGAATTGCGTTTTTGTTACAATACACATTTTAGAGTATTTAGTTAACATAAACATAACATAACATCGGTTGGGCAGAGGTGTAGCTATAGTACACCCACATTTCGACAGTTAGTCAGTTTATTTAGTTATTTCTCATCAAAATGAATACCTTTATCGCCTTTGGCGTTTGATGCAGGTAAACTTTGTTTTTACACATATTCATTTCGACGGATGGTTCAAAAATTACTGAAGTCAAAGTCAAAAGTTTATTGCGAACTAAGTACGTAATCACCGCGGACACCGCGAGTGGTTCGCATAGCGGGGCTGTGACGTTTCACGGCTAATCCGATGAACTGTTTTTGAAGCCTGGGGGGAAGAACAGGCTATTTTTCATCAACACTCCACATGGGCGAAGCCGCGGGCGGAAGCTAGTAAGAAATAACGTTGGATAAGTCCGTATTGTAATGTTACGTATCAACTTACTGCAAAAGTATATGTTACTGAAACAATATACTTGTCTTATTTTTGCAATACATATTTATATTCTTAAACTGCAAAGTATTTCCCACACATAAATTAATGTTGACATCGTAATTGAATTACACAAAGAAAATGCTTTCAGTTGATGTATCAATGAACGCAATACTTCGACTGCTTGAAAAGATACATATTCAATATAAACAAAAATACATTTTTCCTGTAAAACTTGAGTTAAACCGAACCGACTTAGTGCCGATTTCACCAATGAAACTGAACGCGTTCAGCACAACTAAAACGCGTTCAAGAGCTGTCAGTGTCAAAATTGTTCTAGAATATTGACAATGACAGCTCTTGAACTAGGTTTAAAAGTGATGATCGCATTCAGCTTCATTGGTGAAATCGGCACTTATTGCTTGGGGGTGTCTATGCAAAACACTTGGTAACTAAGAACGTAGTAGGTAGGTAACTTATAATATATCATTGGATAATACTAACTATTAAATACATTCCAACGTTCGGAGTCCATGTCGGCAACCAAACCAAATCGTAGATAAAATATCGTAAATAATAAGTCTTACGGACTTATAGTAACTCCGCAACCAAAGCTAAACTTCGTAAACTAACCATGTTTACCCGATACAAAATAACAAGGCAAATCCAAATCCAAGTTCACAGCATAAGTCAATTGTGTCAGAAATATTACAATACAATTAAGAACGAAAATAAATACGCACGTACAGGACAATAAAGTAATCGTCTAACACTGATAATAAACCCGGAATACCCCGGCGGGCATAACGTTGCGGTAACGTGTGTGCTTGTCCGAACGATACACACCTAATACCGTGAGTAGTATGACCACGCACACATTGATATTTGCTTGACGCGATAGCACTACTAGCTATTGAAAATTTATGATAAATTTTGATGTATTCCGTAATACCAAAAATGATGAATGAATACTTAATATTTTTTCCTGTTTTATTCGGCTATTTGTAACTTGATAATATGAGCTATGTTTCTAATACAACAACATTACTGATATTATTGTTCATAGTACAAAAAAACGATAAGAAAACATGTCATTTGGGCTGTAAAAAAGTGTGAAATACAATTAGCTTAAACTTCGTTTTCGGTAAGTATTTTTGAAAAAAAAAAGATGTAGGAACCAGATAAATACTGTCTAAATCCGAATATAAACATAATGTGATAGAAATATGCTTAAATTGCAAATGGTTTAGGTATTACGTGTGTATGGACTAGTGTCTACGTACTACGTGTCTATGGCGAGTGTCACCCTGCTCTTAACACAGGATGTAAAATACCCATCACGAAGCTGTTATCTAAATTTCCGCATTCTGCACATTAAACTATGTTACTTTGTTCAAAAATAATTGCTGGGAAACAACTTTCGTTTTCGGTGTGAAATTTCGATGTTTACGGTCTCCGTAACCAGAAGGTTTCCAGCTATGGTCCAGTACAAATAAAAACATAATAACGAGAAGAATAAGCGACTCTCGGCTTAGTTAAGCATCTTTTTACACAACCGTTATAAAAGAAGAAGCTCAAATCCCTAATTCGTTTGATGTCACTCCGAAGTATTGATTATTCTATAAACTCTTTATCAAAATCTAAGTTAAACTTGAAAGATACTTGGAGCAACGATCGACGTTAATGAGATTAAATCTGGAGCACCTGCCGCCTTTTTACCGAAATACCTGAATACCAGCAGTGCTATTCTGTAAATCTGTATGCAGTTTATGTTTTACGCTATATGACACAAATCGCCGACGTCACCCAAAAAGCAGTAAAGCTCAAATGGGACTGGGCCGGATACGTAGGATGCATTCTCCTTCTAAGCGTGTCGATGGCAATCTAAATTGACTCTGCCCAGAATTCGGCTACGTGTTTGGCGTCATCACTAAGATGACGTCCATCAGTTCCTGTAACGTGCAGCGGACAGGACACGCAGGGCATCATATCAACTGTCCTATAGTTTGTGGAACCACATTTGCACTGCAAGACTGAGTCGTTAATGAATCTCCAACTGAACAGGTTTTCTTTGCTTCGGCCAACCTGGGTCCGGAGTCTGTTTAAAGACTTGCCAGGTTGCCCAAGGCAACTCATGTCCAGGTGGGAGCTCTTCAGCGGGTGGAACGAATGGTTTGGGATGAATTATGGGCTACTAAAACCACAACTGCATGGGTTCTTGAAAATTTCCAACGGCATCGCGGAAGACCCCGGCGTAGATGACGAGACAAACTTAACGCTTATAGGAGGGATTGTTTCATGTTAGCTCGGGATCGAGTTGAGAAGAAAAAGGAAAGAGAGGCAAATTATGCAATTTTTCCTACTTTAATACAGAATATAATCAGCCAATGTTGTCCCACTGCAGGTTGTTGTTATATGTGTCTTAGTCTAAAGTGGGAAAAATTGCATTCTTTTTCATCTTGTAATTTAAACAAAACATCAGGCCTGTGATCCCAGAAGGGTTAGGCAGAGGTACCTATAGTACACCCACATTTTGCCAGTTATGCTTAAGTCCCATGTAATAGGGGGCGAGCCTATTGCCATCAAACGGTCACAAATCCAGACTCCGGACTGAAAAATTCTAGATAAAAAAACCCAATAACACTTTGCTCGATCTGGGAATCGAACCCAAGACCTCATGCTCAGCAGTAGCTCTTGCGACCACTAGACCAACCAATCTTAAATTTAAGAAGAATTTTGTCATATTTTCTAAATTTAAGAGCCTTCAGTTTTGTTATTATTAACTGTTATCTTATTACCTATTTCGAAGAATGATGATTAACCTGTAATAAGCGACTGTTTTAGTCCGAGGCTTTTATTTATAATGTAATATATACAGAAGCTGTTGGTACATACATACCTTTCTTCCTTGCCTTCTTGTGGAAACCTCAAAACGCCACCTACTACGATCCTTACACACTCCTTCTGCCTCGTTTACGTTCATACATCTGGTCATAAACGCGAGCCGGTTGCAGTACTACGCATCTGACCTGTCAGAAGAACACCACCAATAAGGTCACTGTATGTCTTCCTCGGCGATCCCTTCCAGCATTTTCACTCACATCTGGCTTGTGTGTTGTCACGTCTGTCTTTTGTTAGTCTCCTTTCATTCACCCTCCCAACATTTATTTATTTATTTATTTTTCCGACTTACATCAACATGACAAAACCATCTAAGCAATTTTCAATTTTCGTCACTACATCTTCTTTTAAACCGCACTGTTGCCTTAGCACATCATTTCTAAACCTTTCATTCATAGCCCTGTTTGGTGTGCCTTTACAAATCTTGATAAAGGTGAAGAGTTTGTTTGTTTTTTTGAACGCGATAATCTCGGAAACCAATTTTACACCATAGCAATTAACGTCACGCTAGAACCTCTAAGAGCCGGGCAAAATGAAAAAGAGTCAGAAAGAACGCGGGAGGAGTCGGGGGAACAAGAAATTATCGGACGAAGAAGCTAGTGAATTAATAATCATCACCGTTAGAACTTAGGTGAAGTGAACTGTCATCCCACCCAAGCTATGGATTCACTTCAAACTCACATCAGCTAAGTATTCAGATTGAACTTGTTTGCAGAATAGCCCTGCTGAATATCTTGATAATCGGAAATTTGAATAATTCACCTTTACCTGAACCTATGTTGTGAATAATTGGATTTCGGACATTTCGTTTACATTTTCTAACAATTTATGTTTATATTTTGGGCTAAGTTGTTTCGAAAAGTTTTGATTTATCATATTTTATAGGCCTTCTACCAGCCTTCTGACATAAAAAAAACGATTTTTTCTTCACGAAACTTAGAAAAAAAGGTTTTTAGAGTTTTATGGGACAAAAACTAGGGTCTCATAAAATTCTCTCTAACTCTTTTTGCAAAGAAAAATCCAATTTAAGTTCCGTTGCCTCATGATTCTGAGCAACTCTAATTAGGAAATAATCTAAAAAAAATTGGTGAATCCAGTACCTCATTTTTATTCTCATACTAGTTGTAGTGTAGCCCGCGACCTCGTCTGCGATCCAGGATGAAAAATAGCCTATGTCCTTACTCAGATCATGGTCTATCTGTGTGCGAAATTTCATTTAAATACGTTCAGCCGTTTTGGCCCAAAAGCGTTACAAACAAACAAACTTACTTTCACATTTATTATATTAGTGAGAATTCAGCAAATGTAAACGTTGTTCTAGACAAAAAGGGTTAAAAATTACAAAGTGCCTAGCTAAGGTATTTGCTCTTACTAAACATTTATCCCTTCCTTCAAAATACCGTTTCTTGACTGAAGTATTAAAAAGAGTGTCTTAGAATAACTTCTACGAGTTCAATGATAATAAAGATGAAATTTCTCCGAGTGAAGCTTTAACATATTCTTCACTTTTGATGACTTCTTCATTTTTGATGATGTTGCATGTGAAAATCAAGTAAATATCCGCAATTATTTCTGTAAGGTAAGCATATGTCGGCGTCACCGTTAGCGGTAGGTACAGCGGGCCGAGTTACGCTTTGCAAAGCGGGACGTTCGCCTTCCCACTCTCCCCACTTCTCAAGCAACTTAATGTAAGCTAGTGCGCAGCGAAGAGGGGGATCATTCTTGTGGCAGGCTCGGCCCGGTGCGCCTGCTGTAGCGCCTAGAGCTATCGCGATCTATTTAATTAATTAACAAGCTGTCGGAATAAAAGAGTTGGTTACTGCTATATCTCATACTTTCATTTAATATGTCGGACCTCTGCCTTCTGGTTATTTCATGGTGATTATTTTATAAGAAATTGTGAGTGAAATAAAGTGATTGTGCTGTAACTAGTATCTTTATTTTTTTCGCCCGACAATCCACGCCTACTTACAAAGTGCAAGTGTAATATCGCTGATGAGGGCCTATCCCGATACATACAAAATGGATTGTGTTCTATTTATCTCAAACCTATTCTCAAATTCCAAAACAATTGTTACGTGATAATTATAATTTAAAAAAAAAAATGATGTGAATTTAAAACACATTTATGAAGAGCATGTTGGTTCTGTAGTGCTATTCTGTAACCATCACACCGTGAAAACTTAGGTGAAGTGAGCGCGGAGTGAGCTGTCAGTGCCACTGATGCTATGGATTGACCAATCCGGGATGACACTGACAGCTCAGTCCATGCAAGTCTTCACGGTGAGATTTTTATAGAATCGACATGCTAGTCTTATTTAGAATGTAAAGAGTTTAAAATATTTGTCAAACTGTTTGGAGTAAACCTTAAAATTTTCTATTAATTAACAAAGAGTCGTCATTAAATAATGGGAGATACAAGCAGAAGGCTAGTCCCGAAAGACCTGAATTTTCTCCAAAAACTCAATCGCATAAGAGTCGCTGAGGACATGCAATGCGTTTCATGAATGTTGAGTCGGAAATGACTCCTTCCCAACATTCATGAAACGCATTGTTACTGGTGACGAGACGTGGGTTTACGAGATTGACACGAGAAACTAGTCAACAAGCTACGGGGTGGCGCCTTCCAAATGAACCGAAATCGAAATAACCACGCCAAAGTCGATCAAAAGTCAAAGTCAAATTGACAGTTTTCTTTGACTATCGTAGAGTTGTGCACTCGGAAGTCTTGCCGGAAGGTCAAACGGTAAATAAAGAATATTATTTGAGCGTTATGCGGCGCAAACTCGATGAAAACGGCAAGATTTGTGGAAATTCATGGATTTTTCATCACGATAATGGGCCTTCGCACAAGGCCATCATTGTGAACGAATTTATGACCAAAAACCCAAAAATTCCATCGAGCTAGCACCTTCTTCACCAGATGTCTCCAGCTGACTTCTTTCTTTTTCTTAAACTGAAATTAACATCTCGTGGCACCCGTTTTCATTCAGTAGAAGACATGAAGGAGAATTCTCGGCGAGGACTGAACTCAATGTTTTGATGATTGTATTATTCCTTGGTTTATATGAATCGTTTCTTAAGGTGCATACTTTGACGGCGATAAAATAAATTTGGATGAATAACTAACATTATGTGTATAATTGATCATTTCCGGGTACTTTCTTGACGGAGTAGTATAACGCGTTTAAAATACGTCTATTTTCGTTTAACTATTACTGGACAACAGCTGATTCAAAGAAAAGATTATTGATGGAAATGGCTGATGCTGGACTTTCTTACTGTGGAAAAAGTGTAAATGATAAAGCAGTAGGTTTTTCATGTGGAGGTGTTATAGAAGATTGGGAGATTTATGACGATCCTTGGATGCATTGGAGTGAGAGCAGTGGTGGCCCAGTGGTAACAGTCCCGACTTACGAGTTGTAGGTCGTGAGTTCGAACCCAAGCAGGCGCTTTACTTTGTGTAAATAATTTAATCACCACTGCTCTCAAAACGGTGAAGGAAAACATCGTGAGGAAACCGGCCTGTCCTAGAACCAAAAATTCGAAGACATGTGACATCTACCAACCCGCACTGAGCCCGCGTGGTGGACTACGGCTCACTACCACTCATAGAGAGGAGGCCTGTGTCCCAGCAGTGGGAACGTTATAGGCTGATTATGCTTATGCTTATGCTTGGATGCAACATGCTATACATTTCTTTCAATGTTTTTATTTGAACGCTGTGAAGAGAGTATTTAAAAACATTTAATATGCATATTTCCATCACAGCATTGACCGCGTAGCTATGGTTCGTCAACGCTTGCTTCACAAAGGGATACTAAATTATTATAATTCACACAGTGCTTCATTCATCGAAATTTGATTTGGAAGGCTTATTTTTTGATTTGGA
The DNA here is from genome assembly GCA_963555695.1 of Dasypolia templi. Classification (NCBI taxonomy): domain Eukaryota; kingdom Metazoa; phylum Arthropoda; class Insecta; order Lepidoptera; family Noctuidae; genus Dasypolia; species Dasypolia templi. Next base: position 20,752,711 of record OY743156.1, on the reverse strand, counting down.
AGGATTAAGGCTTATAAACTTATTTTCAAGAATGCTAGTGGCGAGAATATATTTATTCAAGACATGACTGACCAGAAAAAACGAACACCAGTTCATCAAAACTTCAGGACAATTTATACAAGACATAGCAAAACTCAGTAAAATCCACCTTTTATAAGATCCGTACAATGAGAAGTCAGCTTATACTGGAAATATATAGCTTGAAATGTACTTTTTATTATTATTTATTTATTTTATTTATTTAAACTTTTCGAACCCAAAGAGGTACAAAGGCGGACTTAATGCCTTAGGCATTCTCTACCAGTCAACCAAGGGTGGTGAAGAGATAAGATGGCAGGTGCTTAAGTTGAAGGGGACGATAATGGAAGAAAAATAACTTAAAAAAAATAATATAACTTGTGAGGTGTGATGTAAAATAGATATTGTGTAACTTATAATACACATGCATACATATTAAAAAAGTATATACTTACAATACATATATACATATATATATATATAAATTTTATGGTGAAAGGTGTTGAGCCGACTCTACGCTATTTGTTACGAAAATAACTCTGCAATTTCCGCTTAAATGCATACCGACTGGTGGCCGTCCTGATATCAAGGTATATATTATTATGTCAGCATTACGCGAGTGATTTTATTGATATGTAGAAGTATGGCAATGCTTGGCCCCAGGCCAAGGTAAAAGCCAGCCCTTGGATCACGGGTGTCATCTAGCCATTTCAAGTGTATTTATTACACACACAGGGCAAATACAACTGCACAACGGCCATTTTAGACAGAAAAGTTAACGTCCAAACATCACTTTGAAATTGGAATGGTGTCTCATTGTGAATCAGCGATGATTTAATTTAAAATCATATTAGTTCGCTTTCGGATGCTGTGCTTTTACTTGAGTGACGTTCCAAGAGAACTTTACAGAATTGCACAACCCTGGAGCAGCCTATCTATTCTGCAAAAAATGACACGGTGAAAACTTACGTGAAGTGGAACGACAGCACACTATCCAAGTTTGAAACTTCACTGGTTCTGGTAACACTGTTCACGTGTGATTTGTACAAACTAGACCGGCAGCAGATTTCCTGAGTCAATTTTCCTTCACTGTTTTATATTTCTATTACCTTTACCTCGATATGACTATCGGAACATGTGCAAACTATGTTATGACATAATTATATTCTAGTCTGGGTGACGTCTAAAACCAATAAAGTATGGCTAGCAGCATCGATGCACAGATTTTTTTTAAATCGATGATATATGGAGTTTATTGGAGAGCAAAACTTACGAGACTGGTTTTTAAGTATTACCTAGTATTAATATACTTCGTTTGGAAAATCGGGAAGTAACTTTATGACTTTTGGGTGCTGCTTACGGTGACACATCGTCTTGCTGACCATAGTTTTGTTATTGTTTTTAGTAAAACTGTTTATTTGTTTTTATACAGCGATGTCAACAAAATGTAGCATTGCATATTAAAGCGGGCATGCCCTTTATGCCTGGAGGCTTTTATTTCGGTAATAAGTTCTGTTTACGTTTTTAATATTTATTTCTGTTGAGTTTTTATTGGTAGGTATATTGGCGTGTGCTGACATGTGGAAAATAATTGAATTTAATAGTTTGGGTTTCGTCATGTTTATTACTTACTATTGTCTAGAATCAAGTTCTTATAACTGAACAGACAGCTGTGCTGCTGGGGAGTTTGTTGCGCCACTTCTTCTCCCCAGCTAAAGCACTAGGAAGTGGTGAAGGGCGGGCGTTCTGTCTTATGTAATTTTGACGTTCAAAAAGTGCTGTTTCTCAGCCTTGTGATTAGCAGCAGTGGTGATTAAATTATTTACACAAAGTAAAGCGCCTGCTTGGGTTCGAACTCACGACCTACAACTCGAAACTCGGGACCGTTACCACTGGGCCACCACTGCAACCAATAATATGCCCGTAATATGTAGGTACTTACTAACCTTGGATAACACACACCTCGGGTGAAGTGATAGTGAAAGCCTAGGCTTAGCCGGAAATTAAAAAGTCACTTAGATTTTCTCAGCTTTCCCCAGAGCCTTGAAGTCAATAGAACAAGATTGTTCTTAAAAGCGTTACTTTCTCCATTTGTCAAAACTATTTTATCTAAGGAAAAAGTAATCTGAAAAGTACGTCTGTAGGTACCTACTAGTGATTAGAGACTTCTAGAAAAGATTCATGGGAAAAAAATCTGCCTGTAAAGTTCCCACTGAAAGTGAATTTTTTTTAAATTTATTATTACTGCTAGTACTAAGACCACGCGTGCCCAATGTGGGTAGGTAGATCTATGTCACATGCTTCCTCACGATGTTTTCCTTCACCGTTTTGATAACAGTGGTGATGAAATAATTTAAAACGTACAATGTAAAGTGCCTGTGAGAGTTAACGACCTACATTTCGTAAGTCTCGGACGATATCACTGGACCACGCTGATCAGGATTCAAGTGAATTACTGCTACGAAGTAAGATTCATAACTTGGAAATCTAGGTTTAACGTTGCTCCTAACATGTTATTCTCTGAACCATCTAATTCCTAGTACGATACAATTGCTTTTACTAATTTTCTAGATTGTAGAATAGTTCTGTAACTGACCGTCTTACCGACAAAATATGTCCATTCTAAATAAAAAAAAGACATGTTTGTTTGTTGTCATTTGCCAGGTTGAGTCACAACGCATTACGCAATGTCTATTGTCTTTGGTTTTGATGTAGTGCTCGGTCTGCAATGGACAACATTGTCAAACTGTTAAGATATTGAATACGAGGCTTTGGCTACTTTGTATTAGTGTGTGTTTTTTGTGGTTGTAATGTTTGTGTATGTACTTTTTTGTCTTGTTTGTGCAGAATAAACAATTTATCTTTCTTTCTTTCTTTTTGAGAAGGGATTTACAGCCCAGCAGCGTTGCTTTACGCATGTGTGAATACAGGCGTTGCGGTGTGCACGAGTCATTTCCGCATTGTCTTTGATAAATCAACGCACATGTTATTATGCCTTTAGCAGGCATCAATAGCCGGCGGTAGGGCTTGGAAACGGTACCAAAAGTACAGAATCTGTGTCGGTACTTGGCGGTTCTTGCCATTTTGGTACCTGGGTACCAGTTCCAGACTGTACCGGTTGCAGCCTCCAGACGGCACTGTTTCCAAACTCCACTCCACCTAACAAGTCATCATCATCATCACCATTTCAGTCGAAAGACGTCCACTGCTGGACATAGGCCTCCCGCAAGCACCGCCACTTCAACCGGTTCCATGCTCCCCGCATCCAGCGGATTCCTGCGGCCTTCACGTTCAAAAGTGCCTTTTAGTGCCTATTTGAAATAAATGCTTTGACTTTGACTTTCATAGGTCATCGATCCACCTTGTGAGAGGCCTTCCAACGCTACGTCTTCCAGTACGCGGTCGCCCCTCCAGAACCATTCGGCCCCATCGGCCATTTGTTCTGCGAGCAATGTGACCTGCCCGCTGCCTCTCTCTCTCTCATTCTCTCTCTGATCTCTTCATTTCTGATTCGATAACGTATTTAACTTCAAGCCCTCTTCATAGCCCTTTGGGTGACTTATAGCCTTCTAAAAGGCCCATTGTGAGCGACCACGTTTCAATGCCATAGGTCAATACGCACTGGTCAAAGACTTTTGAATGAAGCAATGGATTAGAAATATCCTCCAAAATCCTTCAGATTGTGATTTATCATATGTTACGCAATTGCGTAAATTTGGTCAGCACCCTGATTAGGGTGCTGACCAAATAAATCGCAACGACTGCTCACTCTCGGACGCAAACTGACAGACGGACAGAAAGCCTACCAAGTCTTGAAGCGGCAGCGGCGCTGCAGAAACGTAGGACACCGTAAAACACGCACTTTTTATCGCACATCTATGCATTTGGTACATATTCCAACTAAATGAAATTGAGAGTATTGTCAATGTCAAAGAAAAGACAAAAATATTCAGAAACAGAGTTGCGTTGAGCTCAAAAAAATATTTTACGTCGCATAATTCTCAAAATTATCAGTCAGTTAACTCGATCGACTAAAAAAATACTCCTCCATGAATCTCTTCGGTGACCTCATCCCACCTGCCCCCTTCTACCATCGGACATCCAGACGTACTGCTAATTACCATCCATACCTAGTAGCCATTCCACCAATTCGCACTAAGCGCATCCAAACATGTTTCATATTGCGCACGGCAAAAGAGTGGAACTCACTACCTGCGTCTGTGTTCCCGAACGCGTTCAACCCGAATCTCTTCAAAGTTCGAGTGAACAGGCTTCTTCTGGCTAAGCTCACTCCATCGTAGACTTTGTCTCTGTCACCTCTGACCTAGACTAAAGTCAAAAGTAATCCAATCATATATTTAAAAAAAAAATATCCTCAGAGCCGTGCCTTTAATTTTTTATTTAAATAAAAAACTAAATGTTACAGTTTGGTCGTCACTCGATTCAACTAACATCAATTGCATCGCTGTTTAGAACCTCATTTGTTGGCGCAGTGCGCTATTTCATCAATTACGAGTACCAAAAAATTTGCACACCATACCGGCCCAGTACCACCCATACAGGGCCGTAACGGTTTGTGTTACTACCAACTTTGCTAGTTGGTAGTAACACAAACCGTTACGGCCCATGAGCGCACACATAACACCGCCCCGTCACCGGGCGCAGTAGGGTAAGTTTAATGCACGCGACATCTGAATAGTTTCTGCTCACGTTCTTACTTCGGTGTGGGGCCATTAGAACAGCGGGTGTGGTCTTTTGTTCTGTGACGGTATGTGGTATGGGATAATAAGTCATGTCGTGGTAAATGTAGCCAATCAGGAGGCTGGTAGATGCTAGTCAAACGTAAAATTTATATCTACGGCTAATATTAATTAAAGTCGCTTTTCATATCAGTCTGTATTGTAGCAATGTTCTTCTAAACTTTGCTATACATCTATCTTCTTCTTTCTTCTTGTATATAAAAATCAATTGCTGTCTCGCTTAAACTCAAAAACGGCTGAACCGATTTTTATTTAACAAAATTTGTTTTGTTCGCTCTAATACAGGGTTAGTATGAAGGGTCGCGGGTAATTCTAAAGAGAAAACCGTGGCCCTGGCACAGGCAACTGAAGGAACACGGGTGGGTTTTAGTCAGTTAAAGTCTGACACGCCCTCCCGCGCCATCCACAGCGGGAGAAGTCATTCGATGATTTCCCACCCAAAAAAAAGGGGTAGTATGAAAAATAATAATTAAAGGCATTGCAACGCACGCCTTGCCGAGCTTTAGCTAGTAAATAAATAAAAATCAATTGCCAAAAATGTTTGTCCGCGCATCACTTCAAAGCGGCGCTGCACCTATTATGCCACTTATTTTTTGTTGTGTTTTTCAATCAGGACAAGGTTTGTATAAGGATTTTTTTTAATCTACCGTGAAATTGGATTAAATCAATTGCCACAAATGTTTGTCCGCGCATTACTAGTACTATATGTACACCCCTGCCTATCCCTTCGGAGAATATAGTCGTGATGTTATGTTATGTGTGATCCCTACAAAATGGTTGAGCTAAATGGTGCCGATCCATACGTTTTGTTCGTGCACGCCACGCACATTTTAATAATTAACTTTTTGAATTGTTTTATTTTTGTGCTTTACTTTCAGAGTACATCCTGTTAACGTTTTCACATACAATTATAAAATCAACATTAACAGTGTTACTACTCGTAATATTTTTGTAACAATATTATTTAAAAAGTGTAGCCATGGAGTTTCTAGCCCGTTCTTCTTCATATGTACCTACTACGATAAATGATTAATGATTTATTTTCTGTAAATAGGTTTGTACAAACACTTATAAACGTCAATCATATTTTAAAAACTAGGTGAGATCGGCGTTTCCTATCTGAGTACTCTGAGAAGAGACGGCGAAACAAACTCAGAGGTCACAGTCTCTTTTAAAGTCCAGACATAATCTTGGTCAGGTCATGTGAAGACCATGTGGATTGATGTCTGAAATGGTCTTTTGAGGAAAGAACCACACAGAATGAGCGGACCTGTCCAGTCAGTGCACGCATTTGTCAGTTATCATGCAGCTCAACACAGAACTAAAGGAGCTAAACGATTCGACGAACATAACCAAAGAAAGGACATTTGGGTAGGCCGTATAAATTACTCAAACTGCCAGACCATGATTAAAACTAATAATTTAAAAAAAATGCATTAAATAAAACAAAAAATCCACAATGTCTTCACATTCACAATAATTAAAATAGTATAATCCTTTACAAAGGAAATGTCATTGCATCCATCAATGTCAAAGTGTAAATAAAAATATGAAAATAATCTTGGTCATATCATATGAGGACCATGTAGACTGGTGTCTGAAATGGTCTTTTGAGGAAAGAACCACACGGATTTGAGTGGACCTGTCCAGTCAGTGCAGGCATTTGTCAATCATCGTGCAGCTCAACTCAGAACTAAGGAGCTCAACGATTCGACGAACAATACAAAAGAAAGGACATTTGGGGAGGCCGCGTAAAGTACTCAAACAGCCAGACCTTCATTAAAAGAAAAAAAAGACACGATTTGGAATAACCAACATGCTTCATATTTCTGACTGACTGACTCCTTAACAAGTCAAAAGTGCCTGTAAATGGTTTAATTGAAATAAATGCTTTAAGTTTTGAGTTTTGGAACATATGAATCCTCTATACTAAAAGTCCCCGCGTTTTTAGAGGCCATAAATGTCTTTTGATAGTAAGTATAAATAATTGATGGATAAAATTTTAGATTAAATCATAATTGATGGATGTATGTTTTGAAAAAGGGATATTTCACTAGCAAAGTTCGTTCTCATAACATTGTTTTCATACAATCAGTTTTTCGAATAAAATGATGAATTTGTCCGCTGAATAGAAATATCACTACGCGTCGAGCAATCAAGCTAAGCCACGCTTGCCTCGGTTGGTCCGTGGATAGGTGATACAAAGCCCACCCCGTGCCTCGGAAAGCACGTTAAGCCGTTGGCCTCGGCTGTCATTCGCGGATCTTTGGTCGTCGGAAGCCTGAACGTCTGACCACCAGTCTTACCAAGGGGTACCGTATTACCCAGTTACTGGGTTGAGTAGGTCAGATCGCTCCATATAAAATACTGGCATTCAGATGCATCCGGTTAAGCAGGGAGCCGACCTCAACATAGTTGGAGAAAAGCCAGATGATGTTGTGAACTTCTTCCAAGTCGTGCGTCGATAAGTACCAAGAAGTTTTAATTGGATTACCTTTTTAAAGGAAAATCCGACAAACAAATATAATTACCGCTAAGACCCTGACTTTTATCATAGGTTATCAGAATCAACTGTCGTCAAGATAGGAGTAGTAGAGAGGAGATCGGGGCATAACGAATACTCGTGTTCAATAAGGTTTGCTGTTTTGTCATTCTTAGCTCACGTTCGCATGGACCTAAAAATATCTAGATTTTATCGAGCACTGGATTTTCAACTCTTACTGTTAAGCCGAGCGTTGAGAATCCAGTGTGCGTTATAATCCCACCGCGATATTTTTACGTCCGTGCGAAAGTAGACTTACTGTCAGTCTCATCATCACTTATAATACCAGGCAGTGACTTTCCCGCTGCAGGGTTAAGGCCTCTTCTCAAACAGTGAAGGCACGAGCATTGATCACCACGCTTGCTCAAGATGGGTAGCCGAATTAAAATATTGTTGTACATTAAATAACCGAAGAAGGAAATTCGTATATAAGGAAGCGCTGCTCACAGCGCGCCCTATAGTCCGGTTAAGTAGTCACGACCTCTCAAGGTCAACTACGAGATGCCATACACAAAAAAAAAAAAAAAAAAAAAACAGCGCGCCCTTTTTCGTTCGAGAGCCATCAGACTGACAACACGTTGTCAGAGCGACCGATATTTTTAATTAATAATTTCGTGTGTTCTTTTTTTTTTGTTGTTAAGTGCTAATTTATTAAATTAATGTTGTAGCTGTGAGATTTTTGATTTTTAAAAAAATAACTTGCCATCTAGTTTTGCAAGATCAGAAGTGGGATCAGATCCATTTTTTGTTTTAGTTGATTAGGTTGTGCCTAAATATAAAAATTTTATAAAAAATGTCGGATCGCCGTCGAAGTCGTCGTCATAGCCGTGAGCCAAGCCGGCGACAAAGCAGACATCGGGATCGTACGCAGACCCCGGAGACTGACCTACAGCGGGAGCTGAAGGTCATGCGAACACGTTTGAAGGCGTTAGAAGATCAAGCAACGTTTTCACAGTCAAAACGCTTGCGCAAAAAGAGGGTATCTCCACATAAGTCACCGCATTCCGAACGTGCCGCGTCGCCGCCGCCTGCCCGGCGCCAGACGACCCCGACATCACGGCACCATGCCGAGCGCGTTGAGTCGCCGTTGCCAATGGGATTGGCGCTTTCGCCGCGGACACATACGCCACCCCTGCCGTCTGTGCCGCCTAGCGTGCTGCGTGCTGGTCATATGGCAGAGTCCTTGTTGGAACATGCTGGTGCAGTTAGCGACATCACTGCCACGGATCGCATAGTAGATGCTATCCGTTCCATCAATAATCGGGTGAGATCGGACCAACATTTTTTTATTTCTAGTTTTGATCCTAGTCTGAATAATATTAGTGATTGGTGTGACGAAGTTGATCGGGCAAAACTTTTAAATAATTGGAGCGATCATGAATGTCTTTCGCGAATAGGTAATTGTTTGAAAGGTGATGCTCGTTCGTGGTTACGCGAGTGGGTTACGAGTGATCGTACTTGGAGTCGTTTCAAAAAGGAATTTACGCCTTTATGTCCGAAAACTCCAGACATTGCGAATATTTTATTCGACGTAATGAACTCAAATTCTGATAATTACCCTACGTATGCGGATTACGCCCGACGCTCGTTGCTTCGATTACGCATAGTGCGCGGACTCAGTGACGAGCTTATTTCTGCGATTGTTGTTCGTGGTATTGTGGACCCCCACATTAGAGCGTCAGCTATCAATGCTAAGTTGTCACCTAACAACATAGTTGAATTTTTGTCGATTTATGTAAAACCGTCTACTTCTAGGACACAAAGTTCACGTCCTACCTTACAAAATAATTCTGTTAAAAGTAATCACGCGAACAATGTAATCAGAAAGCGTAGGCTTGAGGAGGGTAAGTGTTTTTCGTGTGGTGCGGCTGGACATAAACAGGCAGTCTGCAACAAGAAAGCCAAGGTCGATTCAAGTGAAAATTCGAACCACAGTGGTTCAAACAATTTCATCTCTAAACCAGAGTTCGTGCCGTTAAAATCTGAGCCTTGTTCTTTTTGCAAAAAACCTGGTCATAAAGTAGATAACTGCTTCGCAAAACAAAAGTCGGAGTCGCGCAACAAAAATAACATTAATTTTTGCCTAGAAAACAAGATTACCCGCAATAACGATGTCGTAGTAGCCGTTATTCAAGGAATACCGGTAGATGTTTTGATAGACAGTGGGTCAACCATATCGCTTATATCGTCGTCGCTGCTAAAACATTTTAGTTGCGCGCACAAGCCAGCATTTCGCGTATTACGGGGATTGGGAAGTCAAGAAATCGAAAGCACTTCATATGTCACTTTTCCGATTGAGTTCGATGGTTTAACACTTGAGGTAGATTTGTTTGTTGTGGCACCCGAATTTATGAATACGCCAATTATTGTGGGAACTGACGTGCTCAATAGGGAGGGTGTTCGGTATATTCGCACGCGCAATTTTCAATCACTTACTAGAAAGGTAGACAGTGCGGAAGATGTAATGACTGTTCAGTGCAATGAGCCAATACCAATTAACATGCCTCTCGTAGGTGATCAAGTACAACGTTTGCTCAATATGATAAATGAGTTTTCTGCATATTTCATATCCGGTACCGCGACATCGACTGTCAATACGGGGTGTATGACAATCAGACTGAGCAACAATACTCCCGTCAACTACCGACCCTATCGAATGTCTCATGCAGAATCACTTCGCGTTCGTGAGATAATTAAAGACTTGATTGCAAAAGGTGTTATTCGCGAATCAGATTCCGACTATGCAAGCCCAATTCTTCTGGTTAAAAAGAAAGACGGATCGGATAGGATGTGTGTAGATTTCCGTAAGTTGAATGAAGTCACAGTTAAGGATCGTTTTCCAATGCCGCGAATTGACGATTACATAGACCGATTGGGGAGTAATAGGTACTTCACCAGTCTTGATATGGCAACTGGCTTTCATCAGATTATTCTTCATGAGGAGTCTGTTCCACTAACCGGATTCGTTACGCCGGAGGGCCATTTTGAATATCTGAAAATGCCATATGGATTGGCAAATGCTCCGGTGGTGTATCAACGCATCATCTCAAAAACACTGCGCCAATTTATCAATGCTGGTGACGTACTTGTGTACATAGATGACGTCTTGATTATGAGCCAGACAATGGACCAGGGTTTCGATCTCTTGTACCAGGTACAGTACCAGGTACACAGCTTTAACAGAATCTGGGTTTTCTATCAATTTGAAAAAATGTTTTTTTTCAACGACTGAAATAGAGTATTTAGGGCGTAGAATTAGCCAAGGTCAGGTACGACCGAGCCCCAGCAAGATAAAGGCCCTGATCGATTCCCCTGAACCGAAAAACGTGAGACAAGTCCGTCAGTTTCTGGGCTTAGCCAGCTATTTTCGTAGGTATATACCGGGTTTCGCTCAGAGGGCCGCTTGTATCGCTGCTCTTACTAGAAAAGGAATTGATTTTAGTTGGGGAAAAGAACGTCAGGCCGCTCGTAAAGAAATAATCGAATGTCTTACTAATGAACCTGTCCTAGCAATATATGATCCTTCCTTGCCGATAGAAGTTCACACAGACGCTAGTTCCATTGGTTACGGAGCTGTCCTGTTCCAAATGCATGATGGTGGTCACAAGCGAGTGGTTGCTTATTTCAGCAGGCTTACACAAGGCGCGGAAAATAAGTATCACTCATACGAGTTAGAAACCCTCGCTGTGGTTAAGGCCTTACAGCATTTCAGACCTTATCTTGTGGGTGTGCGTTTCACCGTTGTTACGGACTGTAATGCGTTGAGGCTCACACAGCGCAAGAGAGATTTATTACCGAGGGTAGCCCGATGGTGGGTCTACCTTCAAGATTTTGATTTTGGTCTCGATTACCGCAAAGGCACACTTATGTCCCACGCTGATTATCTGAGTCGGAATCCTGTCAATGTGTGTACTGTTCAGAAACCTCAGAATTGGGCACGGATTGCACAGGCTGCCGACGAAGAAACTCAGGTTCTTATACAAAGACTCAATGACGGGCAATTAGACGCCACGCGATATATCGTTAAAAACGATGTTCTTTATGTAAAATATTCCCCTACTGGCGACGCTTCCCGTTTCCTATGTTATATCCCTAAAGGACATCGGCTTAGTCTCCTTCGTGTGTTCCACGATGAACATGAACATTTTGGGGTTGACAAAACTGTTGATTTAATTATAAAACACTTTTGGTTCCCTGGTTTGCGAAATTTTGTTTCAAAATATATTTCACATTGCCTAGTGTGCATTACGCATAAGAAGGTTGCACGAGCCCCATTCCAACCTATTAGCTCTTGGGAAAAACCAGGCCTACCCTTCGAAACTATTCACATAGATGCCTTGGGACCTCTTCCCGAAGCCGATGGGTATCGTCATGTTTTAATAGTTATTGACGCATTCTCCAAGTTTTGCCTTCTTTACCCTATGCATCGGCAAGACGCAAATGAGCTTAAGCAGCATTTTAACAATGTTATATCCCTATTTGGAACTCCCAAATTAATAGTAGCCGACAGAGGCCGCATGTTTCAAAGTGCTAATTTTCTCAACTGGGTCAAAAGTATGGGGTGTGATACACAAATTATAACGCCTGAGATGCACCAATCTAATGGGCAAGTTGAGCGTTATTGTCGAACGGTTTTAAATATGATACGTGTCGAAACTAACTATCGACATCACCAAGCACAGAACTACGCAATGCTCCGCCCTCAATCTGCTGGCGGGTATTGAAGCAGCAACTCCGCTTATAAGAAGTTTGGTGCGTGATGTTGCATTCGAGGGTTCCAGTCCTAATAGAGAGAGCCTACGTGAAATCAGCAGACAGAGAGCAGCGGAACGACTCAGACAAAATCGGCACCAGCAAGATGCTTACGTCAATCAAGGGAGGAAGCCTCCCAGAGCTTTTGAATTAAACGGTTTGGTTTTTGTGCGAAAGCAGGCTAAAGCAACCGGAAAGTTGGACTCATGTATGCGTGGCCCCTACCGCATCATGAAGACGCTGCCACAAGGACGCTACGAGCTCCAACTCCTAGCCGGCTCGTATGGGAAGTACACGCAGGCGGCTGCGGAATACATGATTCCTTGGCGCGGAGAGTGGACTCCTGAAGTATGCGCTGCTTACTTCAATGGTGAGTGCTGTATGCCTCTCTTATATATGAAGCTTCATATGTGTTTATGTTGTATTGTGATGTGTTGGGATAAGCTTCACGTAGTGCCTCTTTCCTGACCAAATCGAGTTATGAGTACGCCTTACGGCTAGCCTCTGACTCCGCTAAGTTATGCCACACAGTGCGGCATCTTCTTAGCTGAATATCAAGATGCGTCTTGGTATATGACTCACACGCTAATTTATCGAGACAAGCTTCACGTCGTGCCTCTATCTCGATGGCTTAGTGTGTGGCAGACAACAATCAATGATGTGTGTGTCACAATGCGTGCCATTGTGCCTTGAGCACATGTTTTTAATGTCTTGTGCAGATGCAGACCATGAGGATGAGGAGTCCACACTTGTTACTGCTGAGTCAGCGGACCAGTCTGTCTACCAACCACAAGCTGGTACTTCCGGGACACAGGCTGAGGCGGCGCGGCATCTCGTCGAGCCGCAACCACTGCAGCTTCAGGTCGAGCCTGAGCCATTGCAGTTCCACGTCGAGCCCGAGCCGCCGCAGCTTCACGTCGAGCCCGAGTCACTGCAGCTTCATGTCGAGCCTGAGGGACCTCCAGCAGACATAGAGCTCTCCATGCCTGTGCTGGAGACCAACCAGGAGAACTGAAGACATCGTGAGGGAGTCCGGGACGGCCTCCTGTCAGGAGAGGCCGTGTTGTACATTAAATAACCGAAGAAGGAAATTCGTATATAAGGAAGCGCTGCTCACAGCGCGCCCTTTTTCGTTCGAGAGCCATCAGACTGACAACACGTTGTCAGAGCGACCGATATTTTTAATTAATAATTTCGTGTGTTCTTTTTTTTTGTTGTTAAGTGCTAATTTATTAAATTAATGTTGTAGCTGTGAGATTTTTGATTTTTAAAAAAATAACTTGCCATCTAGTTTGCAAGAATATATATATTTTCTTGTGAGTCTTGCAGCTAAGTAATAACAACCACAGGGGTCGATTGATTAGGTTTAACTGCGTTTTTGCGTCCGTGGATTGTAGACCATCTTTACATTTATCAAGACTCCTTCGTGCCTTGGAAAGCACGGTGGCCGCCACATATCGTCCCATGGGGGTTAGGCTGATTTTGTGATTTTGAACCGTGTGCCATGATTATTTTGAACGTAATCCTACTTCTGAACCACCCTGAAAAGGTGCCAAAAAATCTGAACCAATTTATAGTTTAATTTACGCATAAAAGTTCATCATAATTCTTCTGCCCTTATCCAAATTTATTTAAGGGGGTTTCATCAGCAACGTATGGTTTTAGTTTCATGTTTATAGTCGCCATCTCGGTATTCCCTTTCTATCCATATCATCTTTCAAGCAGTCCTTCGCTTCTTTGGTCTTCCCCTTCTCACAAAGCCATCAAAATTCGTTCTCAAAACTTTCTTCAGACACTTTCCTCATTCCTGGAAATTTGTTGTCTGTAAAGTTATTATCATACAATAGTTTTGTAGCACTAGAGCACAAGTAATTAGTTTTGGTACCAAGACGAATACATAGCATAATATGGTAACAGAAAATTGTTCCAAATAAGCCAAATCTACTTCTGTTTATATGAACCTTGAACTATAGCATGATAATATAACATAAGTATTTATAGCGACATCAACCGAGATTCAAACATTGTAAGTTAGTCTTCAATTGAAGAGTATAGTGCAGTTTACACCCCGTACCTGTCGCTATCGCCAGCTGTTTCTGAGAAAGTGAATGAGAGTGCTTTTCACATGAACAATGGTTGAAAACGGTTAGAAGCAGATAAGTATAAAACCGGGCGCCAAATCAAAATAATTTAAAAAAAGTGTTCTAGTGACTATTTAATCAAGAGAATCAACATAACGATTATGAAGACCATTCTTGTTATATTGTTCTGTATAACAAGCTCTAAGTGTGGAGTTCTAAAGGATGATTTGAAGAAAAGTAATACTGCAGAATGTAAACGATTTGTAAGTCAACGTATGATCGTACTCGATTCTTTTTATGTCGGAAATATAACGTTAGTAACTGAAATACCAATAGATGTAACAAAAGATCAAGAGGGTCGACGTCCTACCAATATTGAAAGTGTAGCTAAGAATAATCATTTACAACCAGGAACGCATAAATGGGAACTGAAATTTCTCGAAGAATCGGTAGACGAAATTAACCGTATAGTTACTATTGTCGAAAACACTGCGAAGAAAACAGGGCAACTTGTGAGTAAAAACTCTAAAACTGGAGATAATACGGTTACCTGGGAATTTTACATTAATATCGATGAAACAAGCCAACCATCACCAAAAAAACATAAAAGAGAAACCAATGCACAACCGACAGATACAGAATATCGTCTATTTGAAGTTCATCTCATACGATTCCCTGATTTCTTTGAAGATGGAAATATAACGTTAGCATCTGAAATACAAATAGATGTAACAAAAGATCAAGAGGGACGACCTACCAACATTGAAAGTGTAACACGAGACTATCATTTACAACCAGGAATGCATAAATGGGAAATTAAATTTCTCTCTAACCAACAATCTGTAGACGAAATTAACCGTATAATTAGCATTGTAGAAAAAACTGCAAATAAAACAGGACAACTTGTTAGTAAAAACTCTTCAACTGGGGAATATACGGTTACCTGGGAATTCAACATTAATATCGATGAAACAAGCCAACCATCATCAAAAAAACATAAAAGAGAAGCCAATGTACAACCTACAGCTATAGAACGCCGTCTATTTGAAGTTCAACTCATACGAGTAACCGATTTTTTCGAAGACGGAAATATAACGTTAGCATCTGAAATACAAATAGATGTAACAAAAGATCAAGAGGGACGACCTACCAACATTGAAAGTGTAACACGAGACTATCATTTACAACCAGGAATGCATAAATGGGAAATTAAATTTCTCTCCAGCCAACAATCTGTAGACGAAATTAACCGTATAATTAGCATTGTAGAAAAAACTGCAAAGAAAACAGGACAACTCGTTAGTAAAAACTCTTCAACTGGAGATAATACGGTTACCTGGGAATTTAACATCGATGTCACAAGCCAACCATCATCAAAAAAACATAAAAGAGATATTAAATTTCAAAATAGTGCACAACCTACAGATGTAGAAGAAATAAAACGTCTACTTAGTATAACTGAAACCGCTGAAAACAATAACGGAGAAGTTGATGGTAAAAACTTTACAACTACAGATGGTGTTGTTATCTGTAATGTGTACATGCCTAACGATTCTTCCAGAAAAAAACGAGAATTTAAATTTTAAAATAAAACTCCTCTAACAGATCGAGAATCTGAAATCGTTAACACCGCTGCAAACCCAACCTACATAGTAGATGATAATGGAAACAACGGCACAGCCACAGTAACTGTAGATAATAAGGTTATCTGTGTATTTTTAAATATAGAGGCTTTAGTAGTAGGTTGTCCAACTGGGACAGCGAGAGCTGACGATAATACTTGCGAGCCGATAATTTAATGAGAACTGTCAGGCCTAATATTATGTTATTTGTTATAATTTTTTGCAGCATTTAGAATATAAGTAATATTTGAAACAAAACTGTTTTGTCGTCAGCATCTTGCCCTTGTCCTATGTTTACTTGTTTATGTTACTCACACAATCAATCCATCTTTTCTGTGCCCCTCGCCTCCCTCTCAAAATGTATGTTCATCACTTTCATATTTCCCTGATATACCTATTTATTTTTTACTTTCTCCATTTTCGTCACTCCACGCATCCAACTCAGCATTCTCATCTCCGCTGCAGGTAATCTCTTTTTTCCGTCTTCTTTACGGCCCAGCATTCCGAAACATAACTGTTCATCAAACATTCTGAAACTGTTATAATGTTGTTCAACAAGGTTATTTTCGGCAAGAATTAATTATATGTAAAGTGTATAGTTCATAAAAGGAAACATAGTTTTTTTATCGTAACCCCATGTTTTATTTTACCGATAAGATAACTAATGTCTCCTCATTAAAAGAAATGAACGTCCTTTCATACCAAATTCACTGTTGTTTTAATAAACTATGAACTTTTGCGATATGATTATTCACATTGTTATAGAGGAGCTGCCCATTGTGCTATCAATCTTTTGTGAGTTTCTACATTGAATCTGTTTTTACTTGCTGCAGGTCTCAAGGAACATTAATGTGTCGTGATCAATAAAATGAAGACGTCTATGTTAATAATTTGTGTGTTTTCAATTTTAAACTGTAAATATTCAGAATCATACAAAATACAAGAAAAAACAAAATCACAATGTGACAATAAATGAACATTTGAAGAATCCAGCGATAGCAAAAGCTTCTAAAGTGATAAATTATGAAACTGTTATAACAGAGAATGCCACTAAAATACATGTGAATTGTTACAACTATCAAAGACCTAGTAAAAGAAATGTTAGTAAAAATGTAACAAACAATTCTTATCCAATTAATAAAATCGAAAATACTGAACAAAGTAAGAAGACACTGTCGAACAAAAAACCGCATCGAAAGTCAAAAAACATTGGAAGAAATGAAGCAAAACAATACGAAGATCGTTTCAAAAAAGGTCGAGCCCCAAAAGGTGCCTTGCAAATGTCAACTTTAGCAGTATATGAATGCAGTTCAGACAAAGGAAGGGCTGCTGATGGAACTTGTGTTTCTGAAGAGGTTGCTTTTGATTCTAAGGAACTAATAGACATTATGATAACGACAACAGAAACAGAGGTTGCTGCGTGACATTTCGTCTGAAATTTTAATAACCTGGAAATATTGAAGTTTCCAAAAAACTCCTCAAAAGAGTCGCTTAAATTCTGGACGGTTGGAGAGTTGACTTTAAAATGGATAATAAGAAGAAAGCAACTATCAAAATTGAAGGATGACAGAAAATCTATGAGAACAGCATGCAGCTTCATACATTATAATCTACAACGTTACAGGGATCTTTTGGCGCGTGGCCGAAATCGGAACTAACGCCGTTATCTCGTTGTTTTCATTTCTACAAATGTTTACCAACAACGCTCTGTCAATGTCATTCAGGCGCCAAAGGGTCCTTGCATTGTTTGTTTTATAATAATTCCTCAGTTTCAAATAAGACGACAAGATAAGTGTTTATTGCAGCAGATAGCCCGATTTGTATTAGAACATATCTTATGTAAAAAAAAAAACATGTACATGGTATTGTTCTATTTGAGCGAAGATTCCTGGTACATAATTCATTCTGCAGACCTACGTAATACAAAAATGCGTTATTAATACCTAAGTACAATCAACGCAGCACCATCATTCCTTCCCAACTGCACTCAAATGACCTTTGAACTAACAACGATAAGTTTAATAAAATAATAATTATAACTAATTTCATTTATTACCATATTACGAGTATTCTCAGTGACCTATAAACGTTTATACCCAGCTATGAAATCATTTGTAATTATACTGGTATTAATTGTGAGTACGGAGTGCGGACTTTTAGATGACCTGGTAAATTCGAAAGATCAGAAACCTAAAAGTGCAAAGGAAAAAAACCAAGGAGCGTTGATAAAAGTGCGTCAAACTCTCGAAAATGGAACTAAAATCGTTATCGATGCTTTAGGTAACATTATTAGGATTCCTCCGAAAGAAAATGAAGAAATCACCAATTCAAAAGGTACTCTAGAATCTCCCACAAAGGACAATGAAATTGTAAAAAAGGATGAAGCTAGTAAACCTATTGATCCTAAAGCCGATTTGCCTAAAAGTACTACAGAAAAAGTGAAAGTAGAAGCATCAAAACTCGATGAGAATCAAAACAAAACTCTATCTACAGATACGAATGCAGAAACAAAGGATGCTGCTGGCAATGTGAAAAATCTTACAGATACTTCTAAAATCGATGGCAAAACAGATAAAAACTGTACTGATGGGAAAGCCTGTGGCAATGTAAAAATGGCAAGTAGGACATTTTTGAAGGGTGATGAGTGTCCGTCCGGTAAAGGCAGGGCTGATGATGGCACTTGTGTTGATGAAATATAGAGGGGCATCAAATTCAAAAATAATAATCCTAGTGTCATAGTGTAGTATATTTATAAATATATATTTTTTATTGTGATACTAGATAGTATATCATGTATGAATCAATGATGTTTTTTTATTGACGCTTGTGCTTAGATTCATATATTTCCTTAGGACGAGATCTATACACTTTTATGCTTTGACTTACGGCCGTTCAAATAAATCTTTTAGTTTCCATAAAAAGTTTATATATATACAGATTGAAACCTCTTTAATTCTATTTTCAAAATGATAAAATGTAAAAAAACAAAATCTATGGCATAATAACAAAAAAATACGGCGGCAAATTAGTTAGTAATCTTTACGCCAAGGAAAATTTAAATTGTTTTATTAATATTAGTTAATCTATTAGCATAATATAATTAACTCGTCACGATGCTTGGATTGGAACTGAAACAATTTTTAATCAGTTTATCACAATGGCATGTCCATATTATGTTTTTAACAAACCAAATAAACACGACACAAAACATAACATATCAATTTAGTGACTGCTACCACCAGTTATCTCAAATGATAATAATTAATTTACATTGGTTGTAACAAAAGTCATCAAAGTCATAAAGTTCCCGGTACTGTCCACCCCTGCTTCTTTCAGATTTTAGACATTCACACGACAAGATTTTATGTAAAAACTAGTAAATATTAAATGAAAGCCTTGTAATTTCGGAAGGTAGATAGGGTAAAAAAGTACCATTCAGTGTGACAGCTGTTACTAAAATTTATTATATTTAACTCCACATCAAACTGACTGTAATAATGTTTGTTGTACTTTTATGACAAAGTGTGCCCCTGAGTCTTCATAACTTCCGTCTAATGCTATAGTACATGGAGTATAGAATAACATTACTATACTACAATAGGTAGAAAGTATTCAAAATTCCGGCATCTCTGCCGACAAAGCAAAGTTGGCGACATGGCTCACAGAATAAGCAAGCTGAAGTGGCAATGGGCTGGTCATTTATGCCGTAGAACCGATAACCGTTGGCGAAGACGTGTTCTTGAGTAGAGATCGAGAATCGGAAAACGTAAGGTAGGACGCCCCCAGGCTAGGTAGAGCGACGATCTTCGCAGGGTAATGAGTGTTGCCGAGAGTCGATCTGAATGGCCTGCAATTGAAAAGGATCTGTGTTCAGCAGTGGACTGCTGTAAGCTGATTATGAATAAAAATTATGTCAGTTGGTCAGTCAAGGAATGTTTTATAATTAAGCCTTGGTTAAGGCATTGTTGATTTAACTTTTAAAGCGGGCCAGCAAAGGTACCTATTGATAAACGTTAATATTTGTTTTGTTTTTATCTTTTTATTACATCTTTCTCACATGCATAATTTCAACATGAATGATGTAACCGATATTTTCAGAATCAGATAATTTATTTGTAAACCATCGGTTAAAAGTCGAGGTCTTCTATGATTATTATGTGTTGCACTATGTTTTGTCATTAATGACATACAAACACACACACATGGTTAGATTTTGTGACCATGTTTTGATTTAAAAGAATGTCCGCGGAGTTTCTAACCGTTCTTCTCCATTACAAAGCGTAGTAGGTTACGCTTTGTAATGGGCAACTAGCTTCATCTTTCTGACCAACCGACCTTGATAATTCAAAAGTGCCTGATAATGGTTTATTTGAAATATATGCTTTGAGTTGGGTTGAGTTGAGTCACCTTACATCTATCATACGGAGACGTGATTATCCATAGGTGAAATGAAATGAAATTGTTTACTATTTTCATTATTAAGGGATAGCGGAATCACTATCACACGTCATATTTAAATTTAAATAAAAAATAAGCTAGATGGAGTCGACGTTGTCCTATCTGGCAACCCCTGAGAACAAATTACGAAACAAACTCAAGGTGCATGATTGCTAACAAACCAATACGATAGGCCTTATAGAGGTATGAGGAACAAGGTGTAAAGCTGCATATATGTGTGAAAAGGAAGGATCCTTCGACTTTGACAACGATGTCGTGTCTGGTAGGTACTGCCCGGCGATTGATGTCGGGACGACCGGGACGTTGTGTATATGCTAGTTGCGCGGTAAACTCTGCTTGCGCTATGCAGGATTTCTTGTGAAGTTAGTATGATGCGTAGTTCGCATGTGGCGGTGTAGATGCCGCCACAACCTCTAGTTTCCTCACGATGTTTTCTTATTAAGATCAAACGTAAACGTTTACGTCCCACGGCGCCCAAAACAGCCACCATGGGGTAGGTACTTATTGGAACCCATTAGCTCCCCTATTGCTTTAACTGCCCCTGTTATTTGTTTTTATTTCCATGTCACGGCTAACGTTTTATATAGAGGACCGGATATCCCGTAGGTATATGGGGGAATGATACAGATTTGGGTTTATGGTATGTTACGGGTTTGGGATGAAATGGTAAATATATAAGGTGTATCTATTCACACACGAAGTATTTGAAGAGAGACATCTATAGGTCTAACAGAAGCTATAGAAACGAAAAAGATTTTTTTTTATCTAAATGTTTTTTATTTTACGTAATTATCATAATTTAAAACTGCTTGAGATATTTTGCATAAAACCTTTACGGCCTACTCTATGAATGACAGATGCGGCGGGGCAGAGGCGCGGACGCGGTGCCCTTCCGTCTGTGCCCGCGTGGCGAGTGCTGTCTCTCTCAGTTATTCCGTGTCGAGAAGTTGGTGAGATTGTGTAATACATGTCACCCGCGATGGTTACCGCACCTCCTTTTAGGTACATGGGACTTAACATATCACTGGTGAACTGTAATAAACATTTGACAATACACCTCTGCCTATCTCCACGGGGAATGCAGGCGTGATGATGTTAACAATAAACCAACGTAGGTGGACTTTGTAACTCGATCTCGTCTTATTTTGATAACATAGTTATCGCTTACAATAAAAATAAATGTGAATTTAAAATACAAAACTACCTAAATCTAAGTAGGTACAATATTGAATTCCCTCCTCCAAGTTTTACAAAAACATTAGCTACACAATATCTTTAAACTAGGTAAATCTGACCAGGCTTGACGCGAGAGATTGCCGCCGCCCATTGCCTCCGCGAGAACACGGCGGTGCTCCACCCAAGCTGAGCAGACCTCCATCTTATGCTCCACCGTTTCCTCTGGGCGATTTTTGTACTAATGTCGGTTTACATGAAATATGGTTCCATTTTAAAACAGCGAAGAAAACTTAACAAATTAACAAAACCATTTAATAATTAAAACAAGATAACAAAAACTAAAAAATATCAAGAACCTAAGAATAGATAACTGAGATAACTGTGTCAGAAAACTGAGCGATCACTAACGCATCCCAAGATGGAATGCCGTTCGTTCGTAATTTAAAAATTATGAATTATGTCAAGCAATCCAATGATTTTTTGTCGTGACTCTAGGCCAAATAAAAAAACCACATGTAAACAAGAACAAACTTTACAGTCTCAGGTAAAAGGTTTACAATCCCTGAGGACGGCGGCCATTGCATCTGTGCGAGCGAGACTTATCATATTTACGCGGGAGTGGCAGAGACAGGTAATAACAGGTTAACGTACGAAATTCTTCCTGCTTCGTGTCCGCACTTTAGCAATTAGTTAAATATTTAAATAGGAAAAAATATACAGTTAACTAAACCAAATAAGTGTAAGTACACGCTATTACAGATCTCTGCTAAAATTCCATATATTATGTTGTATTAATGGATTGTTGTAATGGTTTGGCGTGTTTATTTTTTGTTTTCTTACTTAATTTCAGATACAATTTACTACTAATGAATAAAAGACTTAAGACTTAATTAGAATCAATTTGAGTATTCGTTAGAATCGATATGTGGCGTCATTTTATAAGACCACACTAACATTGTATTTTCGTCCACAGAGTTTCTGCCTACCCCTTGGGTTTAGTCGGAGCGCGCCAGTGTGCGCGCCACGCTAGTGTGCGTACGAGCTTGCCACCACACCTGTCCGTTACCTTCTTTTTTTTTTGTTCCCGGGGTGGAAAATCCTCATGGATGTCCTCCTGGGGGTCTGTCAGACTCTTACTGACTAAAAACCACCCCGGTGTTCCATCTCACACCTACGCCGGGGTCGTGGGAACACATAATTCTTCCGCAACCCCGGCTGGTGCCGGTCCGCTTACGCGGGCCCCGTCTCGGGCGGGGGGAGTGAGGTGTTAGACTCCCCCGCAACGTCTAAGAGGGGCGCGCGTGGAACACTACGCGCCGCCACCTCGGGTCCTGATGTATGGGGGGCGGTGGACGTCCCCGAGTCCGCCGTCCCTGGACCCATTTAGAGGGGCTGGAAGAGGGCGTTGTTCGCCCTCAGCCTACGACCAACCCCTTGCCCCTTGCGACGGGTCTGATGAATGGCCCCGTCGCCTACCATTTTTCGGCCGCAGAGGATAGGGAGAGCGGCCGACGACATACCGTCACTCCTCTTCCCCTGCGGCCCCACCGCGTCAGCCATCGTCCGGTGGCGACCCCGTTAAGGCCGCGGAAGGTAGGGAGAGCGGCGCACCGCAATACCGGCACTCCTCTCCCGCCGCGGCCCCACCACAGTTGCGATGTCGCCCAACAACACCGCAACCTTGGCCGCTACGTCGTCGGCTTGTCTGCAAAAGCCCTGACGAGCGGCCCCTCCTCGGGTTCCTCTTAGCTTCACCGTGGGGGTCCAAACCACGGCTACTGAGCCCCCCCGCCTCGTCAATGCGGGAACCCATTGGGGGGGGGAACCCATTGGGGGGGACCTGTCCGTTACCTCGCCCAGCACCGCCGCCGCTGCGCGGTCATGGGCTGCTGGGCAGTCGAGAGCGTCCATCGAGCCAGTCACCAAGGAGCCTCCACAGCGCGTTCACGGTTTGATCCGCACCGCGCTAATATATTTCGTTCGCGTAATTTTTATATCGTTAACTTCCTAGAATCACATAGTGACCCTTCTGGTAGTACAATCTCCTCAATCACGAGGAACTAGGAGAGCGCAAGCTATCCGCATTTCTTAGCCACCTCTAGAGCATAGCTGGCCGAGGTGTACCAGAAAGCTTCGTATCATCTGGACCAGCCGTCTGCCATCCGGTCTGCAGGCGATTGTGGCATTTCAGGCCAGTACGACCTTTGAAGCTGTCGCAGAGCTAGCAGACCGGGTTTTAGAGATCGCTCCGATGAACCCAGTGGCCCAGGTTGCGAGCGCTTCATCATCTCCAGGGAGCTTATTAGAGGTAATGCGTACGGAGATAGCCAGTCTCACGCGGAAGCTGGACGAGTTATCCACTGCCGTGGATCGACGACCACGTACAGAAGTTAGGTCAAATGGGAGTCGTAATCGGCGATTTTCCATTCATTCAGCCGTTCCAGAGACCGTCCATCCAAAATGGCGGACAATCGCAGCACGTGCTGATACCACCATAAGTTTGGCGAGAAAGCTCATCACTGCATTAAGCCTTGTGATTACGCTTCGGAAACCGCCAAAGCCAGTCGCTGATTACGGCGAGCGATTGCTGCAGTATTTCCAGCCGTTTCTTCGTCACAGATCTACATTCTAGAAAACCTATTCTAGTTGATACTGATTCCGATCTGTGCGTCTACCCCCGCAGCTATTAAATGAAAAGCGGACATGTGTAAATTACGACCTCAGCGCAGCTAATAATTCTGTTATATCCACGTACGGATATATTAATTTGCAGCTAAATTTAGGTCTACGCAGGGAGTTTAGCTGGAATTTCGCAGTCGCCGATGTGACCAAACCAATTATTGGGTATGATATTCTTTCACACTACATGCTTCTGTTGGATTACCACAACAGCAGGTTGATCGACGGATTAACTAACCTTTCGGCTAGCGGAGCTTGTGCGAAGATGGAGATCCCCAGCGTCAAGGCTGTAACTGGAATTTCTCGGTACCATGAGCTGCTGCGAGAATTTCCGACCATCTCACGGCCGTCCTGTGAACCAAGACAGGTACGTCATTCAACCGTACATTTCATTAATACTACGCCTGGACCACCGGTTTTCTGCCGGCCACGCCGTTTAGCGCCTGATCGATTAACGATAGCCAAGTCAGAGTTCCCAGCAATGGTTAAGGAAGGGACAGCTAGTGTTTCCAGTGGACCTTGGGGTGCCCAAACACGACGACTCTTGGAGGCCCTGCGGTGAATACCGCGCACTGAATGCCAGGACCGTGCCAGATAGGTACCCGGTCCGGCACTTTGAGGATTTCTCTCAGCATCTACATGAGAGTACTATCTTCTCAGTTGTTGATTTGGTGAAAGCATACCAACAAATTCCAGTAAATCCAGCTGATATCGAGAAGACACCCATCACGACACCATTCGGACTTTTCGAATTTCCATTCATGTCGTTTGGTTTGAGGAACGCAGGGCAGACATTTCAACGTTTCATCGATGGATTGGTACGCGATTTAGACTTCTGTTTTCCATACATCTACGATTTATTGATAGCTTCTAGAAGTACGCAGGAGCATGAAGAACATCTGCGCAGGCTATTTGCTCGCCTCGAGGAATACTTACAACTTACGGCACACCCTGTATACGCATATTTTACTCCATGCAACCGCAAACACATCACATTCAGGGTTGGCAGTCAGAAGGGCGTTGAGCATCTTTAAAATATGACACAATCAGTTTTGGATGACGGTTGCGGAAATAGATTGTGATTACGTATGGATCATGCAAAATATTTCTAAAGGGTTTGAAAAATACGAATGGACGAGACCAAATCATAGCACCCAAACCCCACCCGATACTAAATCATTTTGCTCACGCCACTAATTATCCGTCAATTTACACAAGAATCCAACTCGCGCCCCTTTTTGTGAAAAACAGTAATAAAACAAAGTTCGCGAGTACTTTTGTTTCACTTGTTCAGTACTTTTGTTCAGTCGAGAAGTTTCTAGGTTTATAAGTGGCTGACATTGAGGAACAGTTTGTTTTAAGTTTGAATTTGAAACGAATGTTTGGAGGGATCGGTTTATTTTTTAATAGAGGTCAATGGAACTTCTTTAAGTTCAATAAGAAATAACCTGAGAACCTTTTATGGTACAAAACGAGGAAGGGTCTACTTCATGTAAGTACTGTAAAGGTTGTCTGCATAAGGGAATCTAACATCATGCTAGCTGGTAGAAAAATTACTCTACTTTTTGCCATATTATTATTATGCTCTTTGTTTCGATCACTCAAGCGAATTTGCAATTGGTTTCAAAATTGAACAGTTATTTTAGCGAGTGCTGTCCTGTGTTAATTGTCCGCGGAAGCAACGGAACACCAAGTCCTGCGGCCAAAAGTCTTCTTCCATGACGACGGGCAGATAGCAATTCGGTACGCGCACCACGAACGCCTTGAAGTTGACGATGCGGTGCGACTCCAGTAACTACACCCTCGACGTGTACCTCGTATTCTGGCGCACGTACTCTACGATGTCTTCAGGCTTAGTAGTGTAGTATAGGCGGGAGATGTACACCGGTGTGTTCGGCTTTGCGGCGCGCAAGCTGACTTCGGGCATATTTGGATCTTTGCCGCAGCGGTTCTGGTTCGTTCGCGATTGGCGATTCCTCCTTTGCACCGTCACGAAACCCTCATCATCAGCCCAATTCGGCGCCTTTTCTGGCATAGGCTTCATACTTGGAGCGCCTGGGGAACTCGCGGTAACGCTAGCTTTTAATTCTTATGTAGGGGCTTCGCCAAGGCTGCCGTTGCTGGCAGCGGGATGGGGTGAGGGGCTCGGGCAGCGCTACGTGGAGGAGCCGCGATGACGAGCGCGGGGCTACGGGGTACGCGGTCGGGGAGCTCTGCAAGCTTAGCAAACGACGGATGCGCTGGCGACTGCGTCGAGCAAGACTCGCTGGCTGGTATAGCTTCAGTAGTTTGCTAGATAATACGCTGTAAGAGGGAAGCGCAAGGTAACCCGCAAAACTCAAATTTTCTTATAGTTTTTGCAATTTTCAGGTGAGTGTCAAGTTTTATATTGAACAAAATGTGATTCGAGACCGTAACAAGTATGTACGAGTATTTACAGAAATATATTCATTAAAATTATCAACACAAACCTCTATGTTCATAGTATCCCATTGAACAACTACTTCATTAAATAATCATACGCAAACTACCCTGGCGCTTTCCCGCGTTGGGAACAGGCCGCACAGTGTACCGCGTAGAACATGCTAGGTGGACAATATTATTTTATGATATTTAACGATGCTTTTATATATAAGTAGTCATGTTGAGGCATTATTAATAGTTTTTCGTATGATTTTGTAATAAAAACAAAAAAAAAAAAAAAAAAAAACAGAAAAAAATATTTAAAAATAATAAAAAAACAACAAAAATGCATTAAATAAATGAATACCTACTGTACAAACTAACTTAACCTAAACCTAATCATCAGAATCATCATCAAAATCTTCTGGTGAATCGTCATCATTTTGTGGTAATGTGCGACAATATGATGACGTTTCCGGCCTTGATGCTACTATGGTCGGGCTTACGATTAACTTTAATACTTATTAGCACATATTTTTTCCGGCTTTTTTTCGGGGAATCTCACGAAGGCCATTGATCAAAGGGTCAGATGTTATTATTAACATGGACAGCAAGTCTCTATTCGTGGCAACACGTGAGCACTTGCGGGTGTTGTACTCCCTAAATCTGCGGCAATCTTTGTTACGTGCTTCTTGAGCCTCTTCGGAAAGTTGCCCAATTGGAAGCAATGCCGCTTTGATGACCTCAGTACTGTGTACTAATATTTTATGTACAGTAGCAGGCATATAGTACCACGAATAGAGACTAAGGTAATGTCTTCTAGTTTCAAGACAAAATTTTATTAAATTCAACTAAGTTTATCTCGAACCCAGAAGACAATGTCCTCAAAATAACATCGAATTGTTTGATAATAGTAACATCCAATCCTGTGATTATAGCGCTCATCTCAGCATTCTTAAAAAAGCGACGGGCTGTGTTTCCATCATTGGAAGAACCAAATCCTGGCTTTTATTTATCTACAATGAGCCCCATCTCGTTCTTGAATATCAACTTGATTTCTTCGGAACGAATCTTGATATCAGCTTTGTCTTCGTCGCTTCTAGCCTGCCATTTCTTAATATTCAACTTATAGCTGATATGTAAAAGGCATTCAAAGCAACGAATCCAAGCATGAAGTGTAGATAAAGCAAAGCCAAAATGTTCCTGATTGCTGTTAAACTTCGCGGGGTCATCGTTCATCGTCTTGGGGGTGGCACCACAGATGAAACACTTTTGAGATGAACGAGTTTCCGTTAAGGCGTTACATACCTTTCCGTCTATAATTGTCTGAAGAAGTTCGTGTTTCACAGAGATTTGAGAATCACCAAACTTGATAAGTGTTGGAAGAAGAGCATTAATTTCTTCCAACAATCTATTTGTCTCCGCTAACGTGAAGTCACTCGTTTCCTTAGCAAATATAAATTTGATGGGGCGACAATACATAGTTGATGAAGGCCGAGGATTTTGCCAAATAATTTTAGACCCATCATATAACTTAAGGGGAACGAAAGAAAATACGAAAAGAAGTTCGTCCGTATCTTCAGTGTTCTCAAATTTCTGTTTGTATGTGCTGTGCCCAGAACTTCCATCACATGCCCATGTACACAAGTCCAACGTTTACACTTGTTAAGTGTAAACGTTGGACTTGTTGGGAGGACACTACTGATAACTTCATTCTGTGCTATTACTAGACGTTCCGCTGTTTTATTTAATAAGGCTTGCAAATTTATTTCTGTACGAGTTTCTGTTATGGAAATGTGATCCTCTGCAGGGTAACAGGCCTTTTTAGATTTTACTACATAAAAATATGACGGAAACACATTATGTCCTGCCATTATGGACCACTTCCTAGTTTGTTTGTAAGCATGTGTTGTTGACTTAGAATCTATATAGTATGCTAAGGCTTCGTCACTACTTAACTGCCTAGGATTAACGGAACTGGTATTTTCTTTTGACTTAATAATATTATCTGGCCTTTCACTAATGTCTCTAATCACATGGGCAACTTTTCTTTGCCCTGCTGAACGCATAGCAATTTCGGCAGCAGTCACTAATTCACTGGCACTTCGAGATTCTACGAGATCCACGACTCGACGTTTCTTCGTTTTAAACGACGATTCCTCGAAATATTTGCGAGGTCTTCCTGCAGATGTCACAACCTCACTCGATGTTGAAGGTTGTGGGGCTAAAGAACTCACAGTAAACTGTATGTCTCCTTGATCCAGCCAAGTCTTATTTCTAATTAAAAAACGCTCCTTCGATTTTCCCGAAGCCAACCATTTGGCTTCAATCTTAGTAGAAAAGTTGGATATTTTCAACTTTATTTCTCTTTGGCTGCTTTCAGTAATGTCACCATAGTGAAATTTTGAAGAAAGATAGTCATAAAAACGCGATCTTTTATCATTCTTCGTGTGTTTCAACCACTCTTCAAAAAATGCTACCCTTGAAATAGAGTAAACGTGTTCTGAAAAAAAATATAAAAAAATATGTTGTACTGAAGTGTGCTGAACAATATGTGTATTTTTACAAACTACACAGTTATACCTACAATATATCTAAAAACTAGCCCCAATAGAGGCGAATCAATGTATTTCCTGAACGTTCAAAGTTTTGTTTATGAAAAAAATTACGCAAAAATGTATGCAATATGTTAAAAAAATGCTAAAAATTAATTTTAATAGATTCTGATAAAAATAATATATTAAATAATAGTACATACCCTCAGTATTAATATCCATCACAAAAAACTTTCACAATATCACTATAAACCACTATGAGATGTGCACAAAAGTGTCGCTAAATTGCAACTGATTGACCGGAACGCTTGCATTAAACTCATTACCTGACTTCTGAACTCTATGACTCATCAGTTAAGCATTTGAAAAACAACTTTTTCTCGGAATTTGGAGTTTGGGGGTGTTGTTTGTGTTATGCAATTAAGATTTCCTGGAAATGGAAACTTTAATTTTGTCCACCTAGCATGTTCTAGGCGAAATACTGTGGGCCGGTGCAAATGGCGAAGAAAAATTTTGATCGCGCGGGTGGACGGTCAAGGCGTGGCAGCTGTCAAACTCGGACAATTAAGTGGAAAGGCTTTTCGATTGAAACAACGTACGGTCAGTGCTCTGCATTACCTGACCCTTCTTTCAAAGAAGAAGCAGGCAAGAGGGGTCGGCTTACGCAGGTTACTGACTGTGTCGTCAGTGTTGCCACAGACGTGCGACTGTACGCATGTTTTACGTTTTTTTTTTTTTCACATAACCCTATATGGTCACTTGAAATGTCAGAAACTAGGTGCACCGGTTTTAATAAGTCGTTGCCTTTGAGAACAGCTGGCAAGAAACTCCACGGTTACACTTTTACAAATAACTATACACGGTTACCAAATCCAGAACGCGGTCTTTCTGTTCAGCTGCTTTGTGATATAGTAATAAATTTAAAAGATGATATGCTAATGTAACATTGAATGAACTTAACATTATATAGAGGTATGAGGAACAGAGCGTATAGTTCACTCATGCTCTATGGAAAAGGGAGAATCCTCTGACCAGAAGGATGTCGTGTCTGGTGGGCAACTGCCCGATCATTGTTTTTTTTTTTTGGGATCTCGCAGGTCAACCTATGAGGTTGTCGTCTGCTTAAGCGGACTTGGCTGTGGTTGCCCTTATAAATTAAGGCCTCAAGGACAAGCAAGGACTTATTATACTAAGCGACTACACGCTAAGGGCACCCCCTGTGGGTTACGAACCTCGGCTTAGGGCGTCGCTGGATGAGGGCAGCAAGGGACTAGCTGGATCAGGATTTGAGTGATTTTGGGATGAATTTAAAGCTACAGGGTCAGCAGCGCGGGCTGGCTCGAGCAAGGGTCGTGAGGGGCATGGATATGGGCGTCGCGGCGGGCCTCGGCGGCGAGGACGGTAGGACGACGATCGAGTTTTGCGCTTGTGTAAAGTGCTGGTGGCCTTATTGCTCTTCTGGAGAAAAGTAGTGGCGTCGTCGAGGGCGATTAGGGTATGCCTTGGTCGGCGAATACTGCTTATGCTGGTGGGAGTATAGCGGGCGGCCGCTGAAATCAGGGGATTTGGGTGTTTTATGCCATACTAATAACTTAAGTGCACAGTATTAGACCACCTTACCGCTTTCGTGTTATTTACTATTAGATTTTAATAAAATTGTAAGAGAAATAGGCACACCAGCAGTATATAACATAATCATCGGTAGACGACCGCCATTTTACGAGATTTCGTCTTAAATTAAAGCTAAAAGCTTTTCTAGGAGGCTCCAAACTGAATTTGGTCCGCGTACCGACATAAAGCTTTATAAAAATGCCACCAAATCGAGTTTAGAGTTTAAGCTGATATTACATTATAAAACGTAATTATAATTCTTTCATTCCAACACCATCCTGAGCGTATTTGCGAACAGGTTTGATTGTCATTACATTAACCACTGTTATATGATTAATGTAATGACAAACAAACAAATGACTCAGAGGCAGGCGTAATAAGTAAATAATAATAATTTTTATTTTTATTTGGTATTGCTATTTTTAATTTTATTTAATTTATTTTGAAATTTTATTTTAGTAATTTTTATATTAATTGCAATTTAGATTTTTTATAATGTGTCCAATTTATGATCCAAATGGATTGAAATAAATGATTTTTGAATTTGAATTTAACGATTTTGGACAATATATAATTTGCGTATACAGGGCGCACGCGCGGCGCCGGGAGAACAATGGTGACCAATCACAAAGCCGAGTGTTTGGAGTTCAAGCGCAGTTAAAAACTACGAATAATAGGAATACGAAACAATAGGTTGACCGTCTCACAATTTACCTGCTCGCCATAAAACTCTTCCCTTCCCTGTCACACATGCAAAAGTATTGACAATCATATTATTTCTAAATAGCTGATAAGACAAGGATATTTTCCTAGTAATTTGTACATCAGGCGTAGTATTTTGTTTTTTCACTAGACAACATTTTGTTTGAAGTAACAGCAAAAATCATAAAAAAAACAATGTTTGTTTGCCAAGGTTTCTTGCATTTTTTAATTTTTTATTATGAACAAAGATCTGCTACGGCATCAACTATGATATTAACTTAAATTTCAGTACAGTCGCACTGTAAATCATTTTAAATTGGCTCCAAATTATTTAATCTGGAATTTTTCATAAAATACTGAAAATGTAACTAACTTAAAAACTACTGAACTTCGGTAGAACATTTGGTGGCTTTATTTGTTGCATTTTAACCCTACTATGATGTCGTGCAAGGATTACGTCGAGTTACCAGTAACCCTGTTTATTATGAACATAAGTGGACCAAGAATACTTCCTTGAGGCAAACCCGTACTTAACCGTTTTAAGCTTAGACTGAAACGTTTGTTCATAATTTGTTTCATTTGATACTCTTGTTATTTGAGTAATTTGAACCCTATTTTTGAGATATGATTTGATAAGATTTAATGCGAATGCATTAAATCTTATCAAATGTAACCTAACCTAACTCCGTATTGTATTAGTTTATTTAAGAGGTGTTATGGTCTACGTGAGGACGTAGACGCAAAAAACAACGCATGTAAATGGTTTTGACATGTCCATGAATATTGCAGTTATATGTTGTTTATTAGCAGGTTGTTAAATAAACGCTTGTAAAGGAGAATGGGCAGAAACGTCCTATAAGCGGCCAAGAATTGTACATCTTTACAATTGATGTACATTATATGCTGTTTAATTTTGCGGTAGTTTGCCGTGTAGTTTGTTGATAGCTCTGATAAAACTGTGACGTAGCCATTGTACCGTCGTAAGAATCATATAACGTTTTAGCACAAATGAGGTACTTAATTTTTTCATTACTATCGACACCTTTTTTTTTTGTTTGGGGTATCTCAACCAGTACTATTTATGATACTAAGTCATATTATCAATAGTTACTTATTATAGAGGATTATAATTATTTGAAGGTATCTGCTTAACTACATATCTGCTATCACGCAGTCTTAATGCTTTATGACGTTCCATGACACAGTATATGAATAGGCTATGTTTTTGCACGTGCGTGCGTGCGATAAAGACGCTTAGTGTATTCTGGCAACGCATCTTCCCTCTCCCCCCGATACCGTAAGCAAGTGCAGATGCATTTGCCGCACCCCACACATCTCGCCAGTCACTCATTGATATACCGGCAGACTTTTTTTACCGTCTCGAAAAAAATATGGTGTGTTGTGTAAGTGGAACAGAAGCCACACACGAGAATATTTGCTTAGAACCATTGAGATTGTAAAAGTCCCGAATATCCATAAAAAGTCATGAAAACTGTCCATCCTACGGCCCGTGCGTAAAACTAATAAAAGCCAAAATATGGAGATTAGCTGCGATCCTGCATGAATGAAAATTGTACGTGCGAGCGAGGACGTCGACAGGTCGTTCGGTCGCCCCGTTGCTAAGCAACGACGGCGTACGCGCCTGTTTTAGCGTTCTGCACAAACACGTACAGAGAAACTTGATGTGTGCGAGTCCACCTACGGGATCACGTCGCGTCGACGAAATGATATGTAAACAAACAATGATTATCCGTGCGTGGTGACTAGGTACTCTATGGTCTGTTGGCCGTCACTAACTAAACCATCCTAGGTCGAGGTGACCCGTTTGTTTACATTATTACTTTGTGATTTCGATCATTCCTTCATACTTTTGTGGGCCGTCTAATATGCTGTAGTTTCGTAGAGTAACGTACAATTTTAACTGTTTTCGTAGTAAATTTATAAAATATTTCTTATTAGTTTTTTATGTCAATCGTATAATACAACATTCTAGGCGTATTTAAAACATCGAAATGAACTTATTTACAAATTACACCGATTGATTAAAAAAATATTATTATTTACAAAAAAAAAATTGTTACCTTTTTAGCGTTATCGCAGTAATTGTTCAAAATGTCCACCGTTTTTTTCTAAACATACACTAGCACGTCTTTGCAAATTGTTTATTAAACTTCGAAGCGTGTCTCTATCACTTTTTAAAACATTAAAAGCGTCTATTATTCGCTGTTTTAAATCATCAACACTTTGAGCTTCTTCGGTATACACTAAACGTTTAAAAGTCATCAACATCACAAATAAAAGTCGTGAAATGACGGAACGTATCATTTGTAGATACGTTATTCCCGTCAAACGACCTTCTATCCAAACTGGACCAATTATGCGATCGTGAATTATCGCTGCCCAAACGTTGACACTGAAGCGAACTTGATGTGCATGTTCTTTAATTTTGTGTGGGTTTTGGAAGCTCCACTTCCAGCTTCTGGCATGACTGGGTAGCTGGAACTGCCCATGATCAAGTATTCGCTGATTCGTCTGTAATATTAGAGCTGTGCTAGGAATTTGAGGAACAGGGATACCGTTTCTTCGCAACGACTGTAGGTGTTCTTCTTCTGCGTACATTAGCCTAGCACCGTATAAGTTTTCACCAGACAGGATATAAAATCGCACCATTGCTAGGTACTCTACATTAGAATATTCGTACGTCATGTTCTATCACTCAGGTGATGCACACGCGGAAACGTAAACAATGCGCCGTCACACCGTGACTAATCGCAGATGACTAGAGAGAAAGATAATTATAATAATTAAGTTGAGAGAGCGCGGGGTGCGGGCGGGCACTCGTGCGCTTGCGAAAGGATATTATTATCAAAAAGGCCGACGGCATGTGCGGCGAGTATACCTACCTACCGGCCGGCTTCAAGAAATAGGATCGCGCTAGGATTTCATTGATAAATTCCGCGCATTTAGTAGGGTGCGTATGATTTGAATTTCGATACTTTTTCCTATTTTTTTTTTTTTTTTTTTAGTTTCTCTTTTAATTGTTCTGGTATGAAAAGTTTACTTCAAATGTGTAGTATTCATTGATATATCAATTTCTTTTTATGTTATTGAAAAAAATTATTAAAAAAAATACTATGCCATCGGCTTCTACTCCGTTCACCTAATATACCCTATCTTTTTCGAGACGGTAAAAAAAATCAGCCGGTATATGTATTAGACATATGTGGCATATATGTCTAATACATATACCGGCTGATTTTTTTTACACTGCTGACAGCGACGAAACACAACAAGCTAACGATTCACGTATAGACACTTTAATAATGGAAGGTTCTAGCGTGACAAAAAGTTGTTCAGACAAGATTTTTTCATAAAACATTACCGCTTATGACTGAGGACTTTCGAATCGCAGCGGAAATCATTAATTGTTTTTACGTGTCAGTACAAATCAGTATTCGTACTGAAGCATTTATGGCAAGAATCGAAAATCTCCTTTCAAACTACGTCATAAGACGAAGGTTGAACACAAGACGTGCAGCTTTCCAGAATAATATGAAAGTTTAATCTGCCTGGTTTTTAAAATTTCCCAAGTCGCACAGAGCAAGAATGAATAGTGTTTGCGATAGGATCCTAACAATTGAAAGCTGGTAAACAGCTACTACTGTGAACACGTCCTTGATAGTGGTGTGTATACTATACAAATACATAGAAACCAAAGGCACATTGTCGACGAGCTCAACAGTATAGGTATAGCGGGAGATAATATGTAGCTTTTGAGGGGACGCAATATTGCTTATGTAAGGCTGGGAGACGAACACTTGAACACATAATGGTAATTGTGGGATACCTATCTTAAGCAAGATATTTGGATAACGTTCATAGACCAGCTCAGTTTTTGGGTTCACTCATAGTTGAGTATTAATTAACTATTGAGATGTATGTATATGAACTAGGTGTTAACTAGAATAAATGTTTTTGAGTAGCTAAAACTCAACACTTTTTTTTACATTTCAAACTAGTGTCTTCTCCTTTGTACTATTCTATTAGCACACTCTTTTGTACTTTAGCTAAAACATAGTGACTCTTACCTACATTAAATAAATAACTAAAACCATTAACATGATTATTTTGAAATCGGAAATATAATGGTCTCAACTGAAATTAATATTGATGTTACAAAAGATCAAGAGCATCGTCAACCTATTGATATTGAAAGTGTAACAAAGAAATATCACTTACAACCAGGAACGCATAAATGGAAAATTAAATTTCTCTCCAGCCGACAGTCTTTAGAAGAAATTACCCGTATAGTTACTATTGTAGAAAACAATGCAAAGAAAACAGGAAAACTTATTAATATAAACTCTACACCTGGAGATAATATGGTTACCTGGGAATTTTACATTCATATCGATGAAACAAGCCAACCAACATCAAAAAAACATAAAAACAAATATTAAATTTCACAATCATGCACAACCTACAGATATTAAATAAATGAAACGTCTACTAAGTACCGCTGAAACCACTGAAAACCAGAACGATGATGGGGAAGTTGATGGTAGAAACTGTACAACTACAGATGGTGTTATCATCTGCAATGTATACATACCTGACGACTCTTCCAAAATAAAACGAGAAATTGAAATTCCAAATAAGACTCCTTCTACAGATCAAGATGAAATTAAAGGAAAACCTATATGGATAAAGGGAACAACTGCACAGCAACAGTAACTGTAGATAATAAGATTAACTGTCTTTTTTAAATTTAGAGGCTTTAGTAGGAGGTTGTCCATCTGGGACAGCGAGAGCTGACGATAATACTTCCGAGCCGATAATTAAATGAGAACTTTTATGAAACATCACAATATACAACTATATTGTGATGTTTCTTATAATTTTTAGTAGGTAGCATTAAGATTGAAATAATAACTGAAACAAAACTGTTATATCATCATCTTCCTGCTCTTGTCCTACATTACTTGCTTGCTTTATATTTAATTCTTTTTACCAATAGTAATTTTATTGTAGGTGCATCGTATTTACACATTATTAAATAATTAATGTAAAAGTAAAAAAATATTGTAAAATATTTTTAAAGTGTAACGGTGGAGTTTCTGGAAGGGGCAACAAGTTTTTTTTGTACGTTTTATCGTTCAAAAGTGCCATTTATGTGCATATTTGAAATAAATGATTTGACTTTGACCTTTAGATTAAATACTCTGCACGATACTTAGTCAGTTTTTTATCGATTTTTTTAATCGAGAAATATCAGTTTCACTTTTTAAAGTAAATTGCACTTAATTTGAGCCATCATAGATTTTCAAAAATATCTACAGTTTTAAAGTAGTCGAGTTTTTCTTTAAAACTGAAAAACCATCATAGCAATTAAATGAGCTAGCATAAAACTCATTGAAAACGGTTTTCGGTTCTTCTTGCTATTCTTAACATCTACAAAAAAAATGAGAATGTACATATAATGTACATTCTCATTTTTTGTGTATAATAATAATGTTTATTTTCCAAAAACAGTACTATACAATTTCCTTATAGTCTACATTAGTATGTAGCTCGGTTACATTCAAAATAAAATTAAACAGTAATACATAAGACGCAAAGGAAGCATTTTGCTTATGAACTCCACACTAGGTCGAGCCTGTCTCTTGGAGTCAATGGGTGGTATTACCATATAGTTAAAATGTACATTACATTGATACTGATGGATTGTTTCAGTGAAGAAGCACATGCAAAAGTGATATTATACAGTAATTAGAAAATTAAAACATTGTCTAGATATAAAACAGTGAAATTATAACAATATATTAGGTTAAAGAAACATTTAGAACGCAATGTGCACTATTTGTAAGAGGATACGTGCGCGAGAGGGTGTGTGTGTGTGTGTGTTAGAGAAAGAGAAGGAGTTTGTTTTTGTGAGGGTACGTATGTGTGTGTGCGTGTGTGTAGGTTTGTTTGGATGTGTTACGATATAACCTTTAAGAGAGATTCGCGGAGTCACGCAAGAGTTTCAATATGTGAATCAATTTTCTGGTGCGCTTTGCCACCAAGTCAATATGGGGCTTGAAAGAGAGCCGCTGGTCTATTAAAACCCCTAGAAATTCAATACATTCTATCTTTTTTATTTTCCGGCAGGTGCACAGGACATTCATTCTATCTTTTTTATTTTGGGCGCTGAGGCCTGCGTTTTGTGGAAACACAAGTAATTCGTTTTCAAAATATTTAATGACAGAAGATTGTAGTCAAGCCATCGTTTGATACTGGTCAGACTGTC
The DNA here is from genome assembly GCA_963555695.1 of Dasypolia templi. NCBI lineage: Eukaryota > Metazoa > Arthropoda > Insecta > Lepidoptera > Noctuidae > Dasypolia > Dasypolia templi. The sequence continues at coordinate 20,715,063 of OY743156.1, read as the reverse complement.
TTGAGCTTTCTTATGCACCGATTCCCAGGATTTTACATGAAATAGAATAACCATGTAGTCAGCATAGCATATTATATCTACATTTTGATCTAATGTACTACAAATATCATTTATGTAGATGAGGAATAGAGTAGGGCCGAGAACATTACCCTGTGGAACCCCAAATATCATATTTTTTAGACAGCTGATATTCTCAACGACACACTGGCGTCTGTTAGTCAGAAAGATTTTAAACCAATCCAATGACTTCCAGTTTCTTTAGAAGTATGGGTATTGCAACGGTGTCAAACGCTTTGGCAAGATCCAAAAACACTCCTAAGCACTTTTTGTTATGGTCCAGATAAGACGTTACTACCTTGGTCAGGAGTCTAACTGCATATTTAGTAGATTTCCCACTCCTGAAACCAAACTGTTTATTGGAGATCAGGTTGTTCGACTCTAGTAAAGCAACTAGGCGTTTGTTCATCACCTTTTCCAGAATTTTTGAGAAGATTCCCAATAACGATATAGTGGACGATATAAGGGAAGTCAGTGGACGGTGCTAAAGGAAAGATCGTATCATTAAGCTCCTATATTAATAATAATTTTAATAGTAAAAAGTGTTTGTTTAAACTATTGAGTCCTAGTGTTGCATAGTTGGTGAAGTGGTCGTTCTATTGGTGAAAACTGGACATCAAAACACCCAAGGACTAAAAAGTTATGGGTAAATAACTTTCAAACTTATTATAAACGGTTCGAAACCCTGACCTATCCCAACCCGCGGTGCCACCGATACTCCTCGCGTGCCCCGAGCCTCACACCCGCCGACACCAGTGCGGTCTAGTTAAAGTGTGTCTCAGTGCGTGACTCATCCCAAACAGTGCGTTCGACACGGTCATTACCTTTTAAGGTCAAAGCAAGTTGAAGACGAATTACTTCACCCTAGCAACTACAGCGTCATTTTGGCGAACCTGTCTCAGAGCTTTGTAGCGTAGCGGTCGGATACCGCGTTTTGCAACGAAGACCTTACGCGTTCAAATCTCGATATTTCAATTATTATTGTTTATTTTTTGGTTCTTTTTTATTAATAAAAATAAAATAATGATTAAGTTAACAATAGTCAACGCCTTTTGTTACTTTTTACCGACATTATGGACAAGTCTGAAATGGAAAATGACGATGCTATTCTAAATCTTAAAGACACAATTATTAAGCTAAATATGGAATTAAAAAGTGCCCACATAGAAATTGAAAATTTAAATAGCGAAAATTTTCGCCTTAAAATGGATATTGGACAATATCAGAAAGTTATAGAAACTTTTAAGAAGGTAAATATATTAAACACAAAGAGTTTTTCACCGAGGTCTGCAAGTAAAAGAAATAAACTACAAACAACCTCCTCAACTACTAAATTGTGTCTTTCTCCCATGGTGACTCACCTACCAGACTCTGTCGTACAAGCGCAAACAACAGGTGATACTGTGGACGACTCTTTCAACTCAGCGTTGTCAATTGGCAGCTCAGAGGCAATAGTACTCACTAAGTCGCCGCCGAAAATGATACTAAATATCAGCTCATGCAAAGATACAAGTGACCACGAAACACAAAATAAAGCGGAGTCCATATCTGCCTCGGTCACTGAGCTGAAAAACGGAGTTATACAGTCCAATAACGTTATAAATACATGCCAACCCTTCACCGAAAATCAAGTAATCCCCAATGTAGCGGACACGTCTAATAAAAAGAAGGATTATTGCTCGAATTTTAAGCAATACCCTCAACAGATTAAGAATCAACAAAGTAACGACACTGGAAAGCACAAGCTATGTATCTTAAGTAGTAATAAAAACAACAAGATACTTTCAATTGCAGAAGACTCATTCCCAAATTATGAAATTTGCCACTACTTAACACCTAACAGTGGGATAAAGAAACTTATCTGTAACATTGATCAAAAATGAAATAACTACACAATGTATGACTACTGCTTAATTTTGATTGGCGAAGAGGATTTTCGACGAACTAATAACTATGTTGACTTGATAATTTCCATGCGTGAAACTCTTTTAAACATACAGCACACAAATGTTGTAATTTGTGCACCTACATTCAAAGTGAACAACTACTATTATTATTACTTAGCTACAAGCCCCACAAGAAAATATAAGTTTTAATTCGGCAACCCGTCTTGAGCAAGCATGGTGATCAATGCTCGTGCCTTCTATGTTTGAGAAGAGGCTATGTCCCTGGATTCTCAACTCTCGGCGTAACACTGAGAGTTGGAAACCAGTGCGCGATAAAACCTCGCTGCGATATTTTTAGGTCCATTGGAACGTGAGCTAAGAATGACAGAACTACAAACATAATTGTAGTTCTGTCTTCATTATCGATGGCTGTAAATAAATAAATTGTGTTCATTATCGATGGCTTTGAACGATAATAAAAAACTGCATGTTTACTATCAGAATGTTCGTGGGCTCCGTACCAAGACTGAATCCCTCCTTCGCCAACTATGTATATGTGCATATGATGTTATTGTTTTAACGAAAACTTGGTTGACGGACGGCAAATCAAACTCGGAGTTATTTGATGATCAGTTTATTGTGTGGTGTCGCGACCGGGATAACTGTCTCACGGGTCAGTCGCGTGGAGGTGGTGTCTTGGTGGCTGTCCGTAAGTGTATATCTGCGGTTCCCCAACAATTATTTCACTCCTCGGCTGAAGACTTGTGGGTGACTTTGAGTGTGCGTCAGCCCAACACAAAAAAATACCTTAAATTGAATGTTTGCGTCATCTATCTGTGTAAGCAAAACAGTGGGTACTCTTTTTCCGATCAATTGTCCAATTTTCTTCATAGCCTAAGTAATGGTGATTTTAACCTAAGTGGAATCTTGTGGCAATTAAATAATGACACATAATTACCTGTGAATATTTGTAGTGGTGACGACCTCGTCGCAGAGTACGATCATAACTGCATATCACGGCTGCGTTGCGTCGACTCTACAATACGGCCTTATACTATGGGGTAACTCAACAGACGCAGATAAAGCCTTTAGGGTACAAAAAAAAATGCATTCGAGCCATTTGTGGCATTCCACCATGGGAATCTTGTAAACCATTGTTTTTTAAATTAAAACTCCTTACATTACCCAGTATGTATGTTTTAGAATGTGCGAAATTCGTCCGACAGCACTTTGACCTGTTTAAAAAGGCTCAAGACCGTTGCCCTCGAAAAGTTAGAGATCCGGATAGAATAGTTCTGCCTAGGGCACCAAGGACTTCTCTGTATAAAAAGAACTGTTATCATATGAGTGGACTTATATATAACAAATTACCAAAGAACTTTAAAGAGTTACCCAATAATTTATTTTTTATAAAGTTAAAAATTATGGCTGCTGGAAAAACGATTTTATACTATTAATGAATTTATAAATGAAAATAAATAATCTATTTTAAATTAATGTGACGATTATTAATATTGAATGTATGTATGGAAAAATTAATCAATAATAAACTAGCATTTAAAGCATGCCATTGGACATAAATATTAGATTAAATGTATTGATTATCGATAATGTTTTGCATGTCAAATGTCTGACTATGTATTAGGCAACTTAATAGCTAACTTTAAGACCAACACTGTACCAATACCTATTGCAAATAAATGATTATGATTATGACGAGTACATGTTAACAGATGAATTGCGGGTTTTAGGGTTTAACCAATACTCGTATAATGCAATATTGAATGAATATGGTAAGATTCTCTGGTCTGATCTGGTTTTATGGAATGAAATTGTTTCAGTGAATGAATATGGTATGGTGCCTTTGTCACCTGTTGACAAATACCATCCTGCCCTCTGTATCGACGTCAACTTTGCAGAGTATACCTTTTTTACTCCCGCTCCCTTTATTCTTTATCTGTACGGTAAAGATGACTTTGCGGTAATTTATAGGGAAATAGCAGCTTTAGACTGGACGAACGTATTTTTAGACATGTCGCTAAATGACGCCGTAAACCACTTCTATGCTACTATAGCGGATATTCAAATCAAGTATATTCCTACTAAGACAGTCTTTCACAGCTCATACCCTATCTGGTACTCCGCGGCACTTAAACGCTTGATTAAAGAGAAGTTTAAATATCTCCGTAAATTTAAGACGTATGGCAGACTTTCAGATGAGGCGACCTTTAAACATTTACGTGAGCGGGTTAATAAACTTGTAGCGGATTGTTACTCAAATTACTTAGTTGAAACAGAAGACTCCATCGAAAAGAATCCAAAACGCTTTTGGAGCTTTGTGAAGCAGCGATCTAAATCCAATGCAATACCTAGTTTCCTCAAGTACGGTGATGTGACGATCTCTTCTCCCGAGTCTATTTGTAATGCATTTTCATCCCACTTTTATTCTACTTTTCTTGACCTACCAGTGAAGATGTGACTACTAATTGTTGTCCCCCCCAAACTGCTTTAAATTCTAATATATCCTCGGATATTCACTCAATTGAAATAGACCTAAATGTTATAGTTAAGTTAATTAGTCAAATTGATCCATTTAAATCTGCTGGTCCTGATCACTTATCACCTAAATTGCTGATTGGGTGTGCTGAAACCATTGCCTTGCCAGTTTCTCTATTGTTCAAGAAATCGCTCGCTTCACATTATGTTCCCCAAATCTGGAAGTCTGCCTTTATAACTCCGATGCATAAACAAGTGCATAAAAATTAAACAGTTAAGACCTATTTCCAAACTTTGCATATTAGCGAAAGTTTTTGAAAGGGTTACGCAGCGGTAAGTCAGTCTTTTAGCCCTTCTCAGCACGGATTTCTTAAGGGTCGTTCAACTGTTTCTAACCTAGCTTTGCTCAATGACTTTCTAACAGACAGAAAGGACAATGGTGCACAGGTCGACGTCGTTTACACCGATTACAGTAAAGCTTTTGATAGAATTGACCACAATATTCTTAAAACAAAGCTTTTTAATAATGGCATCAGAGATCTACTTCGTTGGCTTACTTCATACCTTGGAAATAGGTCTCAAGCTGTCGTTATCAGTAACTACATTTCGAGCTGGGTTTCAGCTCCTAGTGGTGTTCCTCAAGGTTCCTTGATGGGTCCGTTGCTTTTTATCATATACGTTGGCGACATTTACTCGTGTTTCCACTACTCTAATTTACTTTGTTTTGCTGATGATATGAAGATATTTTCTGCAATATCATCGGATGATGACATGGATGCTCTCCAATCTGACTTGGCACGATTGGATGATTATTGCCTGATTAATAAACAAGATTTGAACCCTGTTAAATGTTCAGTTATCTCCTTTAGCAGAAAACGCGTCCCTCTCCCTACAACTCATAAACTTAAAGGGCAGCTATTGCAGAGATGTGACGGTGTACGCAACCTGGGCGCTTTTCATGATTCAAAACTACGTTTTAACGTGCACATTGAGCAAATAGTGGCCAAAGCTTCAAAGTCACTGGGGTTTGTTATGAGACTCGCTGGGTGTTTCAAGAAGGCCAAAACCCTTAAGATTATTTATTGCTCTTTTGTCAGAAGCCATCTTGAATATGCGTCTCAAATTTGGAACCCGTATTATGGCAAATATATTGATCGTATTGAGAATATACAAAAAAGATTTATCCGTTTCCTATGTTTTCACTTGCAAATCGTCGTCGCCTAGCGGATTGCACTTTTCTTTTAAAAGTTATATCAAACGAGATTGACTGTCCTGAACTCTTGCATAGACTGCGTTTCAATGTCCCTCAGAGATCAGTTAGATTTAATCCGCCTATTTATATTCCTTTTTCCTCTTCTAATTACAGGCAAAACTCATACATGGTGCGAGCGAGCAAGGACTTTAATATTCTTTGTAAAGAGTTCGCATTTGACCCATTTACCACAAAAAGTTATTCTGCACGCATTCGGCTGAACGAGGAATTTTTTAAAAGTGCATAGTGCTATTTGCACATTATTTAGACACATTTACTATTCCTTTCTATCGTGCATGTTAGTGATCCTAAGATTTTTATTACTGGTACTGTTTCTACCCGTGTGAACCTGTAATTGGCTCTATGTCTCATACACTTTTTTGTTATACTTTTGTAATAGCTGTTGGTTCTCCTATAAATTAATTAATAAATAATTGAAAACGAGTATTCGTTGTGCCCCGATCTCCTCTCTATATCTTGACGACAGTTGGTTCGGGTGATAACCTTAGATAAAAGTCAGGGACTTAGCGGTAACTGTATTTGTTTTTCGGATTTTCCTTTACTATGGTAATCCAATTAAAATTTCTTGGTATTAGAGTACTTATCGTTGCATAACTTGGAAAAAGTTCACAACATCATCTGGCTTTTCTCCAACTATGTCGAGGTCGGCTCCCTGCTTAACCGGATGTTACTGAATACCGACATTTTACATGGAGCGACTGCCTATCTGACCTCGACAAACCAGTTACTGGGTAATACGGTACCCCTTTTTCAGGCTTCCGACGACCAAAGATCCACGAATGACAGCCAGGACCAACGGCTTAACATGCTTTCTGAGACACGGAGAGGTCTTTATATGTAAATTTGGTCACCCATACATGGACCAAGCGTGGCAAGCGTGGCTTAGCTTGATTGCTCGACGCGTGCTGATGATAATACACATATACATAGATACGACTGTTTACTAGATAATTGCCCGGGGTGGGGTCGTCTTGGCGGTCTCTCGACATTACCAATGCCTTCAATATCCTGCCCTGGAGTTGCATCAGGGAAGCATTGCGGTATCACCGCATGCCGACCAACCTCTGCCGTGTGGTCGAGGCCTACTTAACGGACAGTGCCGTCATCTACCCTGGTCACCGAGGAGAGTGATACCGGCGAGAGATGTCGTGCGGTGTCCCACAAGGATCGGTCTTGGGGCCGCTTCTGTGGGATATCGGTTACGACTGCGTGCTGCGCGCCAACCTCCCTAGTGGCGTCAGCGTGGTTTGCTTCGCTCCGCCACCATAGGCGCGGGCTTGCGGACGGCGAGCAATGGGTAGCTCGCCGTCCGGTAGGGACCAGGCGGGGGTCCACAGCGCGTCGTGTTCCACGCGCCCCTCAAAGAGATGTCAGCACGAAATTACGGGGTCCGAAAGGGCCGGCGCCTCAGGGTCGCGGTTAATTCGATAGAGTAACCGTGGCCCTGGCACAGGCAATTGAAGGAACACGGGTGGGTTTAAGTCAGTAAAAGTCTGACGCACCCTCCCGCTCCACCCAGAGCGGGACAAGTCATTTGTGGATTTCCCACCCAAAAAAAAAAAAACATATTCGTAATTGTTACTTATTACCACCAAGTATTATAATAATTTGAAGGTACCTGCTCAACTACATATCTGCTATCACGCAGTCTTAATGCTTTATGACGTTCCATGACACAGTATATGAATAGGCTATGTCTTTGCACGTGCGTGCGTGCGATAAGGAAGCTTAGTGTATTCTGGCAAAGCATCTTCCCTCTCCCCCCGATACCGCAAGCAAGTGCAGATGCATTTGCCGCATCCCGCACATCACACTAGTCACTCATTGATATATAAGTATGAGATATATATGCCACACACTGCTGACAGCGACGAAACACAAGTAACTACTCAACAAGCTAACGATTCACTTAAAAAATGGGAGGTTCTGACGTGACAAAAAGTTGTTCAGACAAGATTTTTTCATAAAACATTACCGCCTATGACTGAGGACTTTCGAATCGCAGCGGAAATTATTAATTGTTTTTACGTGTCAGTAGAAATCAGTATTCGTACTGAAGCATTTATGGCAAGAATCGAAGAAAGAGGAGACATGGAAAATCTCCTTTAAAACTACGTCATAAGACGAAGGTTGAACACAAGACGGGCAGCTTTCCTGAATATGAATGGTAATCTTCCTGGTTTCCTGGTTCCTGGTTTTTAAGATTTCCCAAGACTCACAGAGCAAGAATGAATAGTGTTTGCGATAGGATCCTGGTGTGTATCCTATAAAAATACATAGAAACCAAAGGCACATTGTCGACGAGCTCATCAGTATAGGTATAGCGGGAGATAATCTGTAGCTTTTGAGGGGACGCAATACTGCTCATGTAAGGCTGGCAGACGAACACTTGGTTTTGTGCCCACATAATGGTAATTGTGGGATACCTATCTTAAGCAAGATAAATGGATAACGTTCATATACCAGCTCAGTTTTTGGGTTCACTCATAGTTGAGTATTAATTAACTATTGTGATGTATGTTTATGAACTAGGTGTTAACGAGAACAAATGTTTTTGAGTGGCTAAAACTCTACATTTTTTTTACATTTCAACCTAGTGTCTTCTCCTTTGTACTCGTAATATCCTATTAGCACACTCTTTTGTACTTAAGCTAAAACAAAGTGACTCTTACCTACATTAACTAAACAAAAAATATTTACTAATTAATTATTAATAATACTTACGAGTACTTGCACCATTAGTTATAAATCAAATTAAAAATATTAATAAAAATAAAGTAAACAATTAAGAATAAAAATGTTATGTTATTTCATTAACTATTTTATGACGGTACCATAGCGGCGTTGTAGTGATATTAAAGCTATCAAAAGAAGTACGTTATTATAAAATGAAAATTAACTTCATTACAGTAGAAAATCTTACAATTTGTAAACTTAGGTAACTTTTCTTTCCCGGCGCAGTTTTCAATGAAACACTGCAAAAATTAAACGCACTTAATGCACATCAAAAACAAAAATGTACTATATTTGGTCGCTCATCGGACAGTGCCCATTCTCCTTTCATCGTCATTCTTCTGCCTTTTTTTAAATTTATTTTGGAGTAGACGCAACGTAACGTAGTAGTCACCATCTCGGTATTACCTTTCTAACCACATCATCTTTCACACAGTCCATCCATCTTTTCATTGGTCTTCCCCCTTCTCATAAAGTCATCCACATTCGTACTCAAAACTTTTCTTACGACATTTTCCTCATTCCTGGAAAGCTGTAGTCCTTTTTTTGTGTCTTTAGAAGACAAGTCATTCGATTTGGCAACAAGATGAATATGTTGCAATTTTTGGGAACATACAATTGTTCCAAATACGCCGAATCTACTTCTGTTTATATGAACCTTGAACTATGAAAGATAACATTAAATGAGTATTTATCGCGACATCAGCCGCGATTTAAACATTATAAGTAAGTCTTCAATTGACGAGGATAGTGCAGTTTACACCCCGTACCTGTCTCTATTGCCAGCTGTATCTGAGAAAGTGGAAGAGAGTGCTTCTGACATTACCAATGGTGGAAAACTGTTAGAAACAGATTAGTGCAAAACCATAAAGGCTCGGCAGAGTACTATCATTAAAGCAAAAAAAAAAGTGTTTTAGTGTATAATCCAGAGACAATCAACATAACAATTATGAAGATCATTCTTGTCATATTGTTGTGTATAACAAGCTCTAAGTGTGGAGTTCTAAAGGATGATTTGATGAAAGTTAATACTGTAGAATGTAATCAATTTGAAAGAAAGCTTTTAAGAGTAAATGATTATTTTGAAATCGGAAATTTAACGGTATTAACTGAAATTCATATTGATGTTACAAAAGATCAAGAGCATCGTCAACCTACTAATATTGAAAGTGTAATAAAGAAATATCACTTACAACCAGGAACGCATAAATGGGAAATTAAATTTCTCTCCAGCCAACAGTCTGTAGAAGAAATTACCCGTATAGTTACCATTGTAGAAAACATTGCAAAGAAAACAGGACAACTTGTTAGTAAAAACTCTACAACTGGAGATAATACGGTCACCTGGCAATTTAACATTAATATCGATTAAACAAGCCAACCATCATCAAAAAAACATAAAAGAGAAATCAATGCACAATCGACAATTACAGAACATCGTCTTTTTGAAGTTCAACTAATACGAGTCACCGATTATTTTGAAGACGGAAATATAACGTTAGTAACAGAAATACTAATAGATGTAACAAAAGATCAAGAGGGTCATCAACCAACTAATATTGAAAGTGATTTTTTTTTTTGTATTCATTTTCGTCACTCCACGCATCCATCACAAAATTATCATCTCCGCTGCATGTAATCTCTTTTTTCCGTCTTCTTTACGGCCCAGCATTACGAAACAAAACTGTTCATGAAACATTCTGAAACCGTTATAATGTTGTTCAACGATGTTATTTTTGGCAAGAAGAAATTATAGGTAAACTGTATGGTTTATAAAAACAGTAACATTTTATTTTATTTTAACATAACCCCGTGTTTTAGTTTACCGATAATAAAATTAATGTGTCCTCATAAAAAAAAAAATGAAAGTCCATTTATACCAAATTCACTGTTGTTTTAATGAACTATGAACTTTTGCGATATGATTATTCACGTAATTATAGAGGACCTGCCCATTGTGCTATCAATCTATTGTGAGTAAACATTAACATAATTAAATCGGTTTGTACTTGCTGCATTTCTTAAGGAACATTAATATGTCGCGAACAATAAAATGAAAACGTCTTCGTCGTCAATCTTTATTATTTGTGTTTTTTCAATTTTAAACTGTAAATATTCAAAATCATACAAAATAAAAGAAAAACATAATAACAATGTGACAATAAATCAACATTTTAAGTATCATTAAAAAAAATCAAAAGTTTCTAAACTGATAAATAATGAAACTATTTTCACAGAGAATGCCCCTAAAAAACAAGTGTATATTTGCAACTATCAAAGACCTAGTGAAAGAAGTGTTAGTAAAAATGTACCAAATAATGTGTCAAATTCTAACCCTATAAATAAAATCAAATCAAAATCAAAAGTCATTTATTCAAACTAGGCTGAGAGTCAGCACTTTTCGAACGTCAAAATTACATAAGACAGTCCCCCAAAACGCCCGCCCTTCACCACTTCCTAGTGCTTTAGCTGGGAAGAAGAAGTGGCGCAACAAACTCCCCAGCAGCACAGCTGTCTGTTTAATTAGAAAAACGATTGTACTTTACAATTATAAGGTAATCAAAGAAGAAAAACCGAAACACAAAAAATCATATTAAATTATCTGCCTTAAGTAAGCTAGCCACGCCAATATACCCAAAACATAAACCAATAAAAATCAATGAAAAAAAACAACTACACAAAAAAAAGCCTCCAGGCATAAGGGGCGTGACACCTTACATATGCATTATTGGATTATTTTTAAGTACACACAAATGATAAACAAGGACCATCGAAGTAAAATAAATTAACAGAACAATTACTTTAACAATAACAAAACCATAGACAGCAAGACGACCAGTCACCACAAGCAGCACCCGTTCACGAGCATAACGCAAAGATCAGCCATTGCCCCCTCGCCATATTTGAGGGAGGGAGGCAACCCGATCCCCGACGCTACCGCAAGCAGTGACATCTACGGGAGCATGATGAACTCGCTGCCGGTTGCTCAGGCAAGAATAATTTATGATCAATTGTCGAGGTCGCTATCTAACCACTTATTGCAATACAACTCGTTAAAAAAACATTGTAACGAGTAGATCATGTCAATAATAAATGAAGATAATTAAAAATAATTGACTTCTACAGTCAAATAAAATAAAAATAAAAATACGAACTCGTACACCCTGTCAGTAGGTAAGCTGATTCTGGAGAAAGAACATAAACATTGTCTTGAGTTAATTACAGCGACCAACAATTCTTATCGTTTAAGTAGTCGTTAATTGAATAATATGCCTGTGAACAAAGATTGGATTTTACTTGAGCTTTAAATGCATTAAAAGGCAAATCTAGCAAAGAAGAGGGTAGCTTGTTATAAAAGGTTATACCAAGGCCAACAAATGAGTTATGAACCTTATGAAGCCGGTGAAAGGGAGCGCGTAGTTTGTTCTTATTTCTAGTATTAACATTGTGAAAATCACTGTTTTTAGTGTATAAGTGTATATTTTGCCTAATGTATAAGATGTTGGCGAAGATGAATTGTGATGCTACCGTAAGAATCTTTAAAAAAATCTCTAAGAGAAACTCTGGCTCCTAGCTGATAAATTGCTCGGACAGCTCGTTTTTGAAGGACGAAAATATTTTGAATATAAGTAGCTTTGCCCCACAGCAGAATACCGTAGGACATACCGCTGTGGAAATGACTAAAATAGATTGCTGTATCAACCATGACCGTGCTGTATCAACTTCAGTGTATTGTCTTACTTTCCTGACGGCGCGGTGGCGTAGGCGGCTGAACTGAGCCTCCCCGCTAGGCTTGATATATGTGGGCCCCACTGAAGTTTGGCATCTATTGATAAGCCCAGAAAAACTGCCGAGTCTACTGTTTCAAGCAGCTCTTTATCTAAGACGATGTTGGGTCCTAGATTTCTAACATTCGGTAAGATGAACTTTACACATTTAGTTTTCTTAGCATTGAGAACTAGGTTATTTGACGTAAACCAATCCGTAACCATTGAGAGTGCACTGTTTACGTCGTCAAAATCTTGTCTATTCCTGTCTACTTTAAAAATAAGAGAGGTATCATCTGCAAACAGTACAACGTCACAGATATCATTTAAAAAGAATGGTAGGTCATTGATATACACTAAGAACAAGAATGGACCAAGTATTGAGCCTTGAGGAACACCTAACTGAACTGGAAGCCCGGATTATTTCACACCATCGACATCTACACATTGGAACCTATTGTGCAAATAAGAATTTATTACGTTGAGAGCTTCGTTTTGGACACCGTAATGACTTAGTTTACGCAAAAGCGTGTCATGGTGCACGCAATCAAAGGCTTTAGGGAGGTCACAGAAAAGTTGAGCTAGATAAGCATGTTATAGTGTGCGTTTACAGACCCCCAAATTATCAAAACTACTCCGTATTTGAGTCAGTAATGGAAGATGTTCTAGCAAAACTGGCAACTGGTAAAAAATCGCTAATTATCTGTGGTGACTTCAATATTAATATCTTAGAGAATAGTTCAAATAGCAGTCGATTATTAAGTCTCTTTAAATCATTCAATTTGTCAAATGTGTTTTCAGAACCCACCCGCATAACTACAAATTCTGCTACATGCATTGATAATTTTTTTTTATTGCTGCGACTACTTACATAAAGCCATTGTAAATTATCTCCCTTCTGATCACAGTGGTCAAACCGTTGCTTTCAAGTCAAACACACCTTTACAAAAAATTCTGATACAATCTAGACAAATAACGCCCAGCAATCTAAATAGATTTAATTATAACTTAATTTGTAAGTTAAGTATACCGGGCCATAGTAGAAACAACGTAAACGAATTATATGAGGATTTTTTTTCGGTAGTGAGCACCGAGTTCAATAATACTTTAAAGAAAAAAACAAAAACAATTTGCCCCAATTTTTTGTTCAGTGACTGGGCAACTAAGGGTATTAGGAAAAGTAGGGAAAAATTGTTTGAGTTGTATGGCTTTAAGCCTTATATTAACTCTGAAACGTTTCATAAATACGATGCTAATTACTCAAAAACTTTTAAAAAGACCTGCAAGGTAGCTAAAGCCTTGTACATTAGCAACAAGATCAAAACAGCCGATAATAAAATAAAGACGGTTTGGAAAATTATCAATTACGAAACCAACAGGAATAAAAGACACAATAATGATTTCACACTTCTGACTTCAAGTGGTCTCGTAAGCACTAACAAAGAAGTTGCTCAAGAATTTGTTAATTTCTTTACCAGTATCCCACTTAAAACGACTGAAACCTTAAACTCCTCTCCCCTGCGTTCTATTGACTTTTTAAAAGCAAATACTTCATCTTGCCAGATTGAATTTAAATTCAAGCATATAAACCCCATAATAGTAGTGAAAGCTTTCAAGCAAATCAAGATCAAACTAACAGAATATCTATGGGGAATGTCTGTTAAAGTTTGTACCTCATTATTGAGACTATAGCGCCATACTTGGCTTTAATATTTAATTTGTGTGTGGATCAAGGAGTATTCCCGGATCTAATGAAATACAGTAAGGTACTACCACTTTTCAAATCCGGGGACAGTACAGATACCAATAATTATAGACCCGTATCCATGTTGCCGGTTTTCAGCAAGGTGTTTGAAAAGGTAATGCTGAATCAAATGTTAAATCATTTCGACACCAATAATATCTTACACGGTCAACAGTATGGTTTCACAAAGGGACGTTGTACGACTGACGCCGGTGTCACCTTATTAAAACACATATTTACAGCGTGGGAAGAGGCTCAAGACGCCATAGGAATCTTTTGTGACCTCTCCAAGGCATTTGATTGCGTCGACCACGAAACCTTGCTCTTAAAACTTGAACATTATGGACTTGGAAAACTTTCGCTTAGTTTAGTAAAATCTTATTTGAATGATAGACAACAGCAAGTCCAAATAAACGGTGTCAATTCACTCGGTCTAAAAGTAAAAATGGGTGTACCACAAGGCTCGATATTGGGTCCTTTCCTCTTTTTAGTTTATATTAATGATCTACCTCATTTGTTTAAAACCCCAAAAATCGTCAGCAAATGATGGTGTTATTTGCTGACGATACTTCGTTAATTTTTAAAATTAATAGGCGTGCATTAAATCTTGACGACGTGAATAACGCCTTACTGCAGATCCAAAATTGGTTCACTGCTAATAATTTGGTATTTAATGGGAAAAAAAACTAAGTGCATAAGATTTTCTTTACCAAATGTCAAAAGTACTAATTGTGAGATAGTATTGAATCAAGAGAAACTAGAATTCGTCGATAAAACTGTTTTCCTGGGGATCACGCTCGATTCAAAGCTTCAATGGGGTCCTCATTTAACAACCCTTGCAGGACGGCTAAGTTCAGCAGCATATGCTGTGAGAAAAATCCGTCAATTTACTGATGTAGATACCGCGAGACTAGTCTATTTTCGTTACTTTCATAGTATTATGTCGTACGGTATTTTACTATGGGGACGGGCTGCAGACATCGAGTCCATTTTCATTCTGCAGAAAAGAGCCATCAGAGCCATATATGGCCTCCGCAGGCGCGACTCTCTAAGGGAATTGTTCAAAGATATAAACATCATGACGGTACCTTGTCAATATATCTATGAAAACATCATGTATGTAAGGAAAAATCTACATCTTTTTAGTAAAAGAGGTGAAAGACACAATTATATCACTAGAAATAGGGACCAATTAGTTCAACCAGGTTTCAGGCTGGCTAAAGTAGACTCATCTTTCATGGGGTACTGTTTAAGATGTTACAATAAAATACCTCCCCACATACATCAACTGAATGAAACCAAACTTAAATCTTGTATAAAACGCACACTATGCAGCCGAGCATAATATATTATAAGTTAGGGGATTAAATTGCTGATAAAAATGCTTGGCTAATCGCTGGTCCTGCTCCTCAAGGACGCATCAACTAATTGATTAGCATTTAAAAATACTGTTGGAGCTGCTGAAGATTAAAAACAAGAATCTTTGCATTGTATAAACTCAATTTTTTTAGTACTGTATAATTGCTATATGCCATATTATGTGAGTACTATGTACATGCTTTAAAGCTACCATTTACAGGGTACGTCTTTCATTGACTTGAATGTGTCCTGGCGGCTGAGAGTATGTCATGCTCACTTAAATGTTTCGCTGATGGTGGCGCGTGTGTTGGACCATTTAGCTCCCTTCAAAATGGTTGAGTTGAATGGTGCTAATCCATGCGTCATGTTCGTGAACGGGCGCCGTCAGTTGAGACTCGAGGTCATCTCTTAGCTGCCACGGCGTATTTTAATTAAATTTTATTTTCGAATTGTTTTCATTTTTAAATAACGGACGCTTTTAACGTTCTGCATCGTTCTCACATGCATAATTTCAACATGAATGATGTAACCAATCTATTGTAAACATAATTTGATTTAAAAGAGTGTCCGTGGAGTTTCTTGCCCGTTCTTCTCCATAGGTACCTACTACGCTTTGGAATGGGCAACTAGCTTCATTTTTCTGACCGACCGACCTTGACAATTCAAAAGTGCCTGTTATTGGTTTATTTGAAATAAATGCTTTGAGTTTTGAGTTTTTTTTGAGAAAACTCCAATAGCATTTTGCGATTTCTCCCATGCATTAAATATGTGTTTCAGCAGAGCAACACCCGCATCTGTAGTTGAACGTCCTTTTGTAAAGCCATATTGTTCATTATGAAGGAGGCTATTTAAATTAAAATGTCTTAGCAACTGCTTAAGTATTAACTTTTCAAATATTTTGCTAAATGCTGGTAAGATAGAAATAGGCCTGAAATTGCCAATGTTATTTTTATTACCAGATTTAAATAATGGTATGACTTTACTACTCTTCATGAGGTCAGGAAAAGTTCCTATTTCAATACATTTATTAAAAGTAACAGCCAGATAGGGGGCTACGATGTCTATTATATTACTTAAAAGTTTAATTGAGATGCCCCAGTAATCACCAGTGTTTTTAGATTTAAGTGTGTTAAAGACGTTAATTACTGTGACGTAAAGGGTTTCCGTGGGGAGATAAATGACACCACGAAACCTTGTCAGCATAAAATATATGTTATAAAAAAATAAAAGTTATAAAAAGGGGTAGGTAGATTTATGGTCAAAAGTTCCTTGATTTCCTTGGGAGCTGCACAGTATTCCCTGGCTCAGCCTGGTGTGACGATGACCGCAACGGGTGTGCCACGCTGCAGACGCCAGGAAGGTGATGGTCGGCGGATGGTCTCGCCAGACCCGTGGAAACGAGCTCGACGCGGCCGCGTGGGTAAAATAAGTACCCGGCGCGGAGCCCGTTGTTATCCGGATAGCCGGAAGGTGGTGGCCCGGGTCTCAGCGTCTCGATGACGCTGATGTCACCGGATGAAATTCTGCACGGTTTTAGCCGGAACCTTGCACGTAATGAGCCGGAACTTGGGATGGTTGAACCGGAACTTAGAACCCTGGAATCAACGTCCAGCGTGTCACGAAATGGCCCTATTGGTCATCCCCGCTGATTGTGACACCAAAGCATAAGCAAAGCGAGATGTACTAGTGCGCTATGATGGTGGTGTGTGGTTATCACAATCAGTACGGAGTTTACAATTTTAACACGACATGACTTGCATATTTTGATGGGTTGGAAAAGAATGCACAACAAACAAAGAAAGCGCAGATGAGGTAATTAAGTTGCTTATTAGAGTTTAAAACAATAATGAATAATCAGCAAGTAGGCACATGCCCTAGGATGACCTAGATAGGAATTAAAACAAATTATAAAAGCGACATTGTTCAACACTTACCCAATATGGGGGTTACGAAAACACAGATTTTAATAAAGTTGACTAATATGAGTCAATACAACTGTTGCCTGCTTTAGGCCTTCTAAAATGGCGGAAACCACGTATGTAAGGTCACAGATGATGCAGGAACAAGTGAACGTGCGTCTTCGCCCGGAGCAGGATTTCGAATGTCAGGTCACCGCGAGTGGGAATGGCAAGCCGTCACCTCCTTCTGCGAAGCAGTAATGCTCGCGAAGGAGGAGGCGGAGCAGGTGAGGGAGAGAGCCTTGCGCCCTCACGCCCCCACTAGCCGCCGCAGGAGACGCCCTGGGCGTCGGGAGTCGCCTGCAGATTCCCGGCCACCGTAGGCGCGGGCTTGCGGACGGCGAGCAATGGGTAGCTCGCCGTCCGGTAAGGACCAGGCCCGGGTCGACGGCGCGCTGTGTTCCACGCGCGCCTCAAAGAGATGTCAGCGCAAAGTGACGGGGTCCGATAGGGCCGACGCCTCAGGGTCGCGGGTTATTCTACAGAGAAAACCGTGGCCCTGGCACAGGCAACTGAAGGAACACGGGTGGGTTTTAGTCAGTAAAAAGTCTGACACGCCCTCCCGCTCCACCCAGAGCGGGAGAAGTCATTTGATGATTTCCCACCCAAAAAAAAAAAAAAAAGGTCACCGCGAGTGAAATGACCGATGGCGGTGTCGTGCGCGTTGATATAGGTCCTCTTCATGCGTTCGGATATGCCAATCACGCGCATTAAACAGGTAATTGAAGTTGTTTAGTAACCTAGGACGTCCCTAATACCATTAAGCCTGTGGTTTGACTTGGCATTTTATTGTTGTGATTTGATATATTAATTATCGTAACGATACAACGTTACATTACATCACTAGGCGTTACATGTTCGAAGCTAAATATGCGAGTACATTTTGGCACACTACTATTCAAAAGATTCTCAGCTTTAGACGGGGACGAATTTAAGGAGCAAGTCGTAGTTATAGGTATATTGGCAAAAAACTCATTAAATGCCTCAGCTACGACAGCTGCCTTATTAACTAATTTGTTATCGACCATAATTTCAAGTTGATTTTCTTGTTTAACCGACTTACCCGTTTCATTGTTAATAATTTTCCAAGTGGTTTTTACTTTATTGGAATTTTTAATTGAATCGCTTAAAAATTTTGATTTAGCAAAAACGCAAATCTTATTAAATAATTTTGAATATTTTTTTACATACTCTAGGAAAGGAGTATCAAACTTGTATTTTTTCAAACCATACAACTCGTATAGTCTCGCTCTACTTTTATAAATTCCTGGAGTAGCCCATTGGTTGAAGCCAATAAAATCGGTTCAGACAAAGGAAGGGTCGCTGATGGAACTTGTGAGTCTGTAGAGGTCGCTTTTGAATCTAAGGAAATACTAGACAATGAAATAACTACAAGAGAAACAGAAACAAAGGCAGCTGCGTGACATTTCGTCTGACATTGAAATAACCTAGAAATATTGAAGTTTCCAAGAAACTCCGAAAAGGAGTCACGTAAATTCTGGACAATTGGAGAGTTGACTTTAAAATGGAAGCAAGCAGATAACAAAATTGGAGGATGACTGCTCCCAAATAATGGTGTTTAATTTTAATTTTTTTATTATTAGATATTGACTTATAAATAACTCTGATATCATATTTTCATGATTTGAGCAGACGGAGGAACTATTCTTACAGAGCGCAATACCTTCAATACAGCCACCAGGACGCCACCTCCATCCTTTTTATTTGTGGTGGTACGGTCCCGATCACATCTATGTACCACGTAGCGAGAATTAATAAACTCACTATCAAATATTTCAGGTGTTAACCAGGTTTCTGTAAGTATTATAATATCGTAGCAATTAGATAAAATGTTTATGAATGAAATGTGCAGTTTAGTGCGGATCCCACGACAATTTTGATAGTAAATAACCAAATTATCTGCCATTGAAATAGTTAATTTTACAAAGAGATATCAAGCCAGCATCATACATTTCAATAACAAAGAAAAAAAAAGCACAGTATTTCAAGTTGACGGGGGTGCAGCAAGGAAGCGTTACATGCATTAAAATAATTCTGTAAGAAATACCTAGATATTGGTATATCTTACATAATTATTTCTCTACTAACAAAAATCTCCAATACCAAGCAGTGAGACAGCAAAATGTTCTAAAATAAAATTTATCGACATAGGAAACATTTAGGAAACGAACAATATTTTAAAAACTTAAACACTACACTGAAGCCACAATAAAGTAACATTTGCGTGGAAATTATGGTAAAAGAGTTTACCAATTGCAAATAAAGCAGCTGATTATATTTTGCTGAAACTTTATAAACATAAACAAACGCCAGTTTCCATATCCTATAGATTAAATTACCAGCGAAAGAGAATGAACAATTTAGATAACTGCTGATTAACACGGACATAACATTACAGGCCAAGCACAAAAAATTACAAGAAAAAAGATGTGGGTACACTGACACTTCTCTATAGATTTACTGCGTTCAATACCTCATTCACATTCCAGTGCTCCGCCACTTTGTATTCCTATTATTGTGTAAAAGTTTTTTTATCGACAGTTTAGTGTTTTCTTGTGTTTATTAACGAAAAATGCCGAAGAGGAAACGTGATGACAAGGATTCATTGAGTTATATTAAGAGGAAATTTAAGAAGTTTGAACTAAACCGGTTAAAAGGACGCCGTAGATGTTCATCATCCTCGCATTCTGAGCGGATGTTATCAAAACCTCAAGGTACTTAATGTTTGCGTTTTATTACGGATAATTTATATAGTTTTGTGGATTAACGTTACAACGTACGAGTTGTAACTTATCCTTTTTTCAAACTCGGGTTTACGATGCAACGCCTTGAGTTCATCTTACCCGCTGTGTCTGTACGTGTGGTTACATGTATCTAAATATTACCTGTTTAGGTTCGTAATTATAACCACGTAGCAACTCATGCATTCACTATACTTGGGTTCACGATGTAACGCTTAAGAGTTCATCTTACCCGTAAAACATTTGAAAAAAATCCGTTATTACCTGTTATGGTACTAACCCACAGTCATGCGTACCTATGCATAGATAGATTTACATTTTGAATGTAAATTATATTATGAACATAACTTTCGTTACAGTGTATTGGATTGCACAACAAATATTGTTCCTTTTCCTAACGGGAATGGTATAGCAATTTATTATTTTCGATTCCAAATAACGCAATTATGCAATCGAAGAATAATCAAGACCTACCGGTGGACCTTGATGAGCCGGTACCATCTACTAACGCATCATGCTTGGGGTCACTGATGGTGTCAAATGTACTTGAAGCGACACAAGAGCCTCCTTCCCAGCCAACGGCTGAAGAGGCTAACGCTGCTGAAAAGGAGGATCAGCATTATGATTTAGACGAAACCGTGTTAGAAATATTGGGGACTGATCCATTTATCACGACACCTTGTGGTAAAGATATTCAGAAGGACTTAGCCGTATGCTATGAGTTCATAGCCACTTCTGGTCTGACAAAAGAACTCCGTAAGGAGCTCTTAGAATCTCATTTGCCTCCAGCTAATTGTAAGCTGATAGACTCACTATCGCTTAACCCAGTAATTAAGACGGCGGTCACCGAAGTCATAGTGAAGCGAGATAAAGCTATGCAGGCAAAACAGAAGCAGACAGGCAGTGCTATTGCATGTCTAAGTAAAGCCATCACTATTATTTTGTCTAAAGAAACAAAAGATCCAGACATCTTGTGCGACTGTCTTCATATTGATTCTGTCACCAGGCGAAATTTTATCCTTGCTGTGCTGCAAAAAGCTTTGAAAGATCAGCTGATGCAGCTGACCTAATTAGATAGCTTACTCTTTGGTCAGGAGCTCGCCGATACGTTGAAAACGCATAGGCTATAAATAAGTCAGGAGCTAAGCTGAAGTCTGTTCCACCACCCAAAGTTTTAACAAACAAGGCAAGGCCTCCACCATCCAACAGGAATTTAAACTGGAAGGCTCCAGCCCCGTACCGCAGACCGATGGGGCCTCAGAGAACGAAGGAGTCTGCACCCTCAACGAGGCAATAGCACGCGCAGTCATCCAGAGGTTCACGATAATGGATAAAGAGTTATGAAATTCCTTTCGCACAAACTCCATTCCAGATTAATATGCCACCGTCAAAAAGAAATATATTCCCATAAAGAAGAATGTGATTTCGACCAGGCTATAGATACATTATTGGCTCTAGGTGCTGTTTCAAAATGTGAACCTTGCAATGGCCAGTTCATATCTAATGTATTCTTGGTGCCGAAACCAAACGGCGAAAGTCGCCTAATTCAAAATTTAAAAAAAAAAAATAATAATAATGCATTTTTAGATACAAAGCATTTTAAATTAGAAGACCTTCGAACAATAATTAAGCTTATCTCAAAAGATTGTTTTATGTCGACAATAGATATTAAAGATGCATATTTTTTTATTAAAATTCACGAGAATTCTAAAAAGTAGGTACTTAAGATTTAAATGGAAAAGTAATTTATTTGAATTTAATGTTCTGCCGTTTGGTATCAATACCGCGCCTGACGTTTTTACTAAGATCATGAAACCTGTTGTCAAATCATTAAGATGTACTGGTAATTTGTCAACAATGACGATTGATTTATGCCTTGTATCACATTGTCTTGATAATTTTGAAATTACAAAGACATTTCTTTGTTCTTTGGGCTTCATCATAAATAATTGTAAAAGTTGGCTGATCCCTAGCAATTCATGTAGATATTTAGGATTTGTCATTGATTCTAATACAATTGAAATTAGCTTAACTGCTGAAAAACGTGAAAAGATAAACAAGGAATTGTTAGAATTTAAAACCTCAATACATGTAAAATTAGGGATTTTGCTCGTTTAGTAGGACTATGGCCATTGAATATGGCTGGATGTATACTAAAGAGTTTGAGAGATGTAAATTCTTAAATCTAAGAGGCGGTGATAATTATGAAAAGTTCATGACCATTCCTTCTACTTCAGATTCAGATTTTGATTGGTGGATAAATTTCATTAAAAAATCTGTTTGCAAAATTAAATTTGATAAATATCATTTAGAAATTCAGTCTGACGCCTCAACTACGGGATGGGGTGTAGCTTGTGCGGGGCAAAGGGCGAGCGGTAGTTGGAGTCAAGAGGAAAGAAATCAGTATATTAATAATTTAGAATTTTTGGTGCTTTCATTGGTCTTATTTTTTTTTTTGCAAAAATTTATTCGGCTGTCAAATTATTTTACGAATTGACAATACGACAGCGATTTCTTACATAAATTGCATGAGAGGTGTGCAGTTTCCCCACCAAACTTACCAAAAATATATGGCAATGGATGGTGTGAGGCTCGCAACCTCATTGGTTCTGCTCTGGATATCCCATCAATCGAGAACAGTATAACCTATGCTGAATCTAGACGAGTTCACCCCGACATTGAATGGGAATTATCAGAGTTTGCCTTTCAGAAAATAATGAAATATATCTGTTTGTTAGCCATAATAAAAATCCGATAAATACGTATCATGGTACAAAGATCCTGATGCATATAATATTAACGCGTTTTCATTATGTTGGTCCGAATGGTATTTTTACAGTTTTCCTCCATTCGCAATTATTCTCAAAACACTACGGATGATTATTAGTGATGGAGCTAGAGGAATGAATACTAGACGTCCCGGCATGGCCATCACAGCCATGCAACCGGCAAATACACAAGCGGATTACCCTGGTTGCCGGAGTATTGTGCGGGAATCTATAATGAGAAGAAGTATTCCTCCTGCATCAATTCACATCATGTTGGCCTCCCTCTCGAAAAATTCCATCAAACAATATGATATTTGTTTGAAAAAATTGTATCTTTTTAGTAAGAAAAAAAGCGTTAATATTTATGAGGCCTCCATACCGAAGATTTTTTTTTTTAATACTGATTTATTTGAATCTGCTGCTCAATTTGGTACTCTGAACAGTTGCAGGTCAGGACTGTCTTTAATTTTAGGTCATCAAGTTAGTAAAGATGATCGGGTAAAAAATTATTTAAAGGGTTATTTAGGCTTCGGCCGCCCTTACCCAAATACGATTCAACGTGGGATACTTAATTAGTTATAGAAACATAAGTTACTTGGGTCCCTAATGATAATTTACCCTTAGATAAAATAACAAGGAAATTCTACTTGCACTTGTTACAGCCCACAGGGTTCAAACCCTATCAAAAGTTAAAGTCGAGAATATTAGTACATTACCTAATGAAATGTCTATTAAGATCCCTGATTTAATAAAAACATCCTGTGTAAAATCTAAACAGCCAATGCTTATACTGCCGTACTTTCGGGAAAGGCCCGAAATATGCCCTGCAAAATTATTAATTGAATACTTACGAGTAACCGAATCGTTGCGTAACAATCACATCTTTCTTTTTATTAGTACCAATAAGCCACATTATAAAGTTTGTGCTGAAACACTTAGTAGGTGGATAAAGAGTACCTTAGAGGTCAGTGGAATCGATGATACCGAATTTTCTGCTTACAGTTCTAGACATGCCAGTACTTCTCGAGCTCATAAAATGGCCGGAGGGTCTGGCAATTCCACAACATTTGCCAAGTTTTATAACAGGGCAATATCAAATGATTCTAGAAACATATTTACTAGGAGTAGGTATTTGTATTGCTGATAATTCATAAATCACTAACATGATTATTTGTAAGTAATTAACCTATCCTAAGTAAAATTACTAAGATTGTGATAAATATTATATTTACATGCATTCCTATGTAATCAGCTGTGATTAAATTTATGTTTATTTCTGTTGTCAATGAATACTTTTGGTTCTTTCAGTATTTATTGATGAACCTAATACCTATTCATTTCACAAAAAAACTCTCAATATCTACAAGTGTATATAATCTAATCTCGAGAACGAAACACAGAAGCATAATTAATGATTAAACGAACTTACCTGTAAGTGAAGTTCTATCATAATTATGTGAGGTGTTTCGTTCGAAGAGATTAGTAACCCTCCCTCCCTAATTTAACGCCCTAAATTGTGAAATGAATATCTTATCTCTAAACTAAATGAGGTATTGAACGCAGTAAATATATAGAGAAGTGTTAGTGTACCCACATCTTTTTTTATTTTTCTCTCTCTTTGAACTTAGTGCATTAGTGGCGACATTGTATGTGTGACTACAAGTGTATATAATCTAATCTCTTCGAACGAAACACCTCACATAATTATGAGAGAACTTCACTTACAGGTAAGTTCGTTTAATCATTAAGTACCCGCAACTAAACTTATTATATTAAGTTTGGCATCGGGAAAGGTTCGTGTTTGTTGATTATATAAAAGTCATAATTATGTATAGTGTTTAATAATGATTAATCGTATTATAATTATTATTAATTACAGTGGCGTAGATTCGAAAATAAATGACATATAAATGATCTGGCTTGGGTTAAATATGCTAACAATAAATAAAAATACGTTTATTACATGTGTACTATAATAATTATTTTACAAATCATTGAATTACTAATTCCCTTTGTTCACAGGTATGTGTCCACGAGTACGCTAAGTATACAGATTGACTGGGGAAGAACACGACATCCAGTTATATAAAGGAAGTGTTGAAAACAGTCATACCGAGTTTTTCCTGCGAGGCGATAAGAAAATGCCGCAGTCTTATTCTGAAGGTACCAAGATATTTCAGGTTCCTTATCGGCGGGGGATTATTGTTCCAACATTTGGATGCGGCATATCTAAAACTTCCCCTGAAAGCAGCTGTCTTGTGCGATTGAGTGGAGAATTGCTGCGAGCACTGCCTACTTGCGCATTCTCTTCTACTAGCGATCCAGCTCAGTTTATTGTACAGGTAGGATGGCTGCTTGTAATTTATAACTCCAAAAAGTACGCATGCCAAGTGCAACTTACGGCGTGACTTCATTTTGAGGATTGAGTGCTTATTTAAAAATGGCGTTACGTGACTTATTGGTGGTATCGAGAAGCAGAATCAAGCGCAGGCGTTTTGCACCCTTTGGATCAGTCGATCAGTTCTTGCCAGTAGCCGAGGGCCAATAACCGCGTCAGCATAGTTTAGATTAGACAGCACGAGTGACTCAAGCAGCAGAATCCGCAGCTCCTCTGAAAGATAAAGCCTTATTTTATACAGAATCTTAAGCCGGTAAAAACAAGTGCGCACTGACTCGGCCACGTGTGCTTCATATCTCAACCCAGCGTCCATGTTTAGACCAAGATTACGGGCCTCACTGACGCGACTGATCGACCTACCCATGAGTGTAACGTGACGTGTTACACTGATTTGGTTCTTGGTTCCAAACAGCATATACTTAGTTTTAGTAGGGTTAAGTACCAAACCATTGTTTTCAGCCCAATATGCTATCCTGTCAAGATCATCGCTAAGGTCCTTTAACGCGCTGTCATAGTCACTTGGCTTAAAAGAGATATAGACTTGGACGTCATCAGCATAAATGTGGTACCTACACCGCTTTAGGGAATTTATAATATCCGCACAATACAAAATGAAGATGATGGGACCTAGTATTGAGCCTTGCGGGACTCCCCTATCAACAGATCAAAGTGACGAAACAAGGGAAGAGCCATTACTTAAACGTATTTCCACACGCTGCTGTATCGCATTTTTATCAAATCCATAATAGTTTAGCTTTGATAGAAATAGATCTATATTAATGCAGTTAAAAGCTCGCGAAAAATCTGCCAGGATGTTATCTGTCACGTCCAAAAGCCTGACTGTAGCTCAGGTAGAATCTGTTTGTCTTCTAGATATTTTGACAGCTGCTGGCATACATCCTTTTCAGCAATCTTGGATAGGCACGGCAAAATAATAATGGGCCTAAGGTCCATTAGGTCAGTCGGATTAGTTTTTTAGGTAATGACCTAATGATTGCGATTTTCCAGATATCAGGGAATGTTGCTGAAACAATTGAGCTGTTCACCATGTCAGTGATGGTTTTTAGTGTATGTGGGAGTGTAAGCAAAAGCATATTCAGGGTCACCCTATCACAGCCTTCGGCGTTAGATTTTAGCTGGTGGAAGTATCTCATAATCTGATCAGTGGGTTGTAACACAAATGCGAAGCTATCATCGCCATAGCGATGAGACTCAAAGAAAGTGCGTTGTGATGTATTACAGATGGGGTTACCGGGAAAAATCTAACGTTCCACTCATCAATTCTAAATCTTCTTAATTTCCGATTTGGTTTTCACCATCGCTGATACATATGTACAAAAACAAAGCAAAGGTCTGGGTTAAATGGAAGTTGTATCACAATATCTCTTATTATGAACAGTTCTCACTATACAGATCTAGATTGCATATTGAATGCAATTCCTGCTACACAAAATACATGCAATCTGTTGAAGACGGTATTCGCAGCAATGTTAAATCCTACTGGATGTACATTGCTAATAGTCTTCTTCTGGCATATCTTCTGACATGAAATATAAAGCCCAAAGTACCAATGACCCAGAAGAAATTTGTAACTTCTTTTCTGATTTCTTTAATTCAGTTTATGAACAATCTTCCATGAAGGGTGTTTCTTCGACTGAGTATTCTGAGTGCAATTCCCTCATAAGTAAGATAGAGCTAAGCGCGAATGAATTATTGAGGGCACTCAATTTTTTAGACTCAACTAAAGGTCCTGGCCACGACGGCCTCCCGGTCTCGTTTCTAAAAGCCACCGCTAAATACAATTGTACTCCTATACATATATTGTTTAATAAATCACTAGCACAAGGAATTTTCCCCGAAGTATGGAAGAGTGCGATCATAACATCAATATATTAATCGGGCTCTAAGCAGGATGTTGAGATCTATAGTCCTATATCCATTATGTCAGCCCTGCCGAAGCTTTTTGAGAGATTAGTCCACAATAAGGTATACCCTGTTCTTCATCAAAGTATATTTCAACAACAACACGGTTTCGTGAAGAAAAGATCAACAACCACGAATTTGGTGGCTTTTACGGATTATTTTTTTAACAATATGGATTCTCGTATTAAAGTAGATGCCATTTACACAGACTTTCGAAATGCATTCGACAAGGTTGATCATGAGTTGCTACTAAATAAAATTCATAAACGGTATACGTGGTGATTTACTCCGATGGTTCTCTTTATATGTTACGAACAGAACTCAAAGGGTCGTAGTCAACGGTTTCAGATCTGCTACAACTATTAATGTAACCTCCGGTGTACCCTAGGGTTCGATTCTGGGACCCCTTCTGTTTATCTTATTTATAAACGACATTGACTCATGTTTTCTAAATTCTAAATTTCTGCTCTATGCTGACGATCTCAAAATTTTTAGAACCATAAAAAATTTACACGACAGCAGATTATTACAGGAAGATCTGGATCGCTTCAGTGAATATTGCAGGTACAATAAATTACAACTGAGTCTGTCTAAATGCTGTTGTATCAGTTTCACGAACAATAAGAATGTTCTTTGGCACCCCTATTCTTTGGATAATACTACACTTTCAAGGATGTCCCTTATACGTAATCTTGGTATTCTGCTAGACGAAAAGCTTCACCTTGATGCCCATATTAACAAAGTAGTTAATAATGCCGATCGGATGTACGGTTTTGGGATGAGGTCTGCGGAGGAGTTTGTGCGCCCCTCTACCTATTTATATTTGTATAAGTCTCTGATCAGATCACAGCTCGAATACGCAGTGCCAGTGTGGATCCCTTTTACAAAACGTATTCAGAACGTATTGAAAAGGTTCAAAGAAAATTCTTAAAAGCCATGCATTACCGTTGCTTCCACACAGTTTTATCATAATATGATGATTTGCTAAAGAAGTATAAATTACTTGGTTTAAAATCAACAAGTACTCTCCTAGAGACGGTATTTTTGTTTCATTTGTGTAGCAATGTATATGACTGTATTGATATCCGTAATAAAATAAGTTACATAGCTCCTAGAACGACAATATATCACGACCGTTGTTTGCAGTTACCTCTTGTCGCAGTAACGCAGGTATGCGGGCACATCTGCGTCGACTTACTAATAATTACAACAAGCAATTCGTTCATTATCGATATGTTTGCTCTTTCTGCTAGTAGATTCAAAAATATTCTGCTCACAACACTTGTTACCAGTAATTTTAATTAAGATTTGTAGCCCTAATGAGTTATCTTATTATTGTAGTTCGTAGGTTTTAACTAGAATGGCATAGTTTGTGAACATTTTATTTTGTATTCCGTGGAAAATGTTATTGGTTACAAATTTAAACGTATATTTTTGTATTTCTTCCTGCAAAATGTACACTGTCACTGTTTGTTTTCCCTAACAAAAAAAAATACATAAGCTTCCAAAAGTGGTGACCCCGTACGTTAGACGAGTCGCGAAGTTACCGAGTCGCGACCGCGTGTACACACTTTCAAGACCGTTCGAGAACAACACATGTGAAATAATTTCTTCTGAACGTGATTGCAGAAATGGCAGAAGACAGAATTACGGAGGCGTTGGTTGCAGCATTAGGATAGGCAGAAATCGCTAAGGGTCGAGTACGAGAACCTCCTTTTTGGCACGACAAACCCGCGGTATGGTTTTGATGTCTCAGGCCAGTACGACCTTGGAAGCTGTCGCGGAGCTTTTTGATATCGCTCCGATGAACCCAGTGACCCAGGTTGCGAGCGCTGCATCCTCTCAAGGGTGCTTATTAGAGGTAATGCGTACGGAGATAGCCAGTCTCACGCGGAAGCTGGACGAGTTATCCACTGCCGTGGATCGACGACCAGGTACAGAAGGTAGGTCAAATGGGAGTCGTAACCGGCGATTTTCAAATTCACGCAGCCGTTCCAGGGACCATCCATCCAAAATGGCGGACAATCGCAGCACGTGTTGGTATATGTTTGGCGATAAAGCTCATCACTGCATTAAGCCGTGTGATTAAGCTTCGGAAAACGCCAAAGTCAGACGCTGATTACGGCGAACGATTGCTGCAGTATTTCCAGCCGTTTATTCGTCACAGATCTGAAAGGTTTTCTAGAATGTATTCTAGAAAACCTTTTCTGATCTGGTTCTGATCTGTGCGTCTACCCCCGCAGCTATTTAAATGAAAAGCAGACACATATAAATTATGACCTCAGCGCAGCTAATAATTTGTGGTGGTCCTTATTAAACTATCTTAAATAACATAACACATACTATATTATTTTTGTGAATTCATTCAGAGAGCAGGAAAATAAATCGATTCTGTCAGCAGTGTCATTGAGTGCGGGCAAGGCGCGCGTCAGTGGCGCTTTGCGGAGTAAGTTGGTTCGTGCGTGTGGCACTGCTAGTAACTGTGGCTTCCTGCGTCGCTGTGCATATGTATATGTATAGAGTTGTTAGGGTGTGAACTACTACTAACTACTACTAGAGATATTGTTTAAACAGATTACAGACAAACTTTGCTCAAATTACTAAAAGCATACCACGGTATACTAAATTTAAAGATATGTTTTGTAAGAGTATTAGAATTGTGTCTTATCATTAGAATGATTTATTTATTTACTTATTTATTATATATTTACAGTAGAAACTGAAGGTCTTGTGTGCAGCATCAATAGCCACTGATATCGGGCCGTGCTTGAAGATCGCCAACTGCAACAAAATACAGGTATATTATAATAAGAACCGTTGCGACAAAGCTCCAACGGAGCCCCAAGTCAGCTAGCGAGCCGCAAAGCCGAACACAGCGATGTACATCTCCCGCCTACACTACAGCACTAAGGCAGAAGACATGGTGGAATGCGTGCGCCAGAAGATGAAGTACACGCCGAGGGTGCAGTTACTGGAGTCGCACCGAAACTTTAACTTCAAGGCGTTCGTGGTGCGTGTACCGAATTCTTATCTGCCCGTCGTCATGGAAGAATTCATTTGGCAGCAGGACGTGTGTTCCGTCGCTTCCGCGGACAAGTACCACAGGACAGCACAAGAAAAAGATAAGGAAGTGCTACTAACATAGTTTCAAGCTTTATTTATTAACAGAAGTTTTGTTTTATATTTTATATATATATGTTCGTTAATAAGGTTTAATATCCCATGTCCTTACCATGGTTTACCTGTAGACATACAGGTAGACAGAATTACTTTCCCATAATATTCGTATAGAAGTATGTTGTTTTTTATGTTTCAAAAGTAGAGGCAGACCTGTGGGGTATTTGCTTAACAGTAGGAATGGCTTTCATTTTGACAGTACAACAACATTCATTGCGTTACATTCGTTAGTGAGCAGACAAATTTAACGAACATTATGAAGCAATGGATCAGCAATATCCTTCAAAGTGGCTGAATTGAATTGATTGGGT
This sequence comes from Dasypolia templi, assembly GCA_963555695.1. Classification (NCBI taxonomy): domain Eukaryota; kingdom Metazoa; phylum Arthropoda; class Insecta; order Lepidoptera; family Noctuidae; genus Dasypolia; species Dasypolia templi. Next base: position 20,684,451 of record OY743156.1, on the reverse strand, counting down.
GATGTTAAAAGAATAAATTAAAACTTTTACGGTAAAAGTCGACTTGCTAACTACAAGGAAAACTAGTCGTTATAGTATTGTACAACATACCCTGAGTGCTTTCTCGTCGTTTGTAGTGACGTTCACCCATCCCTTGATCTTCGTCGCGATGGTCACGTTCTCCAAGTGGCAGTATCCGTCCTGGGAAAGAAGAGGTGCTTAGAATACATGCATGGAAGAACACACCAATCCTATTTTTGACAGGCTTTTGCTTCGCCAGCGTGGATGTAGGTAAATATCCCACGGGCTTAATAGTGCCCTAGAAATAAAAAATAAATAAATCAAATCCATTTATTTCAGGTACTGCCATATTAAAACAAGTTATGAAACACAAAATAAATACAAATCACAATTTAAAAATAAATACATTGTCATCAAATCATAAATACATCCCATCAAATCATACATTCCTATGTGTTCAAGGTCATATCATATCAAGGTCATAAACTAAAAACTTCTACCCGCGACTTCGTCCACGTGGAGTGACTTGTTCCCCCGACCCAACACATCGCATCGCATCACCTCCCCGTTCTATTACTTGTTTTTCGCTTAGCGTTTATTCTGATTTTTTTTATGTTGCTGCTCGGCTCCTTAGGGTCATAGGGTGATGTTAAATAGCCTAAAGCCTTTCTCAAGAATTGGGCTATGAAATGCAAAAAAAATTTACAAATGCGACCTTGGCTTCCAGAGATTACCCACCTACAAACAAACAAACAAATTTTACCTCTTTATAATATTAGTTTATATACACCGGTACAGTAACGGTGTTTTTGTATAGAGGTATGAGGAACAGGGTGTTCAGTTCTCTCATACTCTATGGAAAAGGGAGAATCCTCCGAACAGACCGGTGTCGTGTCTGGTGGCCAACTGCCCGACGATTGATGTCGGGATGTTGTATTTATGCTAGTTGCGCGGTAAACTCTGCTTGCGCGATGCATGATTTTGCGTGAAGTCAGTGTGATGCGTAGTTCGCATGAGGCGGTGTAGATACACAACTATTTACAGCAGTTGACATGACATGCATTGAGAATATTTCAGCGAATTTTCGTGTTAATTTTCTTTCCAGAAATCTTGTGCAAAACTTTAAAGTTTTATAAATATGATAGTAACGTTGTCTTACCTGTCCCAAATATCTTCCATAAGCCTCCTCGGTAGGCAGACCATGTTTTATGATCCATTGATACGCCCTGAAGTCTTCACCTCCGTCACAAACGTTGTTGCCGAAACTTTGGACAAAAATAACCATTATTATTATTTAAACGCTCGTGTATTCTTATTATGAGGGTCGTATATCGTCAACGTGAGCATGATTGAAAAGCTTGTTGTTAGGTGAAACAACAAACTTTTCAATCACGCAATATTTGAAAAAGAAGAAAGAGTGAGAACGCAATAACATTGAACGAAATTTGTAGCGCGAAGATTTTACAAAACATGTTCCATGAAATACGTCTTTTTTGTAAAAGCCAGACTAGTATTTGAAGAAAATGTTTAACATTTAGAATCTCCACTAAATGTGCTAGGTTCCTTTAAAGTTTAATCTTGACTTTTTTTAATGTATGAGTAAAATTATAAACGGCCAAAGTTCAAATATAGATCGCTACTTCTAGACGCCTCTGATACAAAATGCGATTTTTGTAAAGCTTTTCAAAAATCGCATTTTGTATCAGAAGCGTCTAGAAGTCTGGCGCGATCTATAACATTTGTGCAAAAAAGATAATTTTCAGACGGTTTCGCTTAATTTGTGACTCAAAAAAGTTATATCTTTATTAAATAGAAACCTAGATATAAACCACAAGATATCTGTGTGTTCAAATATTTAGAACCCACACATATCTTGTGGTTTTTATGGAGGAAGATTTGTTATAACGCCAAAATCGCGTCCGAGCGTTTGTATGGGAATTATGACGGGTTGGCCGCTCTTATTCAGTAAGGGGTAAAGGTGTATTAGTGGCAGAAGATGATACGGTAGAAACTGGTTTAACCAAATATATTCAATATCGGAAATTCGCGGTTTTATTTTATTTTAACGAAAACCGGATTGATCTGTGAGAGTTACTCGTTCAAAGATGGGGTCTTATTTGTAGGAAACTAAATGATTGGGAAATCATAAATTATAAAGAACGTGGAACTGGACTGAGGCACAACTAGATAAACTTGAGCGACTTCAAAATTATTGCATAAGATTTATATTTGGCCTGCGCAAATACGATCACATTTCTGAATTTCGTACAAAGCTCAAGTGGCTTCCCATACATCTTCTTATCTTATTTCAGCTTTACAGTATTATGTTCAACCCTACAACCCCCCCTTATCTTAAAAAACGTTTCAAGTTCCTTCATGACACACATAACAGATATCTGAGGTCATCGGAAAACTACAAGAGATGCCGATGCATTCCACCAGTTTTTATGACAAGTCTTTTACAGTTCAAGCAGTACGGTTATGGAATGCCTTGCCTATGTCGATAAGGCGTGCTCAATCACTGTCCACTTTTAAATTTCTGGTAAAAAAACACTTCCTCACTCCTTAATCATTATTACATATAGTTTCCTGAGTCTTGTTTCGTGTTTATTATTGTATATATATGTGTAGATAAATGTATGTATGTATTTAATAAATATGTATATGGTACACCACTGACTACCTGCAGTATTGTATCTCCTTCTCCCTGTAATCCAAACAAAGGTTGTCTGTAAAAGATCGCTTTTAGCGATAAGACCGCCCATTGTGTCACCCAATGTAAAATTTCTACATCAATGTCTGTAATTTTTAAGGTGTACATAATAAAGAGTATTCTGTTCTATTTTATAAAGAAGTACAGAGCTACAAATTGAATTGACAGCTGACAGGTGTGGCAGCTTATTGGTTGCGTTCTATTTCAACACCCTCTCCAGAACGCAGACCCATTGCTCTTGAACAGAAGTTGTGCTAGTTACGGTAGAGGCCCTTGGTGAGCACATCATCGACCTTGTCATCAGTGATGTAGCGCACATCAATCTGTCCACTTGACACCTTCTCACGAATGAAGTGGTACCTCACATCTATGTGCTAACTGCGATTGTGGAAACCCTCAGTACCTGAAAGGCTAATTGTACTTTGGTTATCACTAAAAATCAACTGTTTGAGCCGCAGTGCTTAGCCCACGTAAGTGACATGTATTCGGCTTCTGTTGACGATAATGCAACTGTTGGTTGCCTTTTAGAATTCCAACTAATGGTAGCTCCTTGAAATAGAAATACTTGGCCCGAGCATGACCTCAATGTTTCATGGCCAGTCTGCATCACAATAACCAGCTAAGCTTTCTTGGTTATTTTTAAATACAAGCTTCTAGTGTAAAGTACCTTTTAAGTATCTTAGTACTCTTTTAAGAGCAATCCAATGTTCTGTAGTGGGCTTATTTTTAAACCGACTTAAACTGTTTACTATAAAGGCAATATCCGGTCTTGTACATTGAGACAAGTACAATAAACATCCCACGGCCTCATTCAGGATTTTATGCTGCTTGTTTTTTCTTCTGACTCCGATTCCCTACCATCACATTCTCGTGTGACAACTCTAATGACCTGTCTGGCAAATATTCTGTATCATTTAGATCCTCAACACCTTCATAAGTACTTTCATCACTTGACATTGAGGCAGAAACTATGTCATTATTAACTATATTTGACTGTTCATCATTTGAAATTGAGGCAGGTATCACATCAATAATATTTATATTAATTTCTAAATTATTGTTTGTTGAAATAGCTGTGTTTTTTTACACTTGAAGACATGTACTCAGGGCAATTAACATGTAAATGTGTTTTTTTAACAGTGCTTTCCATGAAAATAACATTTCGACTCATTATTGCTTTTTGTGTTTCAGGAACAATAAAGCCTTTTGTTGTATCACTATAACCAACAAAAATTAGCTCACGTGATTTCATATCCCATTTACGCCTCCTTTCTTTCCAAAAACTTTGAGGTGGTTTAAGTCAGGCTTTGATCCTGTCGATTTTTCATACGGAGTGATTCAAGTGCACGAGAGGGGGACCAGTTAATGAGATATGCAGCTGTCACTATGGCTTCTGCCCAGTACACTTTCTGTAAACAAGCATTAATAATCATGCATTTGGCCCTCTCTACAAGAGTTCTATTCATGCGCTCAGCGCGACCATTTTGCTCCGGACAATAAGGATTGCTAGTCTGATGTGTAATACCAGATTCCTTAAGATATTTTTCGAAACTATTATTTATATATTCTTTGCCATTATCTGACCGAAGGATCTTAATACTTTTGCTCATTCTATTTTCAACAAAATTCTTAAATTCTCGAAATCTTTCAAGTGCCTCAATTTTGTGGGTCATAAGGTATACAAAAACCTTTCCCGAGTAATCGTCAATGAAACTCAAAAAATACCTGGCTCCTCCTAGCGACCGTAGTCTCCATGGGTCCACAGACTTCGCTGTGAATTAGTTCTAGCAAATCCTTTGCCCGGGAACTCACATGTTTAAAAGGTTGCCTGTTTTCCTTGTAAACATGACGTACATATCGTGTCCTCTTTAGTTGCGGTTTACTTCATACCTAGAGCATATTTCTGTAACTTGTACAAGTCATTAAAATTAATATGAGCTAATCCTTGATGCCAGAGATAATTATCTTCATTCTACTGATAATGCTTGATTGCTACTTGTATCAAGTTTATAAGTTCCATTTATGCAGACAGCTGTTGTCAACTCTTCACCTTTATTATTTGTAACACGGCAGCCGTAGTTCGAAAATTCTACTTTGCAGCCTTTTTCAGTTATCTTGCTGACAGACAGTAAGTTAATAGCTAATTCCGGAACATAAAATACATTGGTTACCTGTATTTTGTTTAAATTGCCCGTTTTAGCCTTTACTGTCATCTGTCAGCTATGCGGACATGACTTCGAGATGGTTTGTACTCTTCAAATAACCATTCCGTCTTTTTGGTCATGTGTACTGATGCTCCAGAGTCGATATGATTGCACTCATCATTTACTGAAACCGCTGAAAAAGCTGCTACGAAACTAGTTTTGCACTTTTGTCTGAGCTATTTTTATCCGATTTCTGTTTTTTATTTATGTTGCCTAGATGGCCATAACGGTTACAATTATAACAACATGGACCCTTTGATTTTACTTTGTTACAATTTTCGGATTTAGATGTAAAGAATGCAGAAGTTGTGTCTGCCGGTTTCACATCCTGTAATATCTTAGTTTAAACCAAGTCTGCTGATATGGTAACACCAGAATTTTCCAGCGCCATTATCATAGGCTTGTATGACTCAGGCAATCCTGCATGCAATAATGTTCCGAGCCATTCATCGTCAACCTTAAAGTTCATGTTACGGAGCTTATGAGCCGTGGCCATAATCTTATTGACATAATCTTCTACAGTGTTACTATTATCCAAAGTGGTAGTAATAAGGTTCTTCAATAAATCAACTTTCCTGGTAAGTCCAGAATCGCTGAAGGCTTTTCTAAATTGTTCCAAACCTGCTGTGCAGTTTTACAATCCTATATGTGGACATAATTTATTGGATCCACCAATAGGATTAATTTGGATTTTACCTTTCTATCCTTCTTCAGGTTCACGTTCGTTCCTTCGACACATTCCCAGAGTTCCTCGTGATCTAGAAAAGTTTGCACTGCACAGATATATTTTTCCAATCCTGGTTATTTCCTGAAAGATAATAGCGTAACCACGCTCTGCTACCATGTAGGGAACTAACTTATAGGGAAATTATAAATAAAGAACGTGGAATGATGGAACTTGGATTTATTATATATTGATAAAATATATTTTACAAAGAAGTACAGAGCTACAAATTGCAATTCAATTTGTAGCTCTGTACTTCTTTCTATGGTGCTTCTTTGTAAAGAGCTGACAGGTGTGATGTTATTGATTGCGTTCTATTTCAACATTTCAACAAGTATAGCCAATATATCACAGCTGTATTCTTGTGAAATTTATATATTGTCTTTTGAAAATTGGGTACGTATTTCTTCAGTTTCCTCATTATTATTTTGTGTGTTCGATACTATTGATTCTCGCTCTATCAAAGATTCTACTTGTATCTTTGGTCTAATTGTCTATTTATTCATCTGTAGATGACAACTGTTTATTGCAAGCCGAACTTTGTCTCACTGCGACGGACTAGAAACGCTCGTGACCCACTCCGAAGCCGTTGTGCTGCGTTGTTTGTCGGCCTGCGTAAGAACTACGTGTCATACGTCCCCGAGACGTACCTTTCGCGCGCCCGGTGCTGGCAACTTATAGAGGCATGAAAACTTGGTGGAAAGTTCACTCATCCTCCATAGAAAAAGGAGGTTTCTCCGTATGAATGAACATAGTTTTTCCTCAATTTCTATTATAAAGCATCATTGTTGTGTTAAGGTTTCTAAGATGTGAGTAGGTAAATAAAAGGTAGGTAAATAAAAGGCACATGAAATAAACTAGATTTATGGCCCTCTGGTGTTCTCTTAGTTCATCTCGGCGAGCACAGGAATACGAGCGACTGAACTGCTAGATTTAGTAAATAACGACATTATAAATGTGTACTCAACATGCCCTAAAAAACCTCTCCGGACTATCAGAGCACTTTAAGTCAAAGTCAAAGCATTCATTTCAAATAGGCACATGAAAGGGACTTTTGAACGTCAACATTTACATTAAAATATAATTGATTCTGGGCGGCCCTTCCAAAAGGCGGTTTCGGATGGAGTAGAATGGATAAGAAATTCCACCGTTACTCTTTAAAATGTTTTACAATATTTTGAATACATTAATTGTATTTTTTTATGCGAAGACGATGCACCAAGAAAATGTATAAGTAAAAAGAATATAAAATGAAACAAACACAGATAAATCAATAACGTTATATGTTTACGGCCCCCTTATTAGGTTTAAGATTCCCTTTTTAAGGCGTATTGCACAACACTGTACTCGGGGGCACTGTGGTTTAGATATACTCGAAGGGCTTGCAATGCTCTGCGTATCCAATATAACAATGCGTTCAGGGTACTGTTGCGACTGCCACGATTCTGCAGTGCGTCGGCGATGTTTGCTGACGCGCGCACTGACAGCTTTGATGCAGTATGGCGCAAGAGATCTGCCTCGTTACTTCGCAGATTGCGTGGCAGTTCCAACATTATTCTGCACTCGATGGCCGCCCGGGCGGATAGTCCGCTTGTGTGGGCGTTAGCCGATAGGAGAAAATTTCTTTTAGTTATTAAGTACTAACATAAGCTAAGTAAGATTGTTACTAACACAATGGACCTCATTTGCAGTCTAAATAAATAAATGATAATAATAATAATAGGTACATGGTGCTCACACTCAGGGGTATAGGGTCCGGAGTGTAAAAAACAATAAGCCTTATCTTTTGATATAGCTTAAACTTAGTTTCATGATGGAATCTCTTCAAGGTACACGTTTTAAATAGCGATTTAGTGTCCTTTTCATATTTTTTTACAGAGCTAATTATTATAATTCATGTTATAATTCTCTTTACACAGCGTGTTCCATTTTCCGAAAAATTAAAAAAATCGCGAAACATCTTCGTTTGGCTATATATAAAGGGGTTTAAAAGCCATCCGCATTTCTTCGCCACCTCCAGAGCAAAGCTGGCCGAGGTGTACCAGAAGACTTCGTACGAACCATCTGGACCAGCCGTCTGCCAATCGGTCTGCAGGCGATTGTGACGTCTCAGGCCAGTACGACCTTGGAAGCTGTCGCGGAGCTTTTTGATATCGCTCCGGTGAACCCAGTGACCCAGGTTGCGAGCGCTACATCAGCTCAAGGGAGCTTATTAGAGGTAATGCGTACGGAGATAGCCAGTCTCACGCGGAAGCTGGACGAGTTATCCACTGCCGTGGATCGACGACCAGGTACAGAAGGTAGGTCAAATGGGAGTCGTAATTTCGTCGGATTTTCAAATTCACGCAGCCGTTTCAGGGACCGTCCATCCAAAATTGCGGACAATCGCAGCACGTGCTGGTACCACCATAAGTTTGGCGATAAAGCTCATCACTGCATTAAGCCGTGTGATTAAGCTTCGGAAAACGCCAAAGCCAGACGCTGATTACGGCGAACGATTGCTGCAGTATTTCCAGCCGTTTATTCGTCACAGATCTGAAAGGTTTTCTAGAATGTATTCTAGAAAACCTTTTCTGATCTGGTTCTGATCTGTGCGTCTACCCCCGCAGCTATTTAAATGAAAAGCAGACACATATAAATTATGACCTCAGCGCAGCTAATAATTTGTGGTGGTCCTTATTAAACTATCTTAAATAACATAACACATACTATATTATTTTTGTGAATTCATTCAGAGAGCAGGAAAATAAATCGTTCCTGTCAGCAGTGTCATTGAGTGCGTGCAAGGCGCGCGTCAGTGGCGCTTTGCGGAGTAAGTTGGTTCGTGCGTGTGGCACTGCTAGTAACTGTGGCTTCCTGCGTCGCTGTGCATATGTATATGTATAGAGTTGTTAGGGTGTGAACTACTACTAACTACTACTAGAGATATTGTTTAAACAGATTACAGACAAACTTTGCTCAAATTACTAAAAGCATACCACGGTATACTAAATTTAAAGATATGTTTTGTAAGAGTATTAGAATTGTGTCTTATCATTAGAATGATTTATTTATTTACTTATTTATTATATATTTACAGTAGAAACTGAAGGTCTTGTGTGCAGCATCAATAGCCACTGATATCGGGCCGTGCTTGAAGATCGCCAACTGCAACAAAATACAGGTATATTATAATAAGAACCGTTGCGACAAAGCTCCAACGGAGCCCCAAGTCAGCTAGCGAGCCGCAAAGCCGAACACAGCGATGTACATCTCCCGCCTACACTACAGCACTAAGGCAGAAGACATGGTGGAATGCGTGCGCCAGAAGATGAAGTACACGCCGAGGGTGCAGTTACTGGAGTCGCACCGAAACTTTAACTTCAAGGCGTTCGTGGTGCGTATACCGAATTCTTATCTGCCCGTCGTCATGGAAGAATTCATTTGGCAGCAGGACGTGTGTTCCGTCGCTTCCGCGGACAAGTACCACAGGACAGCACAAGAAAAAGATAAGGAAGTGCTACTAACATAGTTTCAAGCTTTATTTATTAACAGAAGTTTTGTTTTATATTTTATATATATATGTTCGTTAATAAGGTTTAATATCCCATGTCCTTACCATGGTTTACCTGTAGACATACAGGTAGACAGAATTACTTTCCCATAATATTCGTATAGAAGTATGTTGTTTTTTATGTTTCAAAAGTAGAGGCAGACCTGTGGGGTATTTGCTTAACAGTAGGAATGGCTTTCATTTTGACAGTACAACAACATTCATTGCGTTACATTCGTTAGTGAGCAGACAAATTTAACGAACATTATGAAGCAATGGATCAGCAATATCCTTCAAAGTGGCTGAATTGAATTGATTGGGTGATGTTAAAAGAATAAATTAAAACTTTTACGGTAAAAGTCGACTTGCTAACTATAAGGAAAACTAGTCGTTATAGTATTGTACAACATACCCTGAGTGCTTTCTCGTCGTTTGTAGTGACGTTCACCCATCCCTTGATCTTCGTCGCGATGGTCACGTTCTCCAAGTGGCAGTATCCGTCCTGGGAAAGAAGAGGTGCTTAGAATACATGCATGGAAGAACACACCAATCCTATTTTTGACAGGCTTTTGCTTCGCCAGCGTGGATGTAGGTAAATATCCCACGGGCTTAATAGTGCCCTAGAAATAAAAAATAAATAAATCAAATCCATTTATTTCAGGTACTGCCATATTAAAACAAGTTATGAAACACGAAATAAATACAAATCACAATTTAAAAATAAATACATTGTCATCAAATCATAAATACATCCCATCAAATCATACATTCCTATGTGTTCAAGGTCATATCATATCAAGGTCATAAACTAAAAACTTCTACCCGCGACTTCGTCCACGTGGAGTGACTTGTTCCCCCGACCCAACACATCGCATCGCATCACCTCCCCGTTCTATTACTTGTTTTTCGCTTAGCGTTTATTCTGATTTTTTTTATGTTGCTGCTCGGCTCCTTAGGGTCATAGGGTGATGTTAAATAGCCTAAAGCCTTTCTCAAGAATTGGGCTATGAAATGCAAAAAAAAATTTACAAATGCGACCTTGACTTCCAGAGATTACCCACCTATAAACAAACAAACAAATTTTACCTCTTTATAATATTAGTTTATATACACCGGTACAGTAACGGTGTTTTTGTATAGAGGTATGAGGAACAGGGTGTTCAGTTCTCTCATACTCTATGGAAAAGGGAGAATCCTCCGAACAGACCGGTGTCGTGTCTGGTGGCCAACTGCCCGACGATTGATGTCGGGATGTTGTATTTATGCTAGTTGCGCGGTAAACTCTGCTTGCGCGATGCATGATTTTGCGTGAAGTCAGTGTGATGCGTAGTTCGCATGAGGCGGTGTAGATACACAACTATTTACAGCAGTTGACATGACATGCATTGAGAATATTTCAGCGAATTTTCGTGTTAATTTTCTTTCCAGAAATCTTGTGCAAAACTTTAAAGTTTTATAAATATGATAGTAACGTTGTCTTACCTGTCCCAAATATCTTCCATAAGCCTCCTCGGTAGGCAGACCATGTTTTATGATCCATTGATACGCCCTGAAGTCTTCACCTCCGTCACAAACGTTGTTGCCGAAACTTTGGACAAAAATAACCATTATTATTATTTAAACGCTCGTGTATTCTTATTATGAGGGTCGTATATCGTCAACGTGAGCATGATTGAAAAGCTTGTTGTTAGGTGAAACAACAAACTTTTCAATCACGCAATATTTGAAAAAGAAGAAAGAGTGAGAACGCAATAACATTGAACGAAATTTGTAGCGCGAAGATTTTACAAAACATGTTCCATGAAATACGTCTTTTTTGTAAAAGCCAGACTAGTATTTGAAGAAAATGTTTAACATTTAGAATCTCCACTAAATGTGCTAGGTTCCTTTAAAGTTTAATCTTGACTTTTTTTAATGTATGAGTAAAATTATAAACGGCCAAAGTTCAAATATAGATCGCTACTTCTAGACGCCTCTGATACAAAATGCGATTTTTGTAAAGCTTTTCAAAAATCGCATTTTGTATCAGAAGCGTCTAGAAGTCTGGCGCGATCTATAACATTTGTGCAAAAAAGATAATTTTCAGACGGTTTCGCTTAATTTGTGACTCAAAAAAGTTATATCTTTATTAAATAGAAACCTAGATATAAACCACAAGATATCTGTGTGTTCAAATATTTAGAACCCACACATATCTTGTGGTTTTTATGGAGGAAGATTTGTTATAACGCCAAAATCGCGTCCGAGCGTTTGTATGGGAATTATGACGGGTTGGCCGCTCTTATTCAGTAAGGGGTAAAGGTGTATTAGTGGCAGAAGATGATACGGTAGAAACTGGTTTAACCAAATATATTCAATATCGGAAATTCGCGGTTTTATTTTATTTTAACGAAAACCGGATTGATCTGTGAGAGTTACTCGTTCAAAGATGGGGTCTTATTTGTAGGAAACTAAATGATTGGGAAATCATAAATTATAAAGAACGTGGAACTGGACTGAGGCACAACTAGATAAACTTGAGCGACTTCAAAATTATTGCATAAGATTTATATTTGGCCTGCGCAAATACGATCACATTTCTGAATTTCGTACAAAGCTCAAGTGGCTTCCCATACATCTTCTTATCTTATTTCAGCTTTACAGTATTATGTTCAACCCTACAACCCCCCCTTATCTTAAAAAACGTTTCAAGTTCCTTCATGACACACATAACAGATATCTGAGGTCATCGGAAAACTACAAGAGATGCCGATGCATTCCACCAGTTTTTATGACAAGTCTTTTACAGTTCAAGCAGTACGGTTATGGAATGCCTTGCCTATGTCGATAAGGCGTGCTCAATCACTGTCCACTTTTAAATTTCTGGTAAAAAAACACTTCCTCACTCCTTAATCATTATTACATATAGTTTCCTGAGTCTTGTTTCGTGTTTATTATTGTATATATATGTGTAGATAAATGTATGTATGTATTTAATAAATATGTATATGGTACACCACTGACTACCTGCAGTATTGTATCTCCTTCTCCCTGTAATCCAAACAAAGGTTGTCTGTAAAAGATCGCTTTTAGCGATAAGACCGCCCATTGTGTCACCCAATGTAAAATTTCTACATCAATGTCTGTAATTTTTAAGGTGTACATAATAAAGAGTATTCTGTTCTATTTTATAAAGAAGTACAGAGCTACAAATTGAATTGACAGCTGACAGGTGTGGCAGCTTATTGGTTGCGTTCTATTTCAACACCCTCTCCAGAACGCAGACCCATTGCTCTTGAACAGAAGTTGTGCTAGTTACGGTAGAGGCCCTTGGTGAGCACATCATCGACCTTGTCATCAGTGATGTAGCGCACATCAATCTGTCCACTTGACACCTTCTCACGAATGAAGTGGTACCTCACATCTATGTGCTAACTGCGATTGTGGAAACCCTCAGTACCTGAAAGGCTAATTGTACTTTGGTTATCACTAAAAATCAACTGTTTGAGCCGCAGTGCTTAGCCCACGTAAGTGACATGTATTCGGCTTCTGTTGACGATAATGCAACTGTTGGTTGCCTTTTAGAATTCCAACTAATGGTAGCTCCTTGAAATAGAAATACTTGGCCCGAGCATGACCTCAATGTTTCATGGCCAGTCTGCATCACAATAACCAGCTAAGCTTTCTTGGTTATTTTTAAATACAAGCTTCTAGTGTAAAGTACCTTTTAAGTACCTTAGTACTCTTTTAAGAGCAATCCAATGTTCTGTAGTGGGCTTATTTTTAAACCGACTTAAACTGTTTACTATAAAGGCAATATCCGGTCTTGTACATTGAGACAAGTACAATAAACATCCCACGGCCTCATTCAGGATTTTATGCTGCTTGTTTTTTCTTCTGACTCCGATTCCCTACCATCACATTCTCGTGTGACAACTCTAATGACCTGTCTGGCAAATATTCTGTATCATTTAGATCCTCAACACCTTCATAAGTACTTTCATCACTTGACATTGAGGCAGAAACTATGTCATTATTAACTGTATTTGACTGTTCATCATTTGAAATTGAGGCAGGTATCACATCAATAATATTTATATTAATTTCTAAATTATTGTTTGTTGAAATAGCTGTGTTTTTTTACACTTGAAGACATGTACTCAGGGCAATTAACATGTAAATGTGTTTTTTTAACAGTGCTTTCCATGAAAATAACATTTCGACTCATTATTGCTTTTTGTGTTTCAGGAACAATAAAGCCTTTTGTTGTATCACTATAACCAACAAAAATTAGCTCACGTGATTTCATATCCCATTTACGCCTCCTTTCTTTCCAAAAACTTTGAGGTGGTTTAAGTCAGGCTTTGATCCTGTCGATTTTTCATACGGAGTGATTCAAGTGCACGAGAGGGGGACCAGTTAATGAGATATGCAGCTGTCACTATGGCTTCTGCCCAGTACACTTTCTGTAAACAAGCATTAATAATCATGCATTTGGCCCTCTCTACAAGAGTTCTATTCATGCGCTCAGCGCGACCATTTTGCTCCGGACAATAAGGATTGCTAGTCTGATGTGTAATACCAGATTCCTTAAGATATTTTTCGAAACTATTATTTATATATTCTTTGCCATTATCTGACCGAAGGATCTTAATACTTTTGCTCATTCTATTTTCAACAAAATTCTTAAATTCTCGAAATCTTTCAAGTGCCTCAATTTTGTGGGTCATAAGGTATACAAAAACCTTTCCCGAGTAATCGTCAATGAAACTCAAAAAATACCTGGCTCCTCCTAGCGACCGTAGTCTCCATGGGTCCACAGACTTCGCTGTGAATTAGTTCTAGCAAATCCTTTGCCCGGGAACTCACATGTTTAAAAGGTTGCCTGTTTTCCTTGTAAACATGACGTACATATCGTGTCCTCTTTAGTTGCGGTTTACTTCATACCTAGAGCATATTTCTGTAACTTGTACAAGTCATTAAAATTAATATGAGCTAATCCTTGATGCCAGAGATAATTATCTTCATTCTACTGATAATGCTTGATTGCTACTTGTATCAAGTTTATAAGTTCCATTTATGCAGACAGCTGTTGTCAACTCTTCACCTTTATTATTTGTAACACGGCAGCCGTAGTTCGAAAATTCTACTTTGCAGCCTTTTTCAGTTATCTTGCTGACAGACAGTAAGTTAATAGCTAATTCCGGAACATAAAATACATTGGTTACCTGTATTTTGTTTAAATTGCCCGTTTTAGCCTTTACTGTCATCTGTCAGCTATGCGGACATGACTTCGAGATGGTTTGTACTCTTCAAATAACCATTCCGTCTTTTTGGTCATGTGTACTGATGCTCCAGAGTCGATATGATTGCACTCATCATTTACTGAAACCGCTGAAAAAGCTGCTACGAAACTAGTTTTGCACTTTTGTCTGAGCTATTTTTATCCGATTTCTGTTTTTTATTTATGTTGCCTAGATGGCCATAACGGTTACAATTATAACAACATGGACCCTTTGATTTTACTTTGTTACAATTTTCGGATTTAGATGTAAAGAATGCAGAAGTTGTGTCTGCCGGTTTCACATCCTGTAATATCTTAGTTTAAACCAAGTCTGCTGATATGGTAACACCAGAATTTTCCAGCGCCATTATCATAGGCTTGTATGACTCAGGCAATCCTGCATGCAATAATGTTCCGAGCCATTCATCGTCAACCTTAAAGTTCATGTTACGGAGCTTATGAGCCGTGGCCATAATCTTATTGACATAATCTTCTACAGTGTTACTATTATCCAAAGTGGTAGTAATAAGGTTCTTCAATAAATCAACTTTCCTGGTAAGTCCAGAATCGCTGAAGGCTTTTCTAAATTGTTCCAAACCTGCTGTGCAGTTTTACAATCCTATATGTGGACATAATTTATTGGATCCACCAATAGGATTAATTTGGATTTTACCTTTCTATCCTTCTTCAGGTTCACGTTCGTTCCTTCGACACATTCCCAGAGTTCCTCGTGATCTAGAAAAGTTTGCACTGCACAGATATATTTTTCCAATCCTGGTTATTTCCTGAAAGATAATAGCGTAACCACGCTCTGCTACCATGTAGGGAACTAACTTATAGGGAAATTATAAATAAAGAACGTGGAATGATGGAACTTGGATTTATTATATATTGATAAAATATATTTTACAAAGAAGTACAGAGCTACAAATTGCAATTCAATTTGTAGCTCTGTACTTCTTTCTATGGTGCTTCTTTGTAAAGAGCTGACAGGTGTGATGTTATTGATTGCGTTCTATTTCAACAAGTATAGCCAATATATCACAGCTGTATTCTTGTGAAATTTATATATTGTCTTTTGAAAATTGGGTACGTATTTCTTCAGTTTCCTCATTATTATTTTGTGTGTTCGATACTATTGATTCTCGCTCTATCAAAGATTCTACTTGTATCTTTGGTCTAATTGTCTATTTATTCATCTGTAGATGACAACTGTTTATTGCAAGCCGAACTTTGTCTCACTGCGACGGACTAGAAACGCTCGTGACCCACTCCGAAGCCGTTGTGCTGCGTTGTTTGTCGGCCTGCGTAAGAACTACGTGTCATACGTCCCCGAGACGTACCTTTCGCGCGCCCGGTGCTGGCAACTTATAGAGGCATGAAAACTTGGTGGAAAGTTCACTCATCCTCCATAGAAAAAGGAGGTTTCTCCGTATGAATGAACATAGTTTTTCCTCAATTTCTATTATAAAGCATCATTGTTGTGTTAAGGTTTCTAAGATGTGAGTAGGTAAATAAAAGGTAGGTAAATAAAAGGCACATGAAATAAACTAGATTTATGGCCCTCTGGTGTTCTCTTAGTTCATCTCGGCGAGCACAGGAATACGAGCGACTGAACTGCTAGATTTAGTAAATAACGACATTATAAATGTGTACTCAACATGCCCTAAAAAACCTCTCCGGACTATCAGAGCACTTTAAGTCAAAGTCAAAGCATTCATTTCAAATAGGCACATGAAAGGGACTTTTGAACGTCAACATTTACATTAAAATATAATTGATTCTGGGCGGCCCTTCCAAAAGGCGGTTTCGGATGGAGTAGAATGGATAAGAAATTCCACCGTTACTCTTTAAAATGTTTTACAATATTTTGAATACATTAATTGTATTTTTTTATGCGAAGACGATGCACCAAGAAAATGTATAAGTAAAAAGAATATAAAATGAAACAAACACAGATAAATCAATAACGTTATATGTTTACGGCCCCCTTATTAGGTTTAAGATTCCCTTTTTAAGGCGTATTGCACAACACTGTACTCGGGGGCACTGTGGTTTAGATATACTCGAAGGGCTTGCAATGCTCTGCGTATCCAATATAACAATGCGTTCAGGGTACTGTTGCGACTGCCACGATTCTGCAGTGCGTCGGCGATGTTTGCTGACGCGCGCACTGACAGCTTTGATGCAGTATGGCGCAAGAGATCTGCCTCGTTACTTCGCAGATTGCGTGGCAGTTCCAACATTATTCTGCACTCGATGGCCGCCCGGGCGGATAGTCCGCTTGTGTGGGCGTTAGCCGATAGGAGAAAATTTCTTTTAGTTATTAAGTACTAACATAAGCTAAGTAAGATTGTTACTAACACAATGGACCTCATTTGCAGTCTAAATAAATAAATGATAATAATAATAATAGGTACATGGTGCTCACACTCAGGGGTATAGGGTCCGGAGTGTAAAAAACAATAAGCCTTATCTTTTGATATAGCTTAAACTTAGTTTCATGATGGAATCTCTTCAAGGTACACGTTTTAAATAGCGATTTAGTGTCCTTTTCATATTTTTTTACAGAGCTAATTATTATAATTCATGTTATAATTCTCTTTACACAGCGTGTTCCATTTTCCGAAAAATTAAAAAAATCGCGAAACATCTTCGTTTGGCTATATATAAAGGGGTTTAAAAGCCATCCGCATTTCTTCGCCACCTCCAGAGCAAAGCTGGCCGAGGTGTACCAGAAGACTTCGTACGAACCATCTGGACCAGCCGTCTGCCAATCGGTCTGCAGGCGATTGTGACGTCTCAGGCCAGTACGACCTTGGAAGCTGTCGCGGAGCTTTTTGATATCGCTCCGGTGAACCCAGTGACCCAGGTTGCGAGCGCTACATCAGCTCAAGGGAGCTTATTAGAGGTAATGCGTACGGAGATAGCCAGTCTCACGCGGAAGCTGGACGAGTTATCCACTGCCGTGGATCGACGACCAGGTACAGAAGGTAGGTCAAATGGGAGTCGTAATTTCGTCGGATTTTCAAATTCACGCAGCCGTTTCAGGGACCGTCCATCCAAAATTGCGGACAATCGCAGCACGTGCTGGTACCACCATAAGTTTGGCGATAAAGCTCATCACTGCATTAAGCCGTGTGATTAAGCTTCGGAAAACGCCAAAGCCAGACGCTGATTACGGCGAACGATTGCTGCAGTATTTCCAGCCGTTTATTCGTCACAGATCTGAAAGGTTTTCTAGAATGTATTCTAGAAAACCTTTTCTGATCTGGTTCTGATCTGTGCGTCTACCCCCGCAGCTATTTAAATGAAAAGCAGACACATATAAATTATGACCTCAGCGCAGCTAATAATTTGTGGTGGTCCTTATTAAACTATCTTAAATAACATAACACATACTATATTATTTTTGTGAATTCATTCAGAGAGCAGGAAAATAAATCGTTCCTGTCAGCAGTGTCATTGAGTGCGTGCAAGGCGCGCGTCAGTGGCGCTTTGCGGAGTAAGTTGGTTCGTGCGTGTGGCACTGCTAGTAACTGTGGCTTCCTGCGTCGCTGTGCATATGTATATGTATAGAGTTGTTAGGGTGTGAACTACTACTAACTACTACTAGAGATATTGTTTAAACAGATTACAGACAAACTTTGCTCAAATTACTAAAAGCATACCACGGTATACTAAATTTAAAGATATGTTTTGTAAGAGTATTAGAATTGTGTCTTAGCATTAGAATGATTTATTTATTTACTTATTTATTATATATTTACAGTAGAAACTGAAGGTCTTGTGTGCAGCATCAATAGCCACTGATATCGGGCCGTGCTTGAAGATCGCCAACTGCAACAAAATACAGGTATATTATAATAAGAACCGTTGCGACAAAGCTCCAACGGAGCCCCAAGTCAGCTAGCGAGCCGCAAAGCCGAACACAGCGATGTACATCTCCCGCCTACACTACAGCACTAAGGCAGAAGACATGGTGGAATGCGTGCGCCAGAAGATGAAGTACACGCCGAGGGTGCAGTTACTGGAGTCGCACCGAAACTTTAACTTCAAGGCGTTCGTGGTGCGTATACCGAATTCTTATCTGCCCGTCGTCATGGAAGAATTCATTTGGCAGCAGGACGTGTGTTCCGTCGCTTCCGCGGACAAGTACCACAGGACAGCACAAGAAAAAGATAAGGAAGTGCTACTAACATAGTTTCAAGCTTTATTTATTAACAGAAGTTTTGTTTTATATTTTATATATATATGTTCGTTAATAAGGTTTAATATCCCATGTCCTTACCATGGTTTACCTGTAGACATACAGGTAGACAGAATTACTTTCCCATAATATTCGTATAGAAGTATGTTGTTTTTTATGTTTCAAAAGTAGAGGCAGACCTGTGGGGTATTTGCTTAACAGTAGGAATGGCTTTCATTTTGACAGTACAACAACATTCATTGCGTTACATTCGTTAGTGAGCAGACAAATTTAACGAACATTATGAAGCAATGGATCAGCAATATCCTTCAAAGTGGCTGAATTGAATTGATTGGGTGATGTTAAAAGAATAAATTAAAACTTTTACGGTAAAAGTCGACTTGCTAACTATAAGGAAAACTAGTCGTTATAGTATTGTACAACATACCCTGAGTGCTTTCTCGTCGTTTGTAGTGACGTTCACCCATCCCTTGATCTTCGTCGCGATGGTCACGTTCTCCAAGTGGCAGTATCCGTCCTGGGAAAGAAGAGGTGCTTAGAATACATGCATGGAAGAACACACCAATCCTATTTTTGACAGGCTTTTGCTTCGCCAGCGTGGATGTAGGTAAATATCCCACGGGCTTAATAGTGCCCTAGAAATAAAAAATAAATAAATCAAATCCATTTATTTCAGGTACTGCCATATTAAAACAAGTTATGAAACACGAAATAAATACAAATCACAATTAAAAAATAAATACATTGTCATCAAATCATAAATACATCCCATCAAATCATACATTCCTATGTGTTCAAGGTCATATCATATCAAGGTCATAAACTAAAAACTTCTACCCGCGACTTCGTCCACGTGGAGTGACTTGTTCCCCCGACCCAACACATCGCATCGCATCACCTCCCCGTTCTATTACTTGTTTTTCGCTTAGCGTTTATTCTGATTTTTTTTATGTTGCTGCTCGGCTCCTTAGGGTCATAGGGTGATGTTAAATAGCCTAAAGCCTTTCTCAAGAATTGGGCTATGAAATGCAAAAAAAAATTTACAAATGCGACCTTGACTTCCAGAGATTACCCACCTACAAACAAACAAACAAATTTTACCTCTTTATAATATTAGTTTATATACACCGGTACAGTAACGGTGTTTTTGTATAGAGGTATGAGGAACAGGGTGTTCAGTTCTCTCATACTCTATGGAAAAGGGAGAATCCTCCGAACAGACCGGTGTCGTGTCTGGTGGCCAACTGCCCGACGATTGATGTCGGGATGTTGTATTTATGCTAGTTGCGCGGTAAACTCTGCTTGCGCGATGCATGATTTTGCGTGAAGTCAGTGTGATGCGTAGTTCGCATGAGGCGGTGTAGATACACAACTATTTACAGCAGTTGACATGACATGCATTGAGAATATTTCAGCGAATTTTCGTGTTAATTTTCTTTCCAGAAATCTTGTGCAAAACTTTAAAGTTTTATAAATATGATAGTAACGTTGTCTTACCTGTCCCAAATATCTTCCATAAGCCTCCTCGGTAGGCAGACCATGTTTTATGATCCATTGATACGCCCTGAAGTCTTCACCTCCGTCACAAACGTTGTTGCCGAAACTTTGGACAAAAATAACCATTATTATTATTTAAACGCTCGTGTATTCTTATTATGAGGGTCGTATATCGTCAACGTGAGCATGATTGAAAAGCTTGTTGTTAGGTGAAACAACAAACTTTTCAATCACGCAATATTTGAAAAAGAAGAAAGAGTGAGAACGCAATAACATTGAACGAAATTTGTAGCGCGAAGATTTTACAAAACATGTTCCATGAAATACGTCTTTTTTGTAAAAGCCAGACTAGTATTTGAAGAAAATGTTTAACATTTAGAATCTCCACTAAATGTGCTAGGTTCCTTTAAAGTTTAATCTTGACTTTTTTTAATGTATGAGTAAAATTATAAACGGCCAAAGTTCAAATATAGATCGCTACTTCTAGACGCCTCTGATACAAAATGCGATTTTTGTAAAGCTTTTCAAAAATCGCATTTTGTATCAGAAGCGTCTAGAAGTCTGGCGCGATCTATAACATTTGTGCAAAAAAGATAATTTTCAGACGGTTTCGCTTAATTTGTGACTCAAAAAAGTTATATCTTTATTAAATAGAAACCTAGATATAAACCACAAGATATCTGTGTGTTCAAATATTTAGAACCCACACATATCTTGTGGTTTTTATGGAGGAAGATTTGTTATAACGCCAAAATCGCGTCCGAGCGTTTGTATGGGAATTATGACGGGTTGGCCGCTCTTATTCAGTAAGGGGTAAAGGTGTATTAGTGGCAGAAGATGATACGGTAGAAACTGGTTTAACCAAATATATTCAATATCGGAAATTCGCGGTTTTATTTTATTTTAACGAAAACCGGATTGATCTGTGAGAGTTACTCGTTTAAAGATGGGGTCTTATTTGTAGGAAACTAAATGATTGGGAAATCATAAATAAAGAAAGTGGAATGATGGAACTTGGAATTATTATATATTGTTAGAATATATTTTACAAAGAAGTACAGAGCTACAAATTGAATTGACAGCTGACAGGTGTGATGTTATTGATTGCGTTCTATTTCAACAAGTATAGCCAATATATCACAGCTGTATTCTTGTGGAATTTATATATTGTCTTTTGAAAATTGGGTACGTATTTCTTCAGTTTCCTCATTATTATTTTGTGTGTTCGGAACTATTGATTCTTGCTCTCTCAAAGATTCTACTTGTATCTTTGGTCTGATTGTCTATTTATTCATCTGTTGATGAAAACTGTTTAATGCAAGCCGAACTTCGTCTCACTGCGACGGACTAGAAACGCTCGAGACCCACTCCGAAGCCGTTGTGCTGCGTTGTTTGTCGGCCTGCGTAAGAACAACGTGTCATACGTCCCCGAGACGTACCTGTCGCGCGCCCGGTGCTGACAACTTATAGAGGCATGAGGAACATGGTGTAAAGTTCACTCATCCTCCACAGAAAAAGGAGGATCCTCCGTGTGAATGAAAATAGTTTCCTTCTATTTCTGTTGTAAAGCATCATTGTTGTGTTAAGGTTTCTAAGATGTGAGTAGGTATTAGATACAAAATAAAAGGCACATGAGATTTTTAAGTATACCAACTGCTTCGCATATGCTTACAATAACGATAAACTAGATTTAAGTCCCTCTTGTAGTGCATCTCGGCGAGCACAGGAATTCGAGCGCGTGAACTGGTAGATTTAGTAAATAATTTAAAATAATAAAGACATTATTAAATGTGTACTCAACATGCCCTAAAAAACCTCTCCGGACTATCAGAGGACTTAAAGTCAAAGCATTTATTTCAAATAGGCACATAAAAGGGACTTTTGAACGTCAACACATTAAAGTAGAATTGATTCTAGGCGCCCCTTCCAAAAGGTGGTTTCGGATCTTTAAAATGTTTGTTACAATTAATTGTATTTTTATATGCGAAGACGATGCACCAAGAAAAGGTATAGGTAAAAGAATATGAAATGAAGCAAACACAGATAAATCAATAACGTGATAGGTACATGGTGCTCACACTCAGGGGTATTGTGGGTCCGGAGTGTAAAAAACAATAAGCCTTATCTTTTGAAATAGCTTTAACATAGTTTCATGATGGAATCTCTTCAAGGTACACGTTTTAAATAGCGATTTCGTGTCCTTTTTACGTTTTTTTTAATAGAGCCAATTATTATAATTCATGTTTTGATTCTGTCTTCACACACGTGTAAAATAAAAAAATCGCGAAACATCTTCGTTTGGCTAAATTTACAGGGGTTTATGAAAGTTAAAAAGTACTAGCTCCCCGCCTTGAGTTGAAGTTTCGATAAAATACCTAAAATTGGATATTTGAATACTACTGTCCTAGAAATTTTCATATTAATTAAGTATAAACAACTTGAATGTAAATGAATTATAAAAATATAGGTATGTGTACCTACTGCAGATCACCGTAATCAAATTAAATATGTAAAAAACATTAAAAGACTGGCGTAAAAAATAAATAGCATCCAAAATGTCTACTGAAGAATTTAATTTTATACTCTAATAACCATTTTATTTACTAACGTCCTATTTTTGTTAAGGACAGTTCGCTGTCCCTGTCAAACAAATAGCTGTCAACATGATAAAGGGACGCATACTTTGGCTTTATCCGGACGTTAAAACCAGAGATTTCCTATCTCAAGTACGCCAGAATTGGTGAAAAATACGTTATTGGGTTCGGCCGTAAGACGTTGAGGTTACTATAAATATTGAGATTCAGACTTAGTGAACCAGAATGTTCGTGCTATCACCTAACGTAGATACTCATATCTTGCAAAGCCCTCTTCATAAAAACCATACATTAAGATACATTTTGCCAACTTCCAACATATCCAAAACTTCTAAAAGCAAAACTGGAACTAATAAAAAGTGCCTACCAAGTAAACTTGGGGCAAACTTCGAAAGCAGTTCAAGATAGGGGCAGGTGAAACAATGGCGTAACAGGTACATTTATTTGTTTTCTAACTATAAACTTTCTATCTATAACTCTGATGTTTGCTGCTGATACCGAAAGGGGATAGTGTGAGGGTTGGAGAGGGTAATTCACGTTTGAGACGGAGTGTCTTTAGTTAGGTTTAGTGAGATAAGAAAAGAGGGACAGGCTTATAAACAAACAGCTGTACGCCTAGCATGACCGGGTTTCATTGACGGGAGAATAGACAAAATGACAGATAGAAAAGACCAAATGACAGTGTTCTTTTATTCATCTGTCATTTTGACAAAACTCGTATTTTTCTGGTCGTGGTATGCGTGCATGTCTATTCTAAAAAAAACTTACCGTGAAAACCGAGAACTTGAAGTGTCCTGGCTCGCCACCTGATGCTAGCACTTTAACAAAGTTTCCACTTTAAGATCTTAACAGAATAGATCGGCAGACAGTTAATAAATTTCAAGAAAATATTCCGGATACTTAAGGTTCCTTCCTGAGAGCAGTGGTGGCCCAGTGGTATTGGTCCCGACTTACGAGTTACTTTGTGTATTTAATTTCATCACCACTGCTCTCAAAACGATGAAGGAAAACATTGTGAGGAAACTGGCATGTCCTAGACCCTAAAAATCTAAGACATGTGTCATCCGCCATCACGCACGCGGCCCTCGTGGTGGATTATGGCCCACTCCCACTCTCAGAGAGGAGTCCTGTGTCCTAGCAGTGGGAAAGTTATAGGCTGATTATGCTCATGCTAAGGTTCCTTGTGGTAATTAAATTAACAGGATATCCGCGTAGAACCCATTGGCTAATAGATTAATGCACTTTATTAAAACTTACTGCCTGGTTGGTCTAGCGGTCGCAAGCGCTCCTGCTGGGCCTGAGGTCCTGGGTTCGATTCTCAGTACGGGCAAACTGTTATTGGGTTTTTCCGATCTGAAATTTTTGCCTGGTTTATGAAAATAGGCTGGCAACCTGTTACCTGGGACTTAAACATAACTGGCGAAAAGTTCCCTTCGCGGTATACAGGCGTGTTGTTATGTTTATGTTATTATTCGCTTGAGTGATACTTATATGCTGACGTTTGCTGCTGATACTGAAAGAGGGAAAGTGTGAGGATTGGACGGGGTGTTCCACGTTTGAGATGTAGTGTTTTTAGATAGGGTCAGTGAGATAAGAAATAAGAACTAGGAATGAAGACAGGGTAAGTAGTTTTGGAAAGGGATATTATGAAATAGACAAATGAATGCACACATTTATTTAATCTTTAGGAAGACCAACTACATTTATTCACTTACTTTTTACTTTTTTTTTTCAATTAAATACTTCTTAAGGTTTCATATGGAACTGCAAGACGCAAAGCAAATTTTTAGGTAATTTACAATGGCGCACCAAGGCAAGAATTAGCAAAGCTCAAAACAGCTATGCGTATGATGTTAGTTTTTTATTTTACTTTATTAGATTATTTTATGTTTTGTAAATGTGAGAACGTTGTAGGCCTTGTAGATTGTAAATTTATAGACAATAGTATATTTGTTAAAAATATGGCACTTGTTGACAGGCCTACACTGTCCTCCCATACCTATTAACACTGTAATTTGAAAACATTGTAAAAGACAAATATTTTTAAAAGAGTAACTATGGAGTTTCTTACCGGCTCTTCTCCATAGGAAACGACCAATTGGAACCGTGCACCTAGAATCTGACGTTTCATAAGTGCAAGTGTAGGTTTATGTGAAATGAAATATTTTGATTTTGATTTTGAGTTGAATAGAATGAACACCAAAATATTTTTTTTTGCCATTTTTATTAAATTAAAAAAGGAAATGCACGGCTCAGTGGAACATACTTAAGGTATTTCTTTAGACGATTGAATTCCCTTTGATAAGCCGAAAATTTGGAGAATTATGCGACAAAATAATTTTAAGCGCTGTTTTACGATTGTTCTATCATGATAGTATTTTATTTTTATGAAAAAGTTTTATATTAAATCTTTTCTTCTGGTAATATGTACCAATACGTCTAACTGTGCGACAGAAAACCGTAACGTTGTACGGTGTATTAAGTTTTTGCAGCGCCAACTTGGATTTACTAGGAAAACGATTCCTCGATAAAACGACTGGCATGTTAACCCGTATTTAACCATATAGGTGGTAAAAATATTATTATTTGAACTGTCCTTAGTGTGTGAACGTTCACCGCTATCTTATGAAAGAATGCATGAAAGAAAAGACGTTTATTTGTGGCAAACATGACGCAGAGAACGAACACAAAAAAAAAACAGACTTCTCTGTTAAAGTCACATATAAAAATTTGCATTGACTTGAGAACCTCCTCCTTTTTTTTCGACGGATAAAAATGAACAAGTTAAGAAATGAACAATTTATAGGTTATAATTTCTTTCGAAAGTATCCATCCCTTGATTCTGGCTGGTTAACTTGGTGGCTTCGGTCAGGTCATTGCCAATTAGTCATGGAAAGACCATGTTCACCTGTTTATTATTAACAATCCATCCATAGGTGATCGACTCATCATAGATCAAGAAATATATTAAAACATCAGCAAAAACAAAAAGTACTGTAGTACCACTTAACCCCTGGAACCATTTTAATAAGATTACATTATATCAAAGATCCCCATTATCAAAATGAATCGCTAAATGATAATGATAAATGATTTTAATTTCTGTAAGTGGGTATGTACAAACACTTTTTGGGCGTTTCCTATTTGACTACTCTGAGAAGGAAGGCCGAAACAAACTCAGAGGTCACAGTCTCTTTTAAAGTCCAGACATAATCTTGGTCAGATCATGTTAAGACCATGTGGATTGATGTCTGAAATGGTCTTTTGAGGAAAGAACCACACAGATTGAGTGGACCTGTCCAGTCAGTGCACGCATTTGTCTGTAATCGTGCAGCTCAACTCAAAACATAAGGAGCTCAACCATTCGACGAACAATACCAAAGAAAGGACATTTGGGTATGCCGCTTTAAGTACTCAACCTGCCAGATATAAAAAATTAAAGAAATAACTGAGATAGACAAAATATATAAAAATATTACTCACACGAAATTAAAATAATAATAATATTATACAAAGTCATGAAATGTCAAAGTGTATATTAAACATAACAAAAATTAGGTATCATACAAAAAAACCATGTATGCAAAAATTGGAGCAGGTCAGTCTCTTGCCTTTTTGTCCTCAATATAGTCTTTGCATGTATAAAAAACTTCTGGTACAACATACTTTTAATAAATTATTTGAATTTATTAAAGCTTAGATCTTGAACGTGGCTTGAAAGTTTATTAAAAAAGTGTATACATTGACATCTGAACGAGGTACCCATTTTCTTGAGCCTTGTTGTAGGTACAACAGTGTTTGTTGCTAGTATTTATATTATGCATATCACTGTATTTTTTAAACAATTTTATGTTTATGTCGGCATTTAAAAGATTTTCATAAATATACTGAAAAGGCACAGTCATTACATTAATTTCCTTAAATTTATCTCAGAGAGAGTGTCTCGGACTTAATTTATAAATTGATCTAACAGCTCTTTTCTGCAAAACAAATGTAGTCTGAATGTCGGCGGCATTTCCCCACAAAAGAATACCGTACGACATCACACTATGAAAATAACTAAAGTATACTAAACGGGCTGTCTCTAAATCAGTTAATTTACGCTGATGGACACGCCCTCAACGATGGACTCCGATAGTTAGCCATAAGTCCCGAACATCTGAACACAGCTTCGTACAAACTGCTGATTTGTAGGGAAACGCCCCTCCACGATTAAAGGTAGGTTTGCAGGATTTTATTTTTGGGAGTTAGCAGATTTTTTGTTAGCTGTTCAATGTGTATGGTTAGGCTTATCAGGCAATATTAGTCTTTATTGGGTTATTCCATCAGGACATTCGGATTTTTGCCCGGTTGATGGCAATAGGATCGCCCTCTTAATGTGACTGTACCTTTGCCTCACCCTTCGGGAAGTAATCTTATCTATACTGGTATCTAAAAAGATAAAGAGGTAACAATTGTTTGTTTGCTAAGAAGGATTTTAAAAATTATTTTTGCATTTAATAGCCCAATTCTTGACGAATGCTACAGGCTATGTAACATCACGCTATGACGCTTAGGAGCAGAGCTAACAGAAAGAAAGTCGGAAAGAACGCTAAGCGAAAATGAAGTGTATTCGTAAGCGCGGGCAGGCGATGTGACGGGGTGGGTCGGTGGGACAAGAAATTTCACGCAGACGAAGAGAAGAAGACAGAAGCTATTATGTACTTAAATTCGGAACTAGTATCAGCTGTAAGCTTAATTTTTTTAATGTATTTGCTGTAAAATTTCTCCCGTGATAAAATCAACCCATCACATAGCAGGCAATTGAAAAGATCGGTTAGGTTTCCAGTTTCCAAACTTTCAAATTAGGTATAAATTTCAAAGTTACCTAGCAAAAATGGGTTGCATATGGACAAAGAAAAATGACCAAGATTATGGTGGTTGAAAATGGACTAAACCGTATTCGGGGCATCTCTATGGTGCTTATTTTAATTTTTCGAATTGTTAGTTCGTTATGTTTGTTTTTCATTACGCACGTGTTTCTACGTCGTCTTCTCATGTAAAATTTATTATTTATTTAAAAGAGTGTCCGTGGTGTTTCTTGCCCGTTCTTTTCCATATTTGAAATAAATGCTTTTAGCTTGAGTTTGATAACTTCACTGGTTTCGGGTGGCATCTCACTACTTACTGATCGTTTGGTAAACTGGGGAAACTAAAATCAGCCTGTAATGTTTCCACTGCTAAAGAGAATGGGCCATAATCCACCACGCGGGTCCAGTGCGGGTTGGTAGATGTCACATGTCGTATATAAAAGTACCAATGAAATTACCAATGAAACCTACCTGACTTTACCAATGAAATTAAACGTCATTAAATTCGTAAATTCAGTGTCATTATTTTCTGTGGAATATTGTCACTGACAGCGCTTGAACGCGTTTTAGGTGTGCTAAACGGGTTCAGTTTCATTTGTTAAATCGGCACTTAGAATGATTGTAACATTAAAAAAAACAACGTTTATAAAGTCTGAACTTTTGCTTTCAATATCTCCGTAACTAGATATGGTCTAGTATAAAAAAAAACGCGATGATGGGAAGAACATGACTGACCTTCGGCTGCGTCAAGTGTCTTTTTAAATCTTTTATTTAAGAAGAAGTCTTTTTAAGACTTCCAAATCTAGAAAAAAATATCCCAAGTAACTAAAGAAAAAGAATAAATTATTCCAAATAACTAAAGAAATCTTAACCTTAGATCTGAATAAAACTGACCGTCCTTCCTTAAAGTTACTTTACATTTGTAACTTATTTTTATTATACAAATTTTTATTATTATCTATTTCTGAATCCGTCACAGCGGGCCCTATCATCACAACATTATGCTGAGATAAGGGGGGTCTTTTGGCCTCGTACAGGACTTTGTTTTTGTTATCATTTTACTTTTTTTTTTGTTATTTTTTTATGTTTTAAGAGTGTGTTAGTACACACACTACGTACTACGTATTCTTGTGCGAGTCTTACTAATTACTTTTTCTTTCTGTCTTTTTTCTTTCATAGCTACACCATATAACCCCGTAAGTGAAGTCAGCTTCATGTGAATGTTCATTTCACTATTGACATCTCACAGCACCTAAGTTTACCCTTTGAGATTATTACAGAATAACATAATCAGCCTATAGTGCTGCGGCACAGGCCTTATCTTTGTGGGTGGGTGAGTCGTTATCCACGCGGGCCCAGTGTGGGTTCGTAGATGTCACATGTCTTCGAACTATTGGTTCTAGTATATGCTGGTTTCCTCATGATGTTTTCCATCACCGTTTTGAGAGCAGCGGTGATGAATTTATTTACACAAAGCAAAGCGCCTGTTTGGGTTCGAACCTACGACCTACAACTCGTTATACGCGGTCGTTACCACTGGGCCACCACTGCTCAGCAGAAATTCACCCCATCCAAAACACATAAAAACTTCGATCACGCCTTACAATCATAAACATACGCGAGCAATTTTTATTGCTCAACTCATGTAAGTAGGAGAGGAATGACAAAGTTATCCCTATTAACTACATATTATTTCCCTAAGTTACTTCCCCACCCTTCGGAAGTTCTAACAGTAAATAGAACTTAGTGGGGGAAGTTTTATTTACGTTTGATGATGGCGGTTAGAAATATTATTGTAAGAAAAAAGAAATGAACCCTGTATACTGTTTAATGGATACTGTAAGAAAGAAGGATGTTTTAAATAAATTGCTAATTTGTCAAATAAACATAAGAAAAACTTTCTAATGTTTTTTGTCAGTGGTTAAAACCTCGCCTCTCATGCACGAGGTTGTGGGTTCTAATCCGGCCAAGTACCAATGTGACTTTTTCAATTAGTATGTACTTTCAGAGTTTATCACGGACATTACTGACATCGGTGAAGGGAAACATCATGAGGGAACCTGGAGATATAGTTTATATAAATGTGAAATCGCCAACCCGTCTTGAACATGCGTTGTGATCAATTTATTTATTTATTTATGAACTATGGATGACTTACAGCTAGAATTTACAGTATAAAAATTGCATATGAGACTGACAGCCAATTACAAGTCATCACTTCTAAAAACGGCGGCTGGCGATTCCACTGACAAAAAACATTAGAAAGTTTTTCTTATGTTTATTTGACAAATTAGCAATTTATTTAAAACATCCTTCTTTCTTACAGTATCCATTAAACAGTATACAGGGTTCATTTCTTTTTTCTTACATTAATATTTCTAACCGCCATCATCAAACGTAAATAAAAATATACGTTACCTTTAAAATCAATCAAACAACTTAACAGTCTATTGCAGCCCACTGCTGGACATAGGCACAACACCCTGTCCTCCGCCTTCCGCATCCATTCTATCCCAGCAACCTTTTAGAGGTCGTCGGTCCAACTAGCTGGGGGACGTCCCACACTACGCTTGCCGATACGCGGTCCCCACTCCAGGACCGGCCGTCGGTCCTTCCACACACATGGCCAGCCCACTGCCGCTTCAGTTTGCTTACTCTGCAAGCTATGTCGGTAACTCCGTTCTTTTGCGACCTTCCTTACCCGCACAATTACATAGTCTCGTATAGCCAACCGCTAGCGTAGTTCTTACTCATACCTTTCCACGAGGTACCTCACCCTTTTTTTTTGTTTTTTTTTTTGTTCCGGGGTGGATGTCCTCCGCCCTGGGGCCGGCGGAGGGGTCTGTCAGACTATTACTGACTAAAAACCACGTCGGTGTTCCATCTCACACCTACGTCGGGGTCGCGGGAACATATGATTCTACCTCAACCCTGACTGGTGTTGGCCCGTCTCTGCGGGCCTTCTCGGGTGGGGGGGTTCTTGACTCCCCCCGCAACGTCTAAGAGGGGCGCGCGTGGAACACTACGCGCCGCCACCTCGGGTCCTGACGTATGGGGGGCGTCGGACGTCCCGAGTCCGCCGTCCCTGGACCCATTTAGGGGGGCTGGAAGAGGGCGTTGTCTGCCCTCCGCCTGCGCCCGGTGCGTCTGCTGCGGATCGAGAGAGTGGACGAGATCTCTCTCTTCCTTTCCGCAGCCTCCTTCTGCGAGATCACTGTTTCGCAGAAGGAAACCACCGCGTTCCAGGACTCGACGCTGCCGACCATCGCACTCACTACGGCCGGCAGCGACAAGTCACTGCCTACGAAGCACCCATGCCCCGAAAGTACAGGAGTAGTAGAGTAGAGGTCGAGCACTGGCCGGACCACCTCGATGGTGACGAGGCCGGCGGTAGGGCGTGAGAGCCTGTCCCGCCATTCCGTCACCAGGACCTCGCGAAGCTGCGACCGACGCTGCTCCACATGGCGCTGCATCGGCCCCTCACCCCGCGCCCTCGCTTCCTCGCGCCACCGATACAGTGATGCGACCACCTTCGCCTCTAGGTCCCAGGGCCGGGATCCAGCCAGCGCACAAGCCGCCTCGTAGGAGATCGTGCGGTACCCTCTTATGACTCTGACAGGACAGAGATACTAGCGGCCGTCAGCAGGGCTAACATGCCAGACGCGACAATTACTCACTCTCGTATTTTCTCGTCGCGACCATACCGTCACTTTACTCATTTTCTGACAGCACTGCCATACAAAATACTTGACTTGTTCTGATAAACTTGATGTTTTCTCGTCAAACCCTAACATGACCACCTAATTTATCTCGCATTTTGACAATTCAACATGAGAAAATCGTGATTTTCTCTAATTTTGTCGTCCTCGATTTTGACGACGAGAAGAGCAGCCAAAATTATGATACAAAAAAAATATTGAAAATCCAAAATAACATGGCAAATTCATAATTATACTTATTTTCGTTCTAGTTCTATTAGACAACATGAAAAAACTTAATTGAAATACTGAATTGACATAATTAATTTGATTGAATTGAATGAAAATAATTAGTTTTAAACAGCCACATTGGAATGAAGTTCCTTTCGGCGGCCGCTAGAGAAAGTTTGGCGCAGGGAAGCACTATTACGTAGATGAGCATCAAGTGCAGTAATAATCAGTCTAGTTTGTCAATTATGGTGATTATCGAAATCTAGGGAGTTATGGCTGTACCTGCCTACGGAACATAATTACGAAAATCGCCAGTTAAGTCCGCAAAGTTGGTGAGTAAAAGCAATATCATGTGTTTTATGTTGATTGTTACAATATCATGGAATAGTGACCTTCGGGCGATTTATCAATTGTGGTGAATTATCTAGTGAGTATAATAAGTGCCACTAATTGTATGTTTTAATTTTAGCATGCCAGAGAAAAACAGTAAAAAAGTCGGTTTTATGGAACTAAACAAAAATTAAAAGAGGTGGACTTTAAATCAATACAGAACATACTTATTCCATGCGTAAAATCCACCGATGTTGCAGTGATAAAAATGATTTGTTTTTAATAACTTGCTACATCGTTTTCTCGTCGCGAGATACAGAAGTGTCAAAGTGCCTTTTTCGAGTTTACTCGAGCTTGGCGGTCATGTTAGGTGTAAGGATGACGTCAAAATCGTAGACAAATTTCGAGAAATCGAGCGTTCTCGCGCTTGTCATGTTAGCCCTGCCATCGATTGCACGATCCCCACTTAGAGCCGCCTACAAGCGGCGCTCGGGCCCCCCAGTTGATTGACTCGACAGCGATTCGAACCCCCCCCGACCACTATGTGTGATCCAGGCGGCGACACTTGACGCTGGTTTCCGCCATCACGTCCCATGTAGGTGACACACCTCTCCGCCAGATAAGCCCTAACTGTGCGGCGGAGGTAGAGAGGCACCCGATGATACAGCAGTGCCTTCCGAATACAACTCCAGGGCAGGGTGTTGAAGGCGTTGGAGATGTCCAAGGACACCGCCACCACCACCCCAACCCGAGACACCGTTTCCTCCACCAGGACTCTCACCCGCGATATGGCGTGGATGGTGGAGCGCCCATGCCGAAAGCCAAACTGGCTCTCACCCAGGTCCGGCCCCTCTCTGCACCTGGCCGACGAGGCGGGCTGCTATCACCTGTTCAAACAGCTTACCCACCTCGTCTAGCAACACTATGGGCCGGTACGCGGACGACGAGTCCGCAGGGCGCCCCACCTTTCTAAGCAGGACCAAGCGACCGGTTTTCCACAAAGTGGGAAACTGGCCCCGCTCAAGGCATGCTGTGAACCTGAGTCCTCTTAGCTAGGGCTCCAGCTCCTTCAGAGCGAGGGCTAGCGCTAGGCCGTAAATCCCGTCGGGCCCCGAAGCCACGTTTTTGGCCCGGAGCCACATCACAGCCGCCCCCATCTCTGCCTGTGTCACCCCTGGGACGCTGATGGCGTTCTCGTCTGAAGACTCTGCGGCTGTGGGCAAAGACATCGGCGGCGGGGTGTGCTCCGCTCTTGCCGGGAAGAGGGCTGCAACTACCTGCTCCAACAGCTCGGGTTGGAGACTCTCCGTTAGTGGTGGCACCGCGGCTCTGAGTTTCCGTCGAACCGCTCGATTTGGGCGCCCCCACGGATCCCCGTCTAGAGTCTTCAACATCTCCACCCTGGCTCTCGCCCTCGCCTCGCCAACGGCCAGCCACAAAGTCTCCTTTGCCGCGCGGTACACCTCATACAGCGCGGCTTCTTCGTCAGGGACCCGACGACGTATCCTACGGTAGTGGGTGTACTGGCGTCGAACCACTGTACTGGCGACTATATTTTGGTCTGAGACAAGAAGGATGGAGCTCGTCTAAAAATGTTTAGACGATAATTCATAGGAACCGAAGTGTTTTTGAAATTGGAAAGAGGTGAGGATACTTTTTGAGGGTAGTTTTATTTTTTTATTTTGGTCTCAGTGTCGTTTGGGGGTGTTGTTATATTTGGGTATTGGATAGGTGCCCATTTTACCGATTTATCCGGAAATACGAGGAGGTTGTGCATTTGCATGCGAGTTGTTTTTCCTGCTACAGTTCGTGAGTTTTTATACCGATTTATCTGTGTTTACAGGGCAGACATGATTTTTGTAACTAAAAGTATCAATAGGTTTTACTGTGTGTGCATTAATAATCAAATAAATAAATAAATATACTTTTTCTTAAATTGGAAAACCAAGAATGGCTGTCAATATCAATGTTGTAAAAAATATACTTTTAGTAACATATATTTAAGGAGGAAATTAATAATTATGAACAAAAAGTGTTGGAAGCTATATGTTTGAGCCGTTTAAACACTAGGACCTTGGAGTCAGAGTGCTCATAGACTATTTTGGGACATCGCGAAGCGGTTGGTCGACTCTTCACGTGACCAAAGGATTGTTTGCCCAAAGAATCAGCATTGCCATCCAACGCGGCAATGCTGCCAGCCTTTTGGGCACTTGTCCCGTTGATGGCGATGCGGAGGTTGATGCCCTACGAGCCCTTTTTAATTTGAGTGTTAACTTGTAAATTGTAATTCATTTAACAAAAAGTTAATCAGTTCCTGTGTATTTACTGTGCAAGAAATACAAACTGTTTCAACTGGTTAGGCTCATCCATAAGACTTTAAGTGAGAAAACTCCAGTAATACTAACCTAACCTTTGTTTAACTTTTCGTCCCAAGGCACAAAGTATAAAACTATTCTATAACTTCG
Source organism: Dasypolia templi (assembly GCA_963555695.1). NCBI lineage: Eukaryota > Metazoa > Arthropoda > Insecta > Lepidoptera > Noctuidae > Dasypolia > Dasypolia templi. Next base: position 20,650,140 of record OY743156.1, on the reverse strand, counting down.
TCCTAATACTTCGATAAAACTATGTTCTATATGCCAGCAACATTGTAAATTATGTTCAACCTACAATTTGGCTGCGGGGCATAATTTCAAGTTGGAGATTTTGGTTGTTAAATAACTGATGCAAGATGCTAATAATCAAGATAGAGGTACTTTTATGTTTTTTTGTGGAAGAGAAATGACTGGCTAGAAGGTTTTTCTCTTGTAAATTGCGGTGGAAATATTGGGGTATGCACGCATTATAATATTACGCCTTTTTGGAGTTTATTAAAGGAAGAAAAAAAAACATTGATTTAGCACAGACTGAAAGCCACACAACCCAACCTATTGATAACAACAGTAAAAAAAACTTATTGTAGTTCACTACTGTCATATTATCAATCGTTTCTAATATAGTGCACGGTATGAAAATTAGATTGGTAGTAAAATCAAGCGTAAGCAAAAACTAAAACAGTTATGCTTTTCCTCTACGCATCATACTCGCGCATCTCATAGCGCTTCCCGCTACTCAGCGCCAACAAAATGTTCTTTTTTTGTTCATTTGTTTTGCAGGGTGCTAAACCCGATAGTGAGGTCAGAATGAAAATCCAAGAAGGCGTCTCCGATTTTTTTTAAATCACGGATGCAACATTCGTGGTTTTTGAGGGTGCTGCAGCCGATAGTGAGGTAAACATGAAAATCCAAGATGGCGGCTGCGAACATTTTACATTTTTCATCATGGGTCATCAAATCAAAATGAAATGTGGGTGTACTACTGTAGTACTATTTTGTAACCATCTCACCGTGAACGTGAAGAAGTGAGCTGTCAGTGCCACTAAAGCTAGGGATTGACACAGGCGGGATGACACTGACAGCTCACTTCACGCAGGTATACACGGTGGGATTTTTACAGCATCGACATGCTGGTTCTACAGGGTTAGACAGCGATGAGGGGTGTACACCCCACTGACTTATTCCTAGTTAATATTTTAGGAAAATCATATATTTTTACAATTGTTTGTAAATATGTGAGCACAATGTACCTATCACGTGATTAATTTATATGCCTTTGCTTTATTTTTAATTCTTTTTACCAATTGTGGTATAGTATTTTTATTCTTGGTGCATCGTCTTCACATAGAGAAATATAATTAATGTATACAAAATATTGTAAAACATTTTAAAAGTAACGGTGGAGTTTCTTGTCACTTCTTCTCCATACGAAACTACTTTTTGGAAGTGGCGCCTAGAATCAGTTCTATTTTTAATGTAAATTTTGACGTTCAAAAGTGCCTTTTTATGGGCCTATTTGAAATAAATGATTTGACTTTGACTTGAAGGAAGAACGAGCACTTAACACGATCGGTTTCATAAAAACTTTAATGATTTCAGACCATTTTTTTTTTTTTTTTTTTGGACGGGAAATCATCAAATGACTTCTCCCGCTCTGGGTGGAGCGAGAGGGCGTGTCAGACTTTTACTGACTAAAACCCACCGTGTTCCTTCAGTTGCCTGTGCCAGGGCCACGGTTTTCTCTGTGGAATAA